>CM034361.1:48448719-49011126 GCA_019925275.1 Mytilus edulis | reverse complement strand
AGAACTTTCTTGATTAACCCTCTTCAAGGGACGACTACTTATTGCTGTTCAATGGCTGCCTGTTTGTCTAAGTTACGTTTCAATACTAGTTATGCAACTGCGAAATGGGTTTTCAAAGAATTTTTAAAACTTCTATCATATTTAAAAAAAAAAAAAACTTTGTAACAAAACGGGTACCACATAGGAAGAAGAATATTCTTATCCTTCCGGAGTATCGGAGAATATCGATTGGTTTCTGTGGGGTTCGTTAGATTGTTAGATCGATCTGTCTGTCGAGGTGTGCCGAATACGACAGTTATAGATATGTTTTTATTCCTTTTCAAAGCCTCGATTGGTCTTCCTGTCAGTACTACTAGGTATACTCCTTCTGTCAGCACTACTAGGTATACTCCTTCTAAAGACTTCTTTTATAAACGGTCTTACCCTAGATGATCCAGCGCCAGCAACCCAACAAATTTTCCTGGTGAACGATAATGAAGAGAGTACGAATGAAGGTAAAACAATATTAAGAAACACATCATTGATATATAAGACATAAAAGATGTAAATAAAATAAAAAACGATATAAAGTTAAAAATGAAAAATAGATATGAAATTTAATTGAAACTAAATTTGAAAAACATTGATGATAAAAGTAAATTTTATCTATATAAAAAACTTTAAAACGATTACAAACAAGAATCTTATCTAAATACTGTACCTCTAATTTCAGATAAGGAGATTAATCACTAAATTTAAAATAAGTGATCACTCCACTCCCTCTTGATTGAAAAGGGGAGATATTTTAAAATCCCAAGAAAGGAACGACTTTGCCATAAATGTAAAATACTAGAGGACGAGAAACATTTTTTACTCTATTGTGTTTATAATAAAACTCTAAGAAATGCCTTTTTTCAACACATATGTACTGACAATAATTACTAAGTCTTTAATAATTTTACTGAAGAAGAAAAAAATCAATATTTACTAAGTCCATCAAGCCTCTACAAACAAATAAGTTAGGATCCTTCTTAAAAAAGTCATTAGAACTGAGGACAGGTGACTCTTAACAGCTTGTTTGTTGTTATAAATGTTGATATGTTGTTTCTATTACGAATGTTTGATATGTATGTATATATATGTTTATTGTGTTATTATAATTATGTTGGTCACAAAATGTAAAGTTTCTACGACAATAACATATTTGATTTGATTTGATTTGATATTGATACTTGTTTTACTATGAGAGTATGGCTTTTGGAGTCTTTCTTTACTTTATTTAAATATTAGTGAAATTTAATGCGACTGTCATACAAGTGAGAGGTTTAGCTAGCTGAAACGCCAGGTTCAATCCACCCTTTTGATGTGTTTGAGCTTTTGATTTTGCCATTTTCGTAGGGACTTTCCGTTAAGAATTTTTCGTCGGAGTTATGTATTTTTTTTTATTTTACTTTTCATCTATATATTTATGTTTAATCTAGGTTCATCAGGTACTCTTGGACTTTTGGTTAAACTGGCGATTTTACAATCGTTGTTAATGTGTCCTTCACGTAAGTAAATACCAATGATATGATTACACTACACCCTACTTTTTATTCGGATAACTTTTATATCAACAAATGAAATGTCTGCCTCCAAATTTTTAAAGGTGTGTTTTATTACGATAAATACCTGAGGATCTCGAAAAATTTTTTAAACAGAAAGTATGATAGATCACTGTAAGCGACGCGTTGATACATACTCTGTACTTTAATCAGATTGGAAACAAATACCAGTCAAAAGAAGATGGCCAGTGCCCAAACTTTTTGTAAAGGGGGGTGCACTGACTGACATAAAATGGGGGTTTCAGTCATGCTTCAGTGATTCCCTATATATAATCAACCAAATTTTTCCCACAAAAGGGGGGGGGGCGCGCCCGCCCCCCCCCTGTATCTGCTTATAGGGACACTTTGAAAACAACACAATCAAAAATAAAGCAATATATAAGTCAATATTATACTACACCGTTGTCAAATACAACCAGACTAACAGCTGTCCACAAAACACATCTAAAAGTGCCGTGGTGTAGTGGTTAGTGCATCGGACTACTGACACAAAAGTTCCTGGTTCGATTCCCGTTTGGGATGAAAATTTCAGGAACTCAATTTTCGGCTCTCCCTTGGCACCATCTGCGAGTATGGTCTTGAGGAAACGATGATAGTCCGTCTGACCCGTGTTAAGAGAGAGCCATATCTCTTGCACGTTAAAGACATCCTTGTAGATTTCGAAAAAGAGTAGGCTAATGCCGCTACAAGGCAGCACTCGCACCCGCAAAGTGGAAAGGGATTAATATAAGTTGCAAAACTTGTTTCCCAATCCACTATAAATAAATATGTTTAAACTAACAAATGTGTTTATGCAGCATGAATTCCTACGAAAAACAACATTCCTCTTCTTATTGAAATAAAGGGATAAATTAAGTCCTCAATTACATTATTTGAATATATTTTACCTTGTTGTAACTGAATCTATGTGTCTACCCTAAAATAGCAACTGGGAAAATACGTTTTCTGATATTGAAATCCAAAAACGCATAAAACAAACAATTCGTTAAAAATATTACTTAGTATACAAACATTACAAACGAAAAATACAAAAAAGCAACGAAAAGAAAGAAAAGTGTATTTGAAGATATTTTAAAACGGAGTATAGTGACATATGCTTTTTACTTAAGTTACAACAGATGCAGGAGCAGGTTGTCCAGCAGTCACGTGTCCAGCTGGTTATATGAAGCTAGATGACCAACGAATCAGTCCGAACTGTTACTTTTTTGGTGGAAGAAACGATGCAAGGAGTTGGCATTCTGCTGATGTATACATAATATATTTCTTTCTAATGATACTTGTATGGGTGGGGTTATCTTTGAGAGCAGGGGACAATGGCCGAGTGGTTCGAAAAGTTCTTTATGGTGATAAATATCTTGATCACGCAGATCCTCATTCATACTAGTGGTCGCCATTCCTTGTCGAAGATTGATGGTTTGTCTCTATGTTGCCATCGCTCCCTCCACCAAAACGTTGATTGATTTATATGTTGGTAGTTAATGACTTTTAAGGCATTATTCAATAAAGATTGGTTGGGCTCCTAAAATTTCAACTGGGCCCCTGAAAAAAATATCTTAGGGGCCCAGCTGGCCCCTAGACAAAAACAGTTAAGTTTAGTCCCTGTTATTGTGCTATTTAGTGGCGGTCAGTTTTTATTGGTGGAGGAAGCTGGAGTGCCCGAAGAGAACAACATGCACGTTACGAACCCATGAACTGGCTAGTGAAAGTACACTCCGATCACTCGGCCATCGAGGCCCCTACAAAAAAGCCGCCATAATATAATCAAGGTTGCTGAAAGTAGCGTTCAACATATATTTAACACTCTGATCATGAAATTTAAACGACATTTTTGCATGTTCTAACTATACCTGTAATCTTAAGGTTAAATATATGAATAAGGCAGTTTTCGACAATCTACAAATATAAAAAAAGAAGATGTGGTATGATTGCCAATGAGACAACTCTTCCACAAGAGACCAAAATGACACAGAAATTAGCAACTATAGGTCACCGTACGGCCTTCAACAATGACTCATTATGAACAAATCCCACACCGCATAGTCAGCTATAAATGACCCCGAAATGACAATGTAAAACAGTTCAAACGAGAAATTTAAATGCCTAAATTATATACTGCATTACACATATATCAACAAATATTATAACAATATGTTCATCAATATGATCTTGTCCTATCTTCCGTTGATCGTACCGCGATGTAAAAAAAAAGGAATCTGTTACGCTTTGAATGAGTTGATTTGAACTCCTTTTTTAATTTCAGGCTGAATGTACCAGTACTAGTGGAGCTCATCTCTTGGTACCTGATAGTCTAGCTGAGATTGAGGCCCTCAGACGGAAATTTGGCATTGGTTAGTGTGCCCTCATTTTCTTTTAAAAATAAAGTTTCAGTAAACTCTTTAAATCAATTTTATATAATTTATCTTTCATACCTTTCATAAATCCTCTATGAAGAATTTTGATTGGCTTAGGCATTCCAGAATCCATGTTTTCTGATACTATGCAACTTGGTTGACGTCACGTGCTCTGCATGACAACATAACAGCAAGGCATAAAAAAAGAGAAAGGTTGGATTTCACTAGTTGTTTCATGATGGTTGTATCATACAAACGTAATATTCCACAATACACGCCATATAACAAACTTGATGAACTCTTTTCAACCATTTTAAGTTGAAAAATACATCTAATTTTTTTAAATCATATAATTTACATTTATGTATACCCAGGTGACAACGATGGGGATGTTTGGACTGGTGCCAACGATTTAAGGTGTTCCGGGAACTTTATGTTTAAAGTAAACATGGTAAACAACAAAAACTGTGATTTCAACGCTCTACCATTTGGAGTAGGTTAGTATGACGACAATTACATCAGAACTTGAACAGATATTTAATAAAAGATAAAATGAATGGAATGGCATGGCATGACATGATAAACTATCATATGCAAATTTTGGTATAAAGTACATTTTCATTTTACAGGGGTAAGCAAACCAGATTTATAATTATAGATAGAACAATTCTACCAACTTTTGCAACTTTTTCCTAGTAAACTGTAGTCACCAGAACATAAAAGTTCATAACATATGTTATTCTCTATATTCCAATATACCGGTAACAAGTCTCAACAAATCACTCAACAATAGGCCTAACATACTTAAGAATTCAATATCTAATTCATAATCCTATCGAGTTGATAGATTTTTGCAAAATATCAGTTTTAGGACATGATATGAATAGTTTTACCTCAAAATTTCAACTACAAACATCTTAAAATTTTGAAAATAAATTCTATTTTTATTTTTATTTTTAGAAAATGAATCGGGAATGCGTGGTAGCCCTAGCTGTATAGAAATAGAACTAAATAGTAATGGCGTTGCTTGTACTGAGACAGAAAACTATATTTGCGAGTTACCAGTAGTAAGTACAAATATAGCATTGAAAGTTCACATCTATGTATTATAATGTACTTTTAATTTAAACTTAGATTTACTAAACTTAAACTCGTCGCTTTAAAGCCTTTTTTTTTTCATTTCAAACATACATCGACGAAATCAATAAAGCTTGGATACAATTACAACCATTCAATCATTTAATCATAGAGGTTGGGCCATTTTTTAAATTTCTTTCAACAATAATTGAACAATTTTATTAACTTTAATTTTTTTTTCATTTTAAACATTCTGATGTCTTAATTTGCAGTAAATTCCTTAAAATCAGTTTTCTAATTCAACTGCATTTTTCTGTAGTGTAAAATGTCTTTGATCACAATTTACTTATAATGCATTGTAACTTGTTTTCAGGTATGCAATACTGGTCTCTTCGGTTAGGACATGTTAAGATCTGGATGGATTGTTTTCAGGCAAAGACACAGGGGTGAAATAAATAACCCAAGTGAACGACTGTTACTGTTTTCATTTCTTCTTTAGTTGTTCCGTTTGAAGCTGTGTATTATTAAATTTACACCGGCTTTATAATTATGCACCCTTCTTAAATAACAAAATACAAATCATTGTTATTTCAATATTTCATTTCAAATGTATACGTACAAAAATGTATGATACATAAAAATGTTCCTAAAAATGCCCTTTTATTAGGCTGAGGTAATTCCTGTAGTTTCATCAACAAATGATCAAATATAAAACCATAAAAAATTATCAAATATTGCAGAAAAAATTTACCAATGTTACTTCTTCAAACAAATTAATGCTAGTGTTAATTTGTGAGTTATAAAAGTCAAAAGTAGATTATTACAAGCCAAAATTTTATAAATTCACCATCAGAGCAAATTGTCGATAAAACATACTGGCTAAAATCAGACAGAATCTTAGATGAATAATATTTGTTATAATTGCACCTTATGTAAGAATCCTGGGTTTTGATTGGTTGGTAGCCAGTGTATTTTTCACCAATTTAATGTTATCAAATGAATATCGTTCAATTTTAACGCCACCAGGGTATACGCAAAAAGGATATGCCTTATAAACCATCTCTGCCGTGGTATTTGCCAAAAATACTCTATCCGACTGGACGCTTGTAATGTCACGATCATCAATGCGTTTTTGAACGTTAACATTCGGTGTAGCATGTTCTTGAGGGGTATTTGCGAAAAAATACCAATCTTGAGTAAGAAATGAATTTCACTCGCCTTACGGTCTGCGAAATTTAACATTCTCTCGACTGGTATTTTTCGCAAAAAAACCTGCTTAACATCTATATCTGTTCAATACAATAAATCAGATGCAAAATATTTTGGACTTTGAGAAACACTCAGTATAATTAGGAATTTAGGAGTTCCTGCCGAGCAAGTCAAATTACAACCTGTAGTTTGAGGAAGAACCTGCCTGCCCTACAATACGCCATCCGAAATGTGAAGCCAGGACCCCTCCCCCAAAGAGGATTGGACTAGAAGTTTCATCTGCAGCCGGGGTGTGCAAGGTCTGCATTGGGGGTAGCCCATGTGGGTTAGCCCATTTGGTACGTGTTCATACAAGAAGTAAGTAGTGGGGTCTGTAAGGCGGCCGGGCATGTATATCAACCTGGAGCTGGAATAAATAATTGCAGAAAATGACACTCTTATAAATACCTGCAATAATTATTAGAGGACCAGCGTCCTTATACTTTAACCAAATTCTTTAAATACGTGCTTTGCCTGCACTTGTGGCGGCTCCAATACGTAGGCTATGACCATTGTAGTGACCTGAATTGAAGCCACATAAACTACTTCTTTTATACAATTGATAAAATACATTCGTTCTAGTGATTCTTAATTTTGAGAGATAGAAAGTGTTGTAAAGACTTGGTGTTAAACTTTCTCTGAATTTACAATAATTAACTTTATATGGACGGGTTTGATTGTGTGCTTTATTAAGATGAATATTTATACCTTTCCAAGAGCGATCTGTTTTCAACTGTTACAGTTTCAAAACAATCATCTCTTTGTTAAATACAATATCTCGAATACATAAATATACAGATGGATCAAATTGATTTGTTCTCAAGTCTCTCTATTCAAGTCATAAATTTGTAAAAGTAACCCATTATAAGTCAAATTACGGCCAATACGGAGCTTTGCTCATACCGATCAGAAAGCTATAAATGACCCGAAAACTTTTGAACTGGGTGGGCACTGATGAGGATTCAGTGATGCATAATTATGGTGGCAATATGTGAAAACGGTCTATCTGAAAACGAGACAAAGCGTCACTTATTTTATTTTTTCCTCCAAGGTCCATGTTTTGCACTGAAGTGGATACCGATAACTATAAATACCTTAAAAAAGCCAAATTCATGTAAGGCCAACTTGCATGTGGAGCTGTGAATCTTATATTTTTCGTTCGGTATTCCAAACATGAGAATTTAATTGTGTTTTTGTTTGATATGCAATGGCCAATACGGTATCTGATCATTTGTTAAATTAATATGATGAGATATATAATTATCTTTTAGTTTGTGAATCTCAACTTGTTCTATGTCTTTACTAATAGATTTTTGACCATTTTCAGTCCTCGCTTTTTTACTGGTACTATCAATCCAACGTGTTTATCTTTTCCTCCTTCCTGTCTTTTTTTTTGTATTGACAGTTTAAAGTGTTGACAAATGTTTCTTTCGTCTACTGTTTACAATTATAAAGAAAATCCCGCTTCATTGCGAGTTGTTTTAGACCAAACTTGAGGGACTCACGCTGGACCGAGGTTTTGTCACGGAGCTGCTCCGTAGCATCATGCATGCCACGACCCACGATTACATAAATTGTAAATTTCTTCCCCATCAAATTTACTATTGACATACATCTATGACTCTAGCAGAGTCTGCAATGTTTGTTGTATTTTTTCCTACCAGTATTTCACTCTTTGTAGCAAGTCTATTTAATAAGACTGTAATATTTGATAGCATTTGCTTGTCCATGTCAGTATATATTGAAATGCTACTAATTCCTCCTAATATAGATATGCCTTCTGACCAAAGTTACTAATAGCTTTGACTTTCAATGATGTCTGGATATCATTTGCATTAAAATTATCCCTACTAAATGTTTCATTTCGTTTTTCATTAGCTGTGCAAAAATGACTACAATTTTTTATGTCATGTGCCAAAAGATTTATAGCCTCCGATCGATTTGACTCATTCAAGAATTCCATTTTTGTTACGTGTTTACCTCATCCAGGTTCGCCTTCCCGAAACATAGCATATACTGATGAATCACCATCTGCTATAAGCTGCATATACCTCAAACCATAAACTTTTTATGCCTGCTTGAATCCTTCAACTGTAATATAACTTTCCATAGCTTGACTAGAAATGATGGTTCGGATTATGTGTTAAATGCCATGCTGCAGATATTACATTATTTATTACGTACTCCTATATATAAATTTTGTCAGTTTGTGTCTAACAAAAATTGCTACCCGACCTGATGCATGATATCACTATTGCTTGGAACGTCTTAATATTGATCGCCTTTCGTCTTCACCTGATGCTAGCTATATTTTATCCGTTTCTTCTAAAATGCTATTGAAAGTTGTTTGCTTCAAACAAGACAAATGCATCGTCCCTAACTGTTATTTTAATGTGATGCCCCATTGACACTAACCATACTGCGTCACACAGGTCTTATATTCACATGTAACCGATTTATCTTGTTCTTAGAAATTTGTAGTCTTGAACTTGTGTTCATTATATGTTTAAAATAACACCCTTCAACATTTAACAGAAAGAATACAGGCTATTGAATAAGATTTCATTTCAGTTAAATAGGTGTCTGGGGATACTTTCTTTGATGAAATTTTAACAGTACTTTCACATAATATGGAATTTACGGTAATCTTAGAAATGAATGATTGAATTTGCTGGAGATCGATAATGCGATATCTATTCTGTTTTGGAAAGAATTGACTTCAAACAGTTTTGCAAATTTTGAGCCTTCTGGCTGTACAGTTTTATTTGCTATTACTGCTACATGAAAATTAGCCATTTTGTGCTTCTTAAAGCCTCGGTCACACCTTAACGGATAGCTCGAAAGGATGCCTAAAGACTCGGTCACACCTTACCGGATAGCACAAACGGACGCATAACGGATGAAAATAAAAGTTGTCCGTTGACAAAATTGTTATCCGATTGGAGTCCGTTGATGTACTGACCAAATAAAACGGACGAGTAACGAATGCATTACGGACACACACCGGATATGCAACGTACGAGAAACGGAAATTTACCGGACAGAACGGATGTCGAACGTACATCCAACGGACAAGTACCGCATAAAACGGACACCTAACGGAAGCGTACTGGATAAAATAGATTAACAAGATATACGGTAAAATTAAAGGCGACAATAAAAATACCTGTAAAAAGCATAAATATTCAAAATGTTTCTGTGTAACTGGTTTTGGTTTGTTCTTCAAAATTCCACCAAAGGGTAGTGTCTCGCCTGAAGAAGAGCTGCTTGATTGTGAAGACGTACCCTTACACTAAGATCGATTTTGAATAATAAGAGTTGATGAACCTTAAGAAATCTGACATACCAATAATTGTCATTTCTGACGCGAAATTTTCAATTTGCATTATGTTTGTCCATCTGATGAGTTACGCCTTTTACAACTGATTTTTATAGTTTGTTCATATGTTGTACTGTTATACCACTGTCCCAGGTTAGGGGGAGGGTTGGGATCCCCGCCACATTATGTGGAGCCTGTTATTCAGTGGTTGTCATTTGTTTATGTGTTACATATTTGTTTTCAGTTCATTTTTTTTTTATATAAATAAGGTGGTTAGTTTTCGCGTTTGAATTGTTTTACATTGTTATTTCGGGGCCCGTTATGGCTGACTATGTGATATGGGCTTTGATCATTGTTGAAGGCCGTACGATTACCTATAATTGTTAATTTCTTTGTCATTTTGGTCTTTTGTGGAGAGTTGACTCATTGACAATCATACCACATCTTCTTTTTTATATTTATCCGTTTCAGATCCGTTCCTCAACCATTTCATGCGTTATACGTCCGGAAGAACTCCGTTTCACATTTTTTCAACATACGTTTTATCCGTTAAACGTAAGGTAGAAGTCGGTTGGTGAATTTATCTGCCAGACCTCCAACGGATGTATAACGGACACGTAACGGATACAAAACGGAAACGAAACGGACGCCTACCAGACGTTCAACGGACATTTCATCCGTTAGACGTCCGTTCAAAGTTTTGAACATGCTCAAAAATGTCCATCGGACAAAACGGACGTCAACGGATAAAACGTACGCTAAGCGGACATGCAACGGATGAAACGTACGCTAAACGGACATGCAACGGATATAGACGGACGCCTAACGGATAAGAACGGACGTCTAACGGACACGATCGGATTGAAAAAAAAAGATATCCGTTTGTAATCCGTTCGAGCTATCCGTTAAGGTGTGACCGAGGATTTACGGATAACTTTTTTTCAATCCGATTATGTCAGTTAGACGTCCGTCCATATCCGTTGCATGTCCGTTTAGCGTAAGTTTTATCCGTCGACGTTCGTTCTGTCCGGTGGAAATTTTTGAGCATGTTCAAAACTTTGAATGGACGTCTAACGGATGAGAAGTCCGTTGAACGTCCGGTAGGAGTCCGTTTTGTACGTTACTCGTCCGTTTCGTTTCCATTTTGTATCCGTTACGTGTCCGTTATACATCCGTTGGAGGTCTGGAAAATAAATTCACCAACGGACTTATACCGGACGTTTAACGGATAAAACGGATGCTGAACGAATGAGAAACGGACTTCTACCGGACGTATAACGGATAAAACGGACGATGAACAGATCTAAAACGGAAAAATGCCAATTGAAAAGTTCGTGTCAGAAATGCCAATTATTGGTATGTCAGATTTCTTAAGGTTCATGAATTCTTATTATTCATAATCGATCTTAGAGTAAGGACACGTCTTCACAATCAAGCAGCTCTTATTCAGGCGAGACACTACCCTTTGATGGAATTTTGAAGAACAAACCAAAACCAGGTACACAGAAACATTTTGAATATTTATGCGATTTACATGTATTATTATTTTCGCCTTTAATTTTTCCGTATATGTTGTTCTTTCGCTTTATCTGGTACGCTTCCGTTAGGTGTCCTATTTATGCGGTACTCATCCGTTTCCGTTTCTCGTACGTTGCATATCCGGTGTGTGTCCGTAATGCATTCGTTACACATCCGTTTTATTCGGTCAGTACATCAACGGACACGCAACGTATAACAATTTTGTCAACGGACAACTTTTATTTTCATCCGTTAGTCTTCCGTGCTATCCGGTAGGTGTGACCGAGGCTTTACTTTGTAACACAATTGTTTTATCTTTTTAGTGATTATAACACAATGTTGACTGCTGTATTTTTGCCTTTTTAACTATTATGGCTGTTTGTTTTGTTCACGCATCGGTGTCAATACAATGGAATTTGATGCGACTGTTATACAAGTTAGAGGTTTAGCTAGATATTAAACCAGGTTCAATCCACTTTTTTCTACATAAGAAAATGCCTGTACAAAATCAGGAATATGACAATTGTTATCCATTCATTTGATGGGCTTGAAATTTTGATTTTGCAATTTGATTACGGACTTTCCGTTTTGAATTTTCCTCGGGAGTTCATTATTTTTGTGATTTTACTTTTAGTACACTGGTCTACCCTTTTTACAGAATATTTCCCTTTTCTAATAGATGTTCGTTTTAAACGATGCCCCCTCCCCCTAAATATTTGTTCTCTTCTTGTACTTCATGTCACTGAATATAATGTTATATAATAATATAATGTGCAACATAATGAATCTTTTATAAGAGAGGGACATTTAAGTTGGTCAAAGTGCACATGGTGCATATTTATAAATTACCTATGACCTTATGTTAGCCTCTGGATGTCTGCTGAATGTTGTGTTGATCTTTTCTGTTTCATCGTTATAAACACAAAACTTTCCTTCTATCAAAGTTAAATCTGGTATTATGTTTAATTAACGTGATTGTCTATGTTTCAACTATTTTTGGCTTACGAACATTATGACAATTTGATAACCTCATTGTTTTTGCATTTTAAATTCCTTCATCGTGATCAACGTACATTGCTAGTCAAGGACTAAGTTTTATCTATTTAAAATTAGATTTCATAAGAATATTAATCTACATAGTACAGGCAACATGTATGGTGGACTGTCTCAGTTAATTATTTTGTTCTTGTTTATCGATTATTCTACCGCTATACTGGAAGACCTGGAAACCCGAATCTATCGTTTGGAGCTACTTATAGATAAACAAAATGAACGAATTCAACATCAGGAGGTAGAAATAATTCAGTTAAAGACCGACCTAGTAAAACACCAGAAATCTGATCTTGACAAGGATAAGGCAATTGCTACTCTAAAAGAATCAATAGCGAAGTTGTCTATTCAATGTGCAAGTGGAAATGAAGATATTAAAATCGACAAACTTGCAGGGAATAACAAAAGAGAGAGAGAAAAATGTAAGCGATACTAAAACACATATCATATTTTTTTTCATTCTTATCCCATGCTTAATTTTCGATAACATTTTTCTCATGCATATTCATTTCCCCTATGTTAATTTACAACAGGTGATGCATACATAGCAGGAGACGCTGACCCTGTCGACGCATCTGGTCTCGATCTTTTAAGATTCCTTGCAATTTCCTCAGATTGCGTTTTTTTACCTTGATTTGTATCTGTTTAATTTAGGGAATGACTGTAATATTTTTTCTGTCTATGAAAAAATAACATAAAAAATTTGATGCACACTGAAAAACGCGCGTAGCGGTTAATTTAACAGTGTGCACCACATTGTTTATGTTATTTCGAAAAGACAGAAAAACTATTACAGTCATTTCTTATAATTTAATTCTAAATACCATTTTAAACCGTAAAAATCATGAAAAAACGTTGATGACGTCACGGTCACATGACTTAATTATGTCTATGGGCTGATAACAAAATAACGTCAGCCAATCAGAAGACGCGTTACATCCAAAATTATATTAATGGAGTATAACATGTGCACTTCGATACAATATTGTTGCCTCTTTTTTATGCTTATACAACGTGTTCGTTGCACTAAAATTGGAATTATGTTCTCTGTTAATTAACATTTAAATCATTTTCAATACATTTGATTTTACTTATTAGTTTTGGCTTTAATTCTGTTGATTTTTTATTTTAGATAAGCGACTCATTACTGATAGCATAGTCCCTATCGAAGTCCCAATGCAACGTTTTACTGCCTTTTATGCCTACATGAGTACAATTGATGTAAGTCCAGGAAATGGTCACACATTAAAATTCGACGTCGTAAAAACAAACATCAATGGTGGCTACAATCCATCTTCGGGGGTATTCACGGTACCAACTGACGGCGTGTATGTGTTCACGTTCAGCATTAGATTACATTCAGGAGATTATGGAGCCTATGAAATTGTCAAAAACGCCGAAGTTGAAGGTGTAGCAGTTGGTATTATTGATCGTTCTAGTACAAGCACACAGGTACAAACATCGGAAACCATAGTACTCTCTGCTAAGAAGGGCGACATAGTCTTTTTACGAGTCCATTTAACACTTGGTCATTCAGGAGATATTTGGACCAACGAACATGGGAGGACTTTGTTCGCTGGATGGCAGATTTCAGATTAAATTTTAAAAAGAATAATTATTTATTCATTCATTCATTCATTGCATCTTTTATTTTGAATACTCACTATTTTATCTAATGAGACCTATCGAAAATATAATAGATGGACAAGCTGAATCGACGGCTTTTTTATAGTTTAAAAATATTTTATTTGTTCAAAGCTACATGTAAAAGGATCAGACGCAAGTAAAACATATGCATGAAGCCTTCTCCGTAATACAATATAAATTACATTACAACTTGAATGATAGCATGCTTTATATGTAATACAAACAAATATGTATTCTTAAACTATGCTAAAGAAGGAAAGGAGATAAACAAAGGACGACAAAGATTAGTATTATGATGATGACGTGCTTTTTACATATCTTGATATAATACCACTAGGTATCTTTTTTGGTATAAATTAACTTTTTGGTATAAAACAAAAATAGGTAAAACGCACGTCATTATCATTTTCGTCATCTCTCTTTTTCTCACCTTTCTATTTTTCGGTATAGTTTAGAATATTTATGTTGTTTACATCACTTAAACTAACAAGGTCCTCACATGGAAAAAAACATAAAAGACACATGTTGACGAGGTGCCAGACTTTGAACAAGCACTATTTTATGAGCTATGGTATATGTACATAAGCGTAGTATGTGACTTGTATATCAATACTTTATAATACCGAAGTGAGAAATGCACACAATTAGTAAAGCAAGCTCAAAGGTACTCAATATTATATTGAAGTTCTAGAATTAATTGTTTGAATTGCATATTTTCGTATTCGAAACCAAGATAGATAATTCGTACCCTTTTCCCGTCTGAATTGACAGTAAAGCTCGTTATAATATAATTGTAATTATAGAGTAAAAGGAAAGGATTCAACTTATTCTAATTTACTGTTACCTTGCAACTCATAATCTGCCCGTCCCAATAGAAGTAGGGGCATTATCATTTGTTGATAAACTGTGTACTTTCTTCAAAGCATAAGAATTTCCTCTGAATGAGAGTAACTTTTTCTGTGTATACCAATTATTTCCAAATTTCGTTCTGATTAATGTAACTATTTTGCAATTTATTTTTCATTTCAGTACGACATTTGCTTTAAATAATCTTCCATATAGACATCCTTGGAATTTAAAAGATTTATTTTTTGGAGTGATCTGTGAAGTAAAACCATGAACATTTTACTGGTAAAAAATTATCTTAAAATATTAATTTACAATGGGATAAGACAAATACAGACTTAATTAAGTTTAATGATAATAATATACTTGCTCATATATAGTTTATGGTATATTTTTAGGATAATATAATTCTTTCATGAAAACTATTTTTTTCTTGTAATGGGAAATGCGCATTAATGCGGCAGGGTGAACAATAATTTGTGATTAACCCAACCGCTTCACATATGGACAATGTAGAATAGACAAACACACAACAATGCACAAAGAAAATATTGACGTTAGGAATTTCGTTTTATACAACGCTTCAGGAATCATGTACATAAATGTATGGTAGCCCGTGAGTGCCATGCAAAACAAAATTACAATTTGCGCGCACACGTTAGTTATTTTTTGGCATGGCACTCCAGGGCATTCTTACAATATAATTGTTTATAAAAGTATATTTAAAATACTTTTTCAAAGTAAAATAACAAGAATAATGAACTCCGAGTAAAGTCCCTAATTAAATGGCAAAATCTAAAGCTCAAACATAAAAACGAACGAATAACTACGGTCATATTCCTGACTTGGTAACTTAAGTGCACTCTTTTTATGCAATATGTTCGTTACATACAAACTTTGAGACTTTATTTTGTTATTATTTACATCAAATGTTTAGACATACATTTTACATTAATTTAGAAAAATCTTTTGAACATCTATAATAAAACCATTTCTTCATAAAGTTATTATCGTTAATATACCATGCTGAAACGTTTATATTTCAAATACAATAAACATCTTTTCAATATATATATATATATATTGATAGATAAAAACATTTTTCTTCGAATTAATTTATTAACATTCATTTGAATATAGCATGCTGAAATACAAATACGTTAACTTTTAATAACAATTACATTGTGGGACTGCCAATACTTTAATTTTTGTAAAGATGTTGTAGTAACCAACATATATGAACAAAAGAAAGAATCAACGACATTTAATGTAAATTATTCTAATTTGCAACAGAAAAAATAGAATTAAAATATCCTAATAATTTATATCATTTATATGTTATAAGATATTCCGGGTAGCATTTACAGCTATCATACACGACGAATTCCCTTCTATTGAATTCTGCAACGACGGAATCATATAGTTCTGGATGTGTTGTACACAAATCACTATTGCACGTTTTACAAGGAGGTCTTTTAAACGCTTTAGTGCTTTTTGTAATGAAAATATCACCTAGGCAAACTCTCATTAAAAACATCTTGCTCTCTCCGTTTTGATTTTGATCTGAAATGAATTATAAATATTTTTTAATTAACTGAGGGGTTAAAATTTATCATATTTGACTTTGAGCAATCACAATACATTTGAATATTAGTGTATTTAAGTTTTTAGTTTTCTATGAAGTGTTTTTGTGGACTTGTTTGTGTTTTAGTTGTCTTACATGTACTGCTATTTGACAGCTTCTCCTCGAATTATTTGTTGAGCATGTCCCCTTGCACGTTTATTTAATTGAATACAATTCGCAGTTGCACTTCATTCTATTTACTGTTATAAGTAATGTACCAGCAATATCAATAAAAGAAAAACAGAGAGACTATCCAAAAACGACAATCAAAATGTGTGAGTCGAGGGGAAATTGATATTGCAAAAACGAAAAACTACGAAAGAGACTAAAACCAATCTAAAAAAACACTAAACTTAAAAGCTTAACTTGATTTCAGATGCTCCGTAGTGTACACATATCATGCTCCACATTTTTATTTTTAACAGATGAAGCTGAGCTGATTTTTATTGTACTTCTGAGATGGTACATTCAGTTTTAAAGCTGGTCAAGATTGATAAGCAAAAATTGAGGTCTTACTCTCGATCTTCCCTCCACATACTCATGTACATGTCCGAAATTAGATCCTCGTCATATGTTATTGGAATTTTTGTTTATGACAAAACTTATATATTTTTCCTTTTTTTCCCATATTCATGACCATTTAGAGCTTCGTATAGTGTAGTACCGTTCACTTTTTCTCACCTTTAGATGTCTTTGTTCGTGTTGCTTTGTTAATGCTTATTTATCACGCACAAATATCACTTTGTCAACAGATGAAAAAAAGTAATTGGTGTAACGATTGTTAAATATTTGGTTCTTTAAATAAGTTTGAGGGTATTTTTTCACACATAATCAACTAGCAAGGTATCAGTTTCAATTTTACCTGTATAACCAGCCGATTTGTCCGCCATATCTGCAGCATACACTCCTGTCCCTAACAGTCCTGATGAAGCAAGCCTACTATCTAGACCCTGCTGTGTGATAACATCAACTACTGCTATTTTTGTACCATGAAACAAATAAAATTCATTTATTTCATCGTGTAAATGGTTTGTCATCTCTTTATCAAGGTGTTTCGTAGTCACTGCAATACCAGTTGACTGTTGCACATTTTTGAGAGGTGTGCATGCTTGAGTAACATACGCCTTACGGAAAGTTCGTTGACACTCTTGTGTGTACTGCTCAAAGAGTAATATATTCTCTATTCTTTCAATTCGAACTATCGTTGACCCTCCAGTACTGCTGAATGCTCTAGAAATAGATTTATACGTTTTTGGATCCACGCTCGAAACTTTGTACGGATTGCCTTTTTGTGTGGTATTCCATTCTTTTATGGTTTTGGTATTCTTGAAGTGTGTCCAATATGATGGCGTTCTTGGCTCTTCTTTGTATTTATGAGCAAGGTAAGCTCTTGTACCACGGTTTGGTATTTGGTGCGGGGGTGCTTGAGCTACACTTGCAGCCGCTAAAAATTAGAATAAAATAGTGTTCTATATTCTTTTAAATGCATACTAGAGGGTTTTTTTGCATGCTTTTAATAGAAACGTTTACCATTCGGCATTGAAATCAATATACTTTATATATAAAAAGATTTCATTCGAAGGTGGTGCACATGATATCTTATAACAATAAAAAACAGCCAACACGATTGCTTATAATTAAGATATGAATTGTAGTTATCTTGATTTTGTTTTCGTTACAACTAATAGTAACCAATGACAATACTTGGCAACCAACAACACTGCTTCTAGTCAAGATATGTGTTTGAATTGCGATAATCATAACTATCTATACATTATAGTTTAGTTTGTATTTTTCAATATTTGTAGATGCATAGAATTGCATCAAAATAAAAAACAAACACTTTATAAATTTCGTGAGTCCGAAACTTTTTACCTATTTACCTTCTAAGTACACAATTAATAATGAAGATGACATTAATCGCGCTACGTGGCGTTCTATATGTTATTTCCATGGTACCACATTCTTTTCAAGATACACTAAATAATTCAATCTAATCATTTTAAAAAAAAACATTATTTCTTGTAAGTATAGTATACCTCCTTTGTCTGTTGTAGTAATTTCTGATGTGTATGCCTGCAAAATTACACACCAATGTCTTACAATTTACTGACACATTATTATTTGCACATAAATAAAGGCAACAGTAGTATACCGCTGTTCGAAATTCATTAATCAATTGAGAAATAAAAATCAGAGTTACAAACTAAAACTGAGGGAAATGCATCAAATATAAAAGGAAAACTACGACACAACAGAAACACAACATTAAAATGTAATACACACACAAACGAGCTGTAATATAACAATGGCCATTTTCCTGACTTGGTACAGGACATTTTTCGAGAAAAAAAAGGTGGATTGAACTTTGTTTTGTGACATGCCAAACCTCCCGCTTTAATGGCAATGTTAAATATAAAATTAAAATGACAATAATACATGACAGGATTACAATACAAATAAATGGGAGAAAATATAGGATAGAGAAACACACGAATAATAGCTAACAAAAGGTATCGGGTTTTAAATTTGATACGCCAGACGTGCGTTTCGTCTGCACACAAGACTAACCAGTGAAACTCAGATGGAAAAAGTTCGAAAGCCCAAACAAGTACAAAGCTGAAGAGTTCTGAAAACCAAAAGTTCTCAAAACATTTCTTGACCAATACGGCTTAGGTTTTCTACCTGGGACAACATCCTTATTGTTTGGAATAATTCATACTTTTGCAACATAACAGTTGACACTTGTACTAAATAGTGTCTGTCGTTTTGAAACAGTGAGGTTTATTTTTAAGTCTAATGACTTCAAAAAAGATGCTTTGTTTTTATCTATAATTAAATCGATAAATTTGAAGTACTAATATTTTGCTTTTCGCCATAATTCCAAAAATAAGATGATTAATGTAATGTCACTAAATAACAGCTATATTAAATATTGACTCTTACAACGAGCTTACAATAAGGTAAAATGACAAAATCATAATTGAAATCTTACTTTCAATTGACAAAAAGTAATGAACAAACTAATACAGACAACACAAAGAATGGACAATGCAGTATGTTACCTATATGATATATGTGTATGTTATAACTTGAAAATATAAATACTAATACGTCATACAATTCTGTATTCTTCAATTTATGTCATAATCAGATTTGAATACTGTATAGAGGATTATTTTCGCGGGTGTAAAATTTTTCGATTTTCATTGAATTAGGTATAATACGAAATATTTTGGCGGTTTTTATTTTGGCGAATTGAAAACTTTTATCAATACCTTTGCATGTGCCGTTTTAAATTGGCGCAATTTTGGTGATTTTGTTCTATCCGCGAAAATAATCTAAAATGTGCACCCCGCGAAAATAACCCTCTACAAGGTATGCGATTACCTGTTCAACTGAGCTCCAATCGTTTGTTCCACCAAAAATAATAATTTTAATCGTTTTGAGGGTTGATGGTGAGTTGTTCGTCTCAAATTCTCTTATTGCCTTTATTACATTAGTAGCAGCAGTTCTGGGAGGAAACTTCAGAAAGCCCGTTCCTAGCGCTGGAAAGACTATGCTTTGTACTGAATTTTTTTTAGCTTCGACTAGACACTTTGTAACAAAATTTTGTAGAACCTAGAAAAACACAAAAAATAGCTGAATTGTCGTTTCAGTATTACTCTCCTAAAATCAAAATTTGCATGGCATAGTATAAAGGCAACAGTAGTAAACCGATGTACAAAAAAAAAATGCCGTGAATGCTTTTACATTTTTTTTTATTTAAATAAATCGAAAAGTCAATCATAAATAATTATATTTTCTTTATGTGCAAAATGGTTTATGAGACACACAAAGTATTCAAATGACCAGTATTCAAGAGACTTGTGTCATAAAATTACTGTCATAAAATTACACTTATCAACGAAACGCGCGTCTGGCGTACTAAATTATAATCCTGGTACCTTCGATAACTATATTCAATTGATGTGTTTAAAAGTAAAGGCCAAATGTTTAACGGACACAATTCTATTCTCCATTTTCATTTTCTTTATGTCAATGATCTGTGTGTATTTTGCAATATGTTTTAAATGTATCAAATATACGTTGAGGCGGTATCGAAAATATACGTAAGAGAGTGTCAAATATATATTAGAGGTATTGATTCAAACCTTCTCTGGAAGCAATCCACTTGCTTTCTTTGCATAGAAAGAGGTCATACACCCGTGATAGAGCTTTTTACAATGTAGTGAATGACCACCAGTCACAGCCAGGTGCCCAATTTGTATACCATTGGGATAGTTTTTGTCAATTTCAGCCTGTAATCCACTTCCGGCAGCTTCATACATAGCCTTTCCTAATCCTGGTCTTGCATCAAGTTTCATATTAGAGGGACAACTATTCACAATAACGTCGGCCTACAAAACAACGGAAAAAACGAAGCAATTACAATATGTATGATATATCATTGAATGCATTGAAACGGAGATTATCAAAAACTTATATTGTAAGTTAAACTTAAAGATATACAATTTGAAGCCATGTTCTGTAATAAAGCTTACAAACTACTTTTTCAACGTTCTTTGCTTTTTATCAGGAAATCTTGCAGATCCAAGTTTTGTAAAACCATATATGAAAAATCCTCTTTTGTGAACGTACAGACACCCAAATATGAATATTTTGCCACATATGGTGTCAGATAAGCTTACTTGTTTAGGGCACCTGAGAACATCCCCGGTGTGTTTTTTTGTTTGTTTTTGTTGGGGTTTTTGAGGGTGAAGTAGGTTAAGGGGAGGTGGTTCGTGTTAATCAATAAGTTTTACTATTTTGTGTTTTACGTTCAATTTTTTGTTTTTTTGGTCGTTTTTCGTTTAATTGTCATATCTTTGTCAATTTTGTTTTGATTAACGAGTTTGCATATTCCTTTGATATCTTTCGTCTCACTTTAAGACAGACATTGCTTTGACATCTGACTGCCTTCAAGTTTTCTTTATAGGTACCATGTACCCATTAAGTAATTGAAAAAGGTCGTCAGATGTTAGAACTATCTCGCACTAGATGTGACTATAGCTTATATAAAACAATATATTTAAAGTTTTACCAGTGTTGATTGATAATAAAAATCATATTAAATTCTCCTATTTCTATTTTGCAAACGTCGTCTTTTTTATATCCATCCTTACTCTTTCAGTTATGATAGATCCTACTGCAATGTTTATACTGATGGTACCAATGTTTGCATCCAGAGAATTCCGGGTTACCATGTCTTTTTCTTGTAGACCTTGAAATTAAAGAAGAAAAATATTATTCATGAAATCAACAGATTTGAGTGACTAACAACTGGATATAGCTATATAGGTTTAGCGTAAGAATCAAATAAAATGTTATACATTCATGGCGGGAAGATTTTGACATTTCAGAGGAAAGGGTCACATTTAATTTTGACTTCTCTATTTTTCCTCATTTTTTTAATATTTGAACTTCAGATTTTATATTTACACTTGGATGCTAACTAAATTATCGTTTGATTAGTTAATTCATACTACTGTTCTACAATGGCATTTGTATAGCTGTTCCGGACCATATGAGTATTTGGACCATACGAGTATGGTCATGACCATATGCGTATACTCATATGGTCCGACCGTACGCGTATGGTCGGACCATATGAGTATAATACTCGTTTGGTTATTAACGGGCAGGACAGTATGAGTATTTGGACCATATAGGTATTTTTTTTTAAATTACATTATAATTGTTTCAATAATTAATGACCTTCGTTATGAAATGTGTTTATTATAGTTTTGACAAGTAAGTAAAATTAACTGTGTGAAACGTCTAATTTTTATTTATTTCGTTTCGTATGGTTGGATCATATGACTATCTACCCATATGGTCATGACCATACGCGTATGGGCCAAATACTCGTATGGTCCGGAATATAGCTATGTATGAGTAACCTACTAATAACGTCAAGGCACAGTATCGTCTTCATGTAAATAAGGTATAATGGACGTTACGTTAAAAGTTGAGAATAATTTATATATAATTCTTATAACGTATAAATTTTCTCATTCAAATTAAGAATAAACGAATGAATGAAATATTATACGTGAATCACACCATTTCCGATGCATATCATGATGAAGACCACTTAAGGGCGTAGTCCATCATCTTGAACTAATCTCGAATAAGGAAATTAATGAAAGGATTTTCATTTTTTTTTTGTACATACATGTCCAAGCTTTTGATATATTTGTTCATTTAAAACTGTATATGCACAACGAGGTTATTCAAAGAACTTACTATTTCATAATGATTTGTGGTTGATTTACTTGTCAAGAAAACGACTTGGTTCTGTTTAATTTCCTAGAGGTATCAATTTAAATGACAATATCCTCGTGGTTTCACTCCACACCAAATTGTATATTTGTTATTTAATCACTTTTGTTTTTTGTTCCCGTATAATCTTGTATAATATGAAAACAGCATATATATTGTTAAACAATTTTCCAATTGACCTTTACTCATTGGCATGTCTTTATTCATTACATGACTAACAGCATGCTATGAAATATATCTTGGTAAACATAGATTGAAATATCACATTTTGTTAAGTCTATTTTACCTTTGCTTGTTGCCTTTGACTTTGCTTCTTCTAGAAACTCCTGTCAATGTAAACAAATCTATGTTTAGAAACACGATGTTCGCATTAGTTATATTACGTTGAATGACCCATGAATAAAAATAAAAGTGTTTATGTCAAATTGAATACAGCCAATTGGCATGGAAAATCCTTGATAGAAATCTGCACACAAAATTGTAGATACGAAAATAAGAAAATGTGGTTATCTATGATTGCTAATGAGTCCACTATCCAAATGACACAGTTCACCGGGTCGCCTTCAACAACGAGTACATCCCATGCGTGTTCACATTTATCATTTGACTTATTAATATCAAATAGTATAAATATTCCAAAGCCAAATTATATTAAAAAATGTGATTTCAAAACGTTTCATATTATAATGTTTAATAATGTATGTCTGTCTTGAGTGTTTCTCCTTTTGCTTGAAATGCTGTTAAGCCTGCCTAAATCCATATGAGGTAATGTGTGGAAGTGGAGGGGTGATTCGCGTGCGTTCCCCCTTATGTTCTCAAATTTATTTCTATTCAATCCTGTTGGAAATTAGATAATTATAAAACAATAAAACAATTATTACAAAAAAAAAATTGAAAAACGTTATTGTACCTTAAAAGTATCATTGTCTCCAGAGAACACGATACAGTTCACAATCTTGACTGTAGAATTAGGATTCGTTTTGGCAAAATCTTCCACAGTTTTGAACATTGATGCAATAACAGTCCTTGGTGGGTATTTCAGGAATCCTGTTCCAAGTGCAGGAAAAGACATTGATGTTAGCCTCTGTTTGTTCGCCTCCGCAAGGCAGTTACGCACAACGACATCTATGTTCTAAAACGTATAAGAAATTACAAGAATTTTCAGGATTTACTACACTGTTTTTATTAAGACCATTCTAAGACTTTGCACCCGAAAATGAATATTTGTTTTAATTTTACGAAGTTGATTGTCATGGAAAATTAAATGACTTAATTATATGTCTAAACAAAGGCAACAGTAGTATATCGCTGTTCGAAAGTCATAAATCGATTGAGAGAAAAATAAATCGGGGTTACAAACTCTATAAGAGGAAAACAACGAAACAACAGAAACACTGAAGTACAACAAAAAAACAAACGACAATACAACACACACAGATACGAACTATAAGATTACAACTGCCATTTTCCTGAATTGATATAGGACATTTAAAATAAATGGTATTGTAGCTAGCCAAACCTCGCGCTTTTATGGCAATGTTAGATATAACACTAAAATGACAACATTACATGCCAGGACTAACTCACAGTATAAATAAATGCAAGAACATTCAGGAGAGAAAAGGACACTAATAAACAATACAATAATACATTTCGATATGATTATAGTTACAGAATCAAAGGAACCAGGCTTATAATTTAATACACCAGACACTCGTTTCGTTTACATAACACTCATCAGTAACGCTAAGATCAAAATAGTAAGAAAGCCAAACAAGTACAAAATTTATCAGCATTGATGATCCAAAATCCCAAACAGTTGAGCCAAATACGGCTAAGGATATCTCAACAACAAGAATGTAAATGCATTTCTTTTAAATCATACTAAATTATTGTCTTAAAATTGTAATGACCTTTTTACCTTTATATTTCACATTAATTGATGGACTGCACCAATATGTACAAAGAGTATTGACTTCCATTACCGACGGTACAATTAAAAGTAAAAATATGGCTCTCTTAATAATTGCCAACGAAAACATGTTAACATTACCTTTTCGTCTCCCTGAGCTTGCCATCTTGGCAATGTCACATGGAATATTGCTTTACAGTGAAGATTGCCTGGACCAGTTATTGCTACTGTCTTAATGTTGATACCAGACGGATACTGGTCCGTACATTCTGATTGTATGCTATCTCCAGCTGCTTCTAATAAAGCTTTGGATGCTCTCCCTTTACTAAGATCTAAATCTGTTACTGCGCTATTGACTAATACGTCAGTCTGTAATTATGAAAAGAGTTTGAAACAAAATTTCTATTTTGTACTGAAATGTGTTTTCTACAATTCATTTAGATAATCATATTCCTAAATCGGGAAATTTCGACGGTAAATTAACAGTACGAACACATTTCACTGTTCATTTAATGCATTTTAAGTAATGTGAACGCGTATGATGAAAACAGGGAATTTATACTTAAACCGATACAGAGTAAATTGGAACAGTCTTCAATAATCTTCCAAACCGGGATTAACTAACAAACACCGTTCGTTCAAACCCCAGAACTGTTTTAATTAATCTCACTTTCACATTTAAATTCAAAGAAGACAATGCAAGCATAAACATAAATTATGTCCTCAATGCTCTACAACTTCGTACTTTATTTTTTTTTTTTTGATTCGAGCGTCACTGATGAGTCTTTTGAAGACGAAACACGCGTCTGGCGTCTATGCAAAATTTAATCCTGGTATCAATGATGCGTTTATATACATTGTAGTACATATTTGATAAAATTAATTAATTTTTAAGCGCTTCGTACTAAAACATGCACAGGATTGACGCGTTTACAAAACTTCTAATACAATAACGCTTATGACATATAATTTCGAATTAAGAGTTATATCAAGTTTTTAGATTGTTTTCCAATTGCATTGGTATGCCGTAATCATAAGTAGCACGTGCAGAAATATTTCGCGATTGTTGTCAGCTAATCAAACGTTTCGAATTCTTATGAAGCACGAATGTAATGCAGTTATTTAAGAATACACCACAGTGTATCACAATGAACACATCCAATACGTTTCGTCAGTAAAGTTTTGTAAAAGTATGTCAAAAAATAATATGGTGCTAATGCGGCGTAAAGCAACCAACAATCAATCAATCAATCAAAAAATAATACAAGGAAGTAAATAATAATACGTTTAAGTACATGTATATACATTACAGTAATTTAAATTCATTTAGATAGTCAGCGTATACAGGATGTTTTGTAACCTTGAGATGTCTACAGATTCAAAAAGATAAGAATAAAGCACTTTATCGCCAACGAACATTGATAGTTATGAATGCTCATCTCTGAGAATATTTTTGTACTTATCTGTTTCGATCATAGGAAAGTCTATATTTGGACGTGAGTCATTTGCAATTTTGGTTTCGTTTTTGTTAACTTGATACATTTATAAGGAAATAAGCTTCTTAATAGAACTAAGTTTTTCAATGTATACCACTGAACAGCTTTGGATATGGTTTTCGTGTAGGCAAAATCTAATATAAGTTTGTAAATGTTCAATATAGACATTTTATTGACCACAAATGATACTAAACCCTGAAACTCACCACAGACTATAATGTTGCATATACTTGAACGTATCAAGACTTTTTTTTGCATAACTATAAGTTCAAATAAAAAAATGGAAATGGGGATTACAGTCACAAAAAATTCAAACAAGGTTCAGACCTTGTTTTATCTAAACTTTTGTGGAAATATCATGTTTTAAAAGAAAAGAAGTTATAACGTATCGTCAGACATTTACTGTACAACAATTATAATACATGTACGACCACCTTCCGTTCTTGTCGTATAAAAAGGACCGCAATATAGATAGCACTATCTGAAATTAAAAAGTAATTATATTCAATGAAGATGTATATACTTGAGGCTGAATTGTCCTACATACCGTTTGGTGTATTATATTCCCTTTTATAACACTGAGAGCTATATTTCCGATCTGTACAAATCTCGGCCTAGTTTGTCTCCTCGATCTGTGGTGTCGGTGTCCCTGTGTACTTGGAGTGGTGACTGCTGGGGAAGGTTCCACCGTCGGTGTGTTAGTAGCTGACATTTTGAAGAAAAGAAATATACCGATATTTTTTTTTTAAATTGTGTAGTTTAAAATTTACCCAAATATAGATAAATAACAAGTGTAAATATTTAGTTGATTGTTATCATAGTATCAGATATCCTATTTAACAGGAAATATATAAATAGAACTTAAATATTTCCTGAAATATTAGTCTTAGTTTTTGAATAAACGTTTTCTTAACTTTACCGTATGTAGGACAGCAGGAAATTTCTCAGTGAAAAATATTTTTGAAACGCTCCTTAAAAAACTTTTAAAATTTAACTGTACATAATTATATCATTGTAGTGTATATGATCATAACGATAACGTTTATTATTGTCAGTATACACAGATTGGTAAAATGTTTGATGAACCTTCAGTTGCAAGGAATAACAGCATAAAAAATGTCCAAAATTTATGTTATTATACGTGGATTAACATGAACAACGAACGGAAGATTGACCGCAACTAGAAAACGAGACAATTTTCTGAATAGGGTCAGACAATTACAATGTTAGCTACTGTAAACCTAAATATTAGTCGTCTAGTTATTGCAATGGTTGTAAATGTAATGAGAAGGTGAAATTTTACCAATATTGGGCATCCCATTTAAACAGAAATAGTTGCGTTTTAATAAATTCCACACGGCAAAAGCAAATGGCTCCCTTTGTCTTATCACGATTCAAACATTTAGAAACTTTCAACTAACGGAGACGTCACTATTCTAGCTTTTGCTGGTTGTATGTAAATTACTACAGTTTCATATTCCTCTTACTTGTCACAGCTGGCTGATCTTGTGTGTTTCCCATCTTTATCTTTCGTTTAGAACTATAATAAAATATGTCAGTAATTGTCTTATAATTGTGTCTATCCATTATTTCAATACAGGGTTATAGTTCTGAATCGTTTTATATGACCAACAAAGTAACAATTGCAAAGAAAGGTGCAGTGTGTGACACAAACATATCACAATTTGTAAGTCAGAGTGCAAAACCTGGGCGGATCCAGTCTTTTTTTAAAAGGGATATGGTCCAAACCCAGGAAAAAAGGGTGTTCCAACCATATGTCCCCGTTCAAATGTATTGGTCGTCTATAAAAGGGGATTTCCCTCGACTTATAGTGGAGAGAAAATAAAGACTGCTACAGTTTTGGTTGATATGAAAAACAGAACTAGGTCAAATCAATGGTATGCATTAAAGAAAAATGCGGGTTCTGTTTTAACCCTTACACAAGTTTGCATATAATAATAAACCAATGCGAAAGAACCAATAAGTTAAAGGATTTCACAATTTCGTGATCTCAGAACAATTCAAAGACGGAAAGAAAATTGGTGAGAATAATAAGTTGAACAAAACAAAAAACTGCTTTGAGAGACATGAAGAATATTACACTCTGTAGTTATGTGTATGTGACCAGACTGAATAGGTTCTGATGACTTCATAAGCTAGCACAGCTATTAATATTCAAAGACTGGTTTGTTTTCTGCATTTGTAAACATTCCATACCAGTGATCTTTTATTACATAAAGTATTATAAAATTACGAAAAGAGATAATCCAAATGTACACCAAGATAAAAGGGGAAACAACACATGATACAAAATGTGGTCAATTGTTTATATTAAATACGATGCTATATTGTTCCTTTCAGTGGCTTTTTGTTGTAGAATGTCTATAAATTGTGCTTTACTTATTGTGTTAAAAATATAAATAACACATAGCTGAGAGGGTGATAGAGTAGATTGGTACCCCGAGAAAACATTGTCATCCACGGCGAAGCCAAGGTTGACAATGGTTTTTTTTTAGGGGTTCTAATCTACTCTATCACCCTCTCAGATATGTGTTATTTAATTCATAATACTGAACGTCCTATCATTATTATCTTTTACAGATAAATTTTAGTTAAAGTATTTTCTAGGGACGTCACTGACCTAACAACAGTACGGGTATTATAACAATCAACAGAATTGAAGCAAGATGTTTTTTTTTTAATTTATTTTGACATTCAAATAATAGAATCTGATCTAAAATGTTGAACTTAAGCATTGTCTTTAATAACTTGATGTAAATTAAATTCAAAATCCTTTAAATTATTGAATTTTGATTGGTCTTGACGAGAGGGTAACATTCAAAAAAATTGTCACCCTCTTAGCCATGTGATAGAGTAATTAACACCCTCGTTTTAGCCAATCAACATACGGCATTTCAACGTGAAGTATAATAAATACAAATAACATATAAAGCTGAAGGGGTTGACAGAGCAGAAAACATTGTCAACTGAGGCGAAGTCAAACGCTCCGTGAAAGGTAACAGAGTATTTGCCGTAGGATAGAGAAAATTGTCTCCCTCGTTTTAAACCGATCAGAATCTGGCATTTGACATGAAATATAAGCATAATTTGATTACGAGTTGGTTGACCGTTATGGAATAACCGTTTTACAAATGATATCGGATATGTTCCTTACGTCGTAACTACAATTCCCTTCCCTTTCATGAATGTGACTTACCGAATAAGACTACTTACCGGATTTGTTATCACATAAACAACACGACGGGTGTCACACGTGGTGCAGGAACTGCTTACCCTTCCGGAACACCTGAGATCACCCCTAGTTTTTGGTGGGGTTCGTGTTGTTTATTCTTTAGTTTTCTATGTTGTGTCATGTGCAATATTGTTTGCCTGTTTGTCTTTTTCATTTTTAGCCTTGGAGTTGTCAGTTTATTTAAGATTCATGAGTTTGACTGTCCCTTTGATATCTTTCGTCCCTATTTTATATTCTCCTTCTCTGCTGAATTGTGTCTAAATTAGATATTATTTAAACATAGTAAGTAGCTGACTTTAAAGATGTGATAAGTGACATATATCTAGATCGAGTATACAAATGTCACAACTAGTTAATAACATCTCTTTTTTTTAATCATAATTTACACACATATCAAAATTGTTGATAAGAACGAAGAGAGACAACTCTAACAGTCCTGCTTTAATACAACTGATGATTAGGTAAGCTTTATTTATATACTAAATGGAATAGGGGGCATTTTTTAATATTGGTGGGTCGGAGGAAGCCGGAGTGCCAGGACAGAAACTTGTCCTTTGGCATGAAGACTTACGTGCCTAGTCAATTGGGATTGGACTCCGTAATAGGTCTCTTCCACGTACGGGATTCGAACTCGCAACCTCGGTGTTGACATGTACAGGCTGACCTATTGAGTTGTTCGACTACTTAGACCCATAGGTCACTGAGATACCTTGCATAAATAATGAGCAATCTTCAGATAACTGTTCCTTTCATTTCATGGCATAGCAAGGGTCATAACTATTGAGTGACAAGTATGGCAAGAATAACTAGAGGCTCCAATTCATTTTACCCCTATGTTCTAATGTTAGCCATGTCGGCCATATTGGTTGGTATAAACGGGTTCATCGGACACACTTTTTAAACTAAATACCAAAATGATAATTGTGTGGCCTAGTTAGATTAAATCTGTCTCAGTATTCTAAGTGAAGACTGAGATTTTTGTAAAATATTACTAATATTTACGAAATTTTTAACAATTATGGTCCCAGTGACTTCTTAAGTTTGCAGATCTTAAATTCTTTGCTGAACAATATTACTGTTTACTGTTTATCTCTATCTATGATAATATTCAAGATAACCAAAAACTGTAAAACTTCCTTAAAATTACTAATTCAGGGGCAGCAGCCCATTAACGGGTTGTCTAATTCATTCTGGGCAGATACATGTATATTGTAGATATCAACCTGATGAATATTAGATTTAGTACTCTAAATGCGTTAGTTTCAGAGATAAAAGCCTTAAACTGCACTGCTATAATCTATGTATACTTTGTGTTGTTTATATGTTGTATGCCTATATTTATGACTTTGGTAAATAAAATTTATAATTATTACAAGAAGGTGAATCTAGAAAAGAGCTTCAGATGCACAGAACTTATGAAGACTCCCATATATTTGAATCTGCATGACCGCTATACAGGACAAGAGTTCAAAGAGTACTTTTATTTGTTCACGTGTATATCAATTACATGTTCAATAGAAGTTTATTGAAAAAACACTAAGAAAAAACATAAAGAATCATAATACGAACCCTTTAACAGCAAAGCGCCATTTCAATAGTTAAAAAACAGATTTACCTTAGTTTCGTTTTAGCATTCCGTGTATATACACATACTTCCGTTTAAAGATGTCATTGTGGCTTTAAATCTGGCTGGGTATTTTCAGTACAAGGAATTTAGTTTTAATGGGAATAATTTAAATGGTTATATATATAAATATGAGATTGATTACTGATTTGTTTCGTCTCAGGTATAGATTTAAAGGCGATGTAAGTACGCGTCAATGAAACAGCACCCCAACGACGGAAATAAATAAAAGACATTTAGAGGGCAACCTATAGTCTTAAACAATAGTTACGTGTCTATACAATATGTTGAGATCTAAATCGTCCCGAGTCTTATAAAGGTGTGGGTAAATTACACAAACAATCAAAGAGCTTTCGTCACATGTAAATTCCAATTCTATAAATAAATTTAACATTAAGATATGAAAAACAGCAAATACATGAGTCGATTTTCTTATCTGGAACATACATCAGTAAATTTTGCCTTTTAAAACTAAAAATTTTAAACAACTCTTCTTTTTAAAAATTACATTTTAACCTTGTAAATATATATGACACTAATATATGCCGTTCTAAATAATATCGTTTGCTGTAGTCCATGAATGATTAACAGTGTATGCAGCCATATCTTTATAAAGCATTAAACAAAACCTTATACATAAAACAAAAGAAACTCTTAAGTAGTTTTTAAAATCATAAATTACCGATAGTTTAAAAAAAAAAAAAAAAATGATGCGGATTTCATGGACAGCTCCTAGTTTGTTTGCTTTATATACAATATTATGATATAAGCAAGATGCGAAAAAATATACTATTAAGAACATTGCTAATTTGCTATCACAATTCAAACCAACACAAGAACACATTGCAATATACTTTTAGATGTTATTGCGCATGCAATTCAAGATTTATCAGGGTAATCTATAAAAAAAAATATCCAATAGAATATATGCCATGTATTTTCCTCATTAACTTACTATGATCATCTATTCATCTGTATAAATGATATAAAAACAAGAATGTGTCCCCAGTACACGGATGCTCCATCCGCACTATCATTTTCTATGTTCAGTGGACCGCGCAAATGGGGGAAATCTCTAATTTGAAATTAAATTTAGAAAGATCATATCAAAGGGAACATGTGTAATAAATTTCAAGTTGATTGTACTTCAACATCATCAAAAACTACCTCGACCAAAAACTTTAACCTGAACGGGACAGACGGACGAACGACGGAAAGACGAACAGACCAGAAAACATAATGCCAATAAATGGGGCACAAAAACATAAAACTTTGATAAAATTACTTTCCAGTAAAATTTGAAACATTACTAGCTCCTATTGTAAATTCTGTCACCATCATTACATTTACTAGACATCGAATTCTTTGTATGAGCTGCTTTGTGACAAACTGAATGTCTGTACACTTGTTGGAAGAATAATTTTTCGCCAGTTTTATTTGATAACGAATGATGTCTCTTATTTCAAACAACCACATGGGAAGAAAAGAATTTCATATCAATTGAATATACATTGACTAGTCAAAACAATAAACGATACATGACATTGCATTTTCCATATATACATAATGCAGTTGGACCTATAATAACAAGGTAGCAAGCTATCAACGTAGTAAAATAACAGAAATAACAAACTCCAAGTGAAATTCAAAACGGACAGCTCTTCTTATTGAATTGCAAAATGTAAAACTAAAACATATCTCACGTATGAAATACTTCTGTCATATTCCTGATTTTGTATGGGCTTTTTCTTTTGTAGAAAATGGTGGTCGGGATTAAACTGATTTCATAGCTAGTTAAACCTATGAATTCAATTACAATAACAACAATGTTTGAGCAAAACACACAGACATATAATGTAAACACGTCAAAAATAGGGACATTACGTTTAAAATTAACAAAAGCACAATAACACCATGAATGGATGTATAAGTACCGAGCCACGTAATAGAACTAAACAGTAAAAGTTAAATAAGATATACATGGACAAACACAGGAAACTGTATCACGTTATTAAGATGATAAACAACGTCTTTACCTAAAATATATACTTTAAAACCATCATGTATTATTTGTGAAGTGGATACGGAATGTTTATCAACAAGGCCTTGGTATTTTCCAAGGATTTAGAAATAAGTCAGGACGTTCTTTGACATAATCTTGCTTTTCAACTTTCTAATCGAACAGTGGTGAAGTTTTATAAAGTCTTAGAAGCAGCTGCAAGCCCTGGAATACCGCATGAGTTGAGAATGTATATCCAATATGCAGGGGACGTGTATGGAACGCCAAAACTGTCTGACGTGGATATATTGCTGCTATAGTGGAAGGCATAGTTTAAAAAAATCTGTTTATCATATTTTAGGATAACATGGAATTCTTTGTGTGCTACTTATGTTCACGGGTATCATCGTTTTTCCTTATCACATAAGGTTTATGTTTATTTTCTAAATAAACCAAAACATTTATTTTGTACATGTTTATACAAATTTTTTTTAATGTATCTTTTTGTGATTGGAAATGTCCAACTGTTAAAGCTTTGTCTAGTTTGGTTGACGGTTTCAGAATCCAAAAAAATAAAGGACACTCACTATCGCTCGGGCAAAAATAATCACGAATATAATGCCTACCTAAGTTAAACTACAATAAAGTATAGCTTGCATCAATTATTTCTTAAATAAAATATGACAGACTGACATGAATATCGTAAAATATTTGAAAACACCAAATATACTTGGACATATTCCTTGACCTTGTAGTATAAGAAAACAAACCAAAACACAAAACTTAAATTTCACCATTGAACCCTGAAAAAATGAGGTCATGGTCAGATGACACATGCCAGTTGCACATGTACACATGACAATCATTCTACATACCAAATACAGTAGATCTATTGCTAATAGTATCTGAAGTGCAAATGTATGAAATTGACCACGCACATACCAAATATAGTTATCATATAATTACACATAATACAAAAAATCTTACCTTTTTAACGTAATCACTGAACCATTAAAATGAAATCTAGAACAATGGACAATTGACAATGTTTTACATTTATAAATTGTGACTTGGATGGAGAGTTGTCTCATTAGCACTCATACCACATCTTCGTATATCTATCATATATGACAGACGGAAACTTCATAACATAAGGCATATATATATATACAAAGTAGAAAGGACCCAGGTCTCCTACATTGTGAAATATTAAGATTTTATTAATAAGAAGTTAGTTAACGCCGCCGCCGGATCCCTATCCCTATTAGTACTGCAACTGACATCGAAAAAGACGCTTAGTTAACGAGTTTAATGGTCCGGAATAACACACGGCTGCAAATTGTTTTAAATGATAGAATAATATCTATATTTTAATTTCCGTTGGGTCGTAAAAAGTTTCTATGGTCATATTTTTGAATTTTATTCCTTTAATGGGGGTACCCCTCAATTTACGGTTTTGGGTAGTTACATGTACCTTAAAATCCAAAAATATATTTTTTGTTAAATTTCCCGCTATTTTCGTAAATATTTTCTATGCACATATCATCAAGGATCGTCGGAATGATGAAGACATAAATATAATACCATATCCAAGTAAAACTTTCAAACTTAAAGTTGGCTGTTTTTTAGATAGAAATTTAACGCGTTTTTCTTTGAAAACGAGAAAACATATGATTCAAAAACAGTATTTGACATTTGAGAGGACAAAAAATATTATTGCGATACTGCATGCAAATTTTGTTGGGCAAATTCCAAACAATTTTGTCAAAAACTCAAAAATAAAAACATCATTTCTACATTTTTTAATTACGGAAATTTCCTATCCGTCAATCAGCTCCACCATTTAATTTTTCATTCACAATCAATTTGATAGTTTCGGTGTGATTATGTAGATTTTGTAGGAGAAGTTAATCTATTTTTGAGTGATTTGAATATATATAGTAGTTCTTTCGTGTATTTTCTGTAAATAAGTTATATTTTTGTTAATAAAATTTTGACTTTATATAAAAGTTAACCAAATCCTTCGGATAAGAGGTTTTTCCGGATAATAACTATAGTTGACATTGTGTGAAAATACATTGTATGTCAATGTTTAACCTCAGAGCAATTAATATGCATGCAAGTGGTCGGGGGGAAAGTACTATTGAAGTTTCGCAGAGATTTGATGTGTGACAAAGAAAGGTGATGCTAAAACCAACTTCTCTTGATATTCTGCTTTCCGTGGGCGAATCATCAGTGATGTTATGAGACTTGCACCAGAAGGCAAAATTAGTGCGTCTTTAAATTAGATTGATTGATTGATTGTTGGTTGCTTAAAGTTCAGTGGCAAATATTTCATGCATGTCCAGGACGAGAACAAGCTAACAATAAAAACAATAGGTAGGTTTTGTCATAATAGAGGCCATTCGGGATGATGATCGGGAAAATTTAGACTGCCACTGGAAAATGATGGGATATTGGATTGGGACAGAAATTTTCCATTGCAACATGCCACCTACGGAACCCTCAAAGAGTTGATGCAAAGGTTTTTAACGTGCAAAGAACGTGACACTCCCTTTACACGAGGCATCGGATTTAACGTCCCCATTCTGACCGGACGTGACTGCGAACTTGATACATCCTGCACAGCTAAACGGACGCCAAACTTCGTTTTACTGCCGGTCGGGGGAAGACCAAGTGACCATATTTCGTTTCCCAAGATACCCTTGGGGAACTTTAAATTAGAAACAACAGAAATCCATATATGTGATCAAACTGATCGATATGTATCCTCACAACCTGACACTTTTATACGATCTCGCGCTCAGTTTCTTCCTTGTAGTTTGGATATAAAAACAGGGTTTTTGTGTAAAAGAAAAACCTTTAAAAAAAACCAGAAAACTACGCAAAACTGAGTCCTCTAAACGTGTCGACAGTCTTTTAAGTTGTGCTTATTTATGTGAGTAATCATTAAGATTTATCCATGCATAACCAAGTACTTATTGAAGTCAACATCTGTGCAATTAAGTAAAACAGTCACTGAAAAATTAGAATTTGACTTTGCTGTCAGTTCATTAATAACGATTGTTAGTGATGTGATTTGTTCTTCCATAAGAAAAAGCCTTTCTCATGTAGCACATCCTCTATATATAACGATCAATTTTACCCAAGATTGTCTCTGATGCTTACCAAACTGCCAAACTCCAGAACTAACTAGATATTGTGACACCTTACAATTCAGACACAGTGGGCCAAGGGATATGAATTATAGAGTTTAGCTCTGAACTCAATTTAGGGGATGCCATATCTGCTGTGCAGATACATCATGCATATGCATATTGGCATATGGGTCACGAACATTGATCGAAACTTTGTACTCACATTTCTTTTGTGTTTCCTATGCAAAGGTAAGACTATATCTGACGAGTTTGACCAAATCATGACGGTATTTACGCTCCAGATAGCATTTGTACTAAAAAAAAACTGTGTTTGCTTTGAACAAACTCTGTCCTGCGCCGAACTTGTTCTTATAAAAAAGGGAAGTGTCTTGTAATGCTAATACGCGTACTGAATCCGCATATGATGACTAAGAGATTGATTCATGTCCCTATTTTATGAATACTTGAGCTATTGTGTGTCGCTTGTAAAAGTTATATAAGGATCATGACTGATTTTGAATTACAACATTAGAAAATTGGCATTGCATTGTATAATTTTTCATCCTTCCCTTAAAAAATTAATGAGTTAACTTTTTTACCAGGATTATCCCACTAAAAAAATGTTCATGCACCAAACTGACTTTGTTTTACACTCAATTTTTTTTAAACCTCGCATTCGCCTCGGGTGACTATATTATATTTTGTGTTATAACTGCTCTGTCCAGATTTTGCAAATACACAATATGTATTTATCTATAACTAGACACTAATTTTCACAAAATACACAACCTTTAAAAAGCAAAATTAAAAACACTGTTTCAGCGCTTGAATTTTGTTTTTTTCAAAGATAGAAAAAATTATTGAAATAATTTGATAAACTGGTGTTTTATATTTTAGAAAATAATTCTGTAATATACTATAGTGAAATACTATACACAATATGAAAGTTTATGGATGTGAAAAGGTCAAGGCCACTTCTTCTTTTGCTATGTCTTAAATGGAAAAAAATCAGAAGGTTCCCAATCAACGCAATTTTGTAATGGCAGCTCTTCATATAAGTAGTCAAATTTGTCGTTTTAACATCGTTTATAGCATATGCTTATGATTGAATCGTTTTTGTAGCATTCTATTGAATAAATATCAGAATATTTCTCCTTTTTGTTCTTGTGGTTGAAATATTGATATTTTTAGGTCTGACCTTTGACCTCAATTTCACAAAATTGTGACCACTCTGGATTTTTCGACCCAACTTTTCTTATTGTACACGTTTTCCTCTTTCCATCGATATATAATTTAGGTGTGTGTTCTTCTGGACCATTAAAGTTTTAAAAAATGAACTCTGGTTGCAGTACTATATGTCAAGCTTTCTGCTAGAAACATACTCACTTGACAAGTTCATAATTTTTATAAGACAGAACTTATTGTAAAACATGTGTTGATAAGTTATTGACGATCTTAACATAGTGAGAGTTGAACAGACGTTTTACAATGATTTCTTTAATTGCAAGCAACGACTGAGTATTTATATTTTTTTCTAATTCAGTTTTACAGAAAACGTCTAATTATAAACAATTCATTACTGTAGTTGTGTGTTTTGCAGGAAACGTCATTAGTATTTATGACTTGTGACTCCAGTAATACAGGAAATATATAAGTACTATATAAAACTTCTCTACAAGTCCGTTGCACATTTTTGTAATGTAAACCGACATTTATTTAGGGACGACATCAAAAGATTGATGTAGGATAAAAAAAACTTAAATCAAATAGTTTGGGGGTGGGGTAAAATTCTGCAAGTTTTGTTTATCTAAAATCGTTTTTTACATATATATATATATATATAAGAGTGGGGGGGGGGGGGGGGGGGGGGCAGTGAAAAAACTATGTGAATTAAGTTTTTTATCCTACATTGAACTTTTGATGTCGTCCCTTATATTATGTGTCGTTCTAATTAACACATGTAATGTCACATGAAATATTAGCTATTATTTGAATTTTAATCCTTATTTCTTGTGAATGCTGTATAATATTATCCTTGGTTTTGTGTGCTGATAAAGCTAAAAATACAAGCTCATGCTTAAACAATACAAGTATCTTCGGTTCTATGATATTCCATGCATATCCATGACAAGAAAAAATGGGCAATACGTTCATTAAGAACGTAATTGCAAATAATATGTTACAAGAAGGATTTTGACTTGCAACTTGCATTAAACAAGGTTCTCGAGCGCACTGGGGTTTTGTTTTTATCAATCATGTCAGTTGCATTAATATCACCCCGATTCGAACCCATTTCAGATCGTTAATCTGACGAAAACATATCTTCCTTCTGGGCAACTATAAAGATGGCTTTTTTTTAAAGAAATCTTTTTACACAAGGAATCGGAATAAATTATACCATAGTACACGAATGCCCCACTCTCACTATTATTTTCTATGTTCAATGAACCGTGAAATTGGAGTCAAACCTCTAATTTTGCATTAAAAAAAAAAGATCACATCATGGGTAACATGTGTACTAAGTTTCAAGTTGATTGGACTCCATCAAAAACTACCTTGACCAAAAACTTTAACCTGAAGCGGGACAGACGGACTGACGAACGAACGGACGGACGCACAGACCAGAACTCATAATCGTAGGTGAGGCATAAAAAATAATGTGGTGAATAAAACTGAACTACAAAACGTAATATTATAAGTTATACAATTATTAAAAAATCCTATATAATTATTTACAAGCACATTTGTGTACATGTATTAAAAGGGTCATAATACTTTGTATTTAAAATGTATTCTTCCTTTCTATTTTGCCTCATGGAATCTTTTTGAGATTAAAAAATCACTTTTTTCATTAATGACAATTCTAATATTATACACTTGTGTTGAACATCCATCTTCTATTGTTAATTTCGGTGGAAAGACTGATCCAATGTGTAAGAGTACATAAATTCATAAAATTCACTGTTTAAGAATTTCATAAGGCATGTGAAAACACTCAAGATCCGGGGGGGGGGGGGGGGGGGGGGGGGTTGTAAGATATATCTTATAAATAACATTACTATTTTCTCAACCTATCGAGAATTCCAAATAATATATAACTAACTATATTGGTGCCATAAATGCTATACATTGTTCGAAAATGTTTACGACTGTCATTTTAACAGTCTCAACTACCCGTAATAAAATTTATTTCCCCTATTTAACAGTGAACAGTGAATGTTAAATAGTTATATGTCAACTTTGACGAACTTTGGTTTTAATTCCCACTCTCACTGGTGTTCAGAAGGAAGCCATGTTTTCATCGTCTGAACGATTTGATATGGGTTCGAGTCGCGGTGAAGCTTATGCGACTGATTATGACAAAAATGACACATTCAGTCTTAAAATTTCAACAGCATTTGTACTAACATTGTTAGCGGTAGCTATTGCAGTATGTGTTGGACTTATTGTTCATTTTGCTGGTGGGAATAAAAATGTAATTTGCCAATGTTCATGTCCAGGAGACGGTTCCAACTCCGGTGGTCAGAGTGGTTGTCCGGAACAAACAACTTTACCGAATACATGTAAGTTGTCACTCATAGAAATAAAGACAAAGCGCTCGGCTCAAAATCACTTGGTGAAATTTAATTTATTCTATAAGCCCCCCTTTTAATATATTTAATGAGATATGATTGATAGGTCTGGAGTTTGTTTTGTTGTTGTTGTTTTGTTTTTGTTTTTGTTTTTTTGGTGTTTTTTTTTTTTTGGGGGGGGGGGGTATTATGTTGTGCGAAGTATATATTTTAATATTATTAATGAAATATGATTGATAGGACTAGAGGGTTGTTGTTTCTTTTTGGTGTTATGTTGTATGAAGTATATATTTATATATATACATACGTTTTCTTGAATGTTCATGTTTAATGGCATATGTCAATTTATATATAAAAACTTTCCTGTGTGCAGGAGTCGTGAGTTGTTCTGATTGATGTGACCTTTTGTACTATTCAGAAAGTTTTGACGATACTGCAGAAACAGTATTTATTTATCATTCCCTTTTCACTTTATATATCAAACATTTTACTTTATTTAGGCACACCATGTTCGAATGTAACACAAACTCCACCAGTGGACATGACAACGACAGAAGCGCCGACAAAAGATCCATCAATCACAGACGACGTGTTGTTACCTACATCATTAGAACCTGTCCACTACAATGTCGTGCTCCGTCCGAATTTGTATGGAGACGACCCCAAACATTTTACATTAAATGGGTCGGTCCAAATATACTTCAAATGTATAGAAAGTACAAAAAATTATAACAATTCACATTCAAAACTTGAATGTAACAGGTGGTTCAATAGACGTGCGCGATATGACAAATCAAAACATCTCTCTGCATAATTTTACCAGGGACGATTCTGCGCGACACTTCCTGATTATAAGATTGGGTGAAAACCTTGTGGCTGGCATGAATTATTCAGTAGAAATGAGTTTTATTGGACCATTGCAAAATGAAGATTTATCTGGATTGTATTATAGTAGTTACATGGAGGATAGTCAAACGAGGTATGAAATATATTTAGCTTTCTGGCAAAATAAAACCAAATCATGTCTTTTATAGAAGGAGAGATCGTTGTCCTGTTAGCTTTTGTCCGAATGCATTCATAATGATTTGAAAAGATACTCAATGAAAAATATGCTTTAATTCCTTTGCAGTTCAAACGCGCGATGAATCACAAACATTTTATGTAATAACATGAATCTTATAATTACTTTCTGTAAAATGGTAGAAATTCTACAGTTGTCCTTGAATTGTTAGTGTTAATTGAGATTAACATCCTAATTATTTTAGAACAGTAACATGTACATGCTGTACGTGTATTTATGTAAAAGCTGCAATTTGAAATATAACTCCTAAACCTTTCCTTACATATCTATTATTTCTTTTTGGTATACAAATAAGATACTTTTCAGGTTTTATTCAAATTTGTATTTGTATATGAAACTATCCAGAAGAGTACCATTTCTGCAAGATTAAAATTAATTTGTTTCAAATAACGTTGCAATGATAACATAAACGGTGTCAATTTTTTCTGCACCAGTTGCGCATTTCGACATTCAATGTCTCATCGGTGATGCTAGAGGTCAAACTGTTTGAAAATCTAAAGCTTATTAAAAAGATGAAGCTGAATACCGAAAATGTTTACATCTCATTGTGTTCGTTACAGATATATGGCTATTACACAGTTTCAACCAACAGATGCTAGGAAGTCTTTCCCTTCGTTTGATGAACCAGCTCTGAAAGCCACGTTTAACATAACTCTGGAGAGACGAAACGATACTGCGTTAGACATGATAACATTGTCAAATATGCCAAAGATCGACACAGTACAAAGGTTTGGGGCAAATTTGTTTGATAAATTTGTTATTTGTTAAGCTATTTTTAAAACATGACTGTTTATTAATGATGAAACTGGAATACCTACAAATACAGATACTTCTTATACATAATGTTCTCTACAGCTAACAAATAGCATTATTATAATTACTGTTATATTCTTTTTTTTTAATTTGTAACTGTTTTATCTTATCATTTGTTTTTTGTTTCAACAGTCACATATACCCTATTTCTTTAAGCTTTAAACTGTTAGTTTATGGGTTTTATCCTTGAGGAGTTTTAATATCAAACATTTACAAGACTGTTAGATTGGGAGAGGATTAGAGATCTCTGACAGTGGTGGATCCAGGGGGACCCAGGGGTTAAAACCACCCTTTTTATTTGACGAACAATGCCTTTGAATGGGGACATATAGTTTGGATCCCCCTTTATCGTGGATTGGGACATACACATTTTAAAAATGGCTGAATCCGCCCCTGTCTGACAAGTTGATTTAGCCAGATGCCTGAAATTTTATCATCTCACTTTTGTACAGTTATATTTTTGATTTTCCAAACTCCCATTAGTGTCTTAAGATGTCTTTTTACGTTATTGTTGTCGTAGGATTGCTGTTCCATTGACGTATCTCCTTTTATTCATGTATTAGATAGTTTCTGCGAAATTACTATTTCGTAAATATTTCTTTTTAATAGCACTGATGGATATTTTGCTGATATATTCGAGCAGACCGTTGTTATGCCAACTTATCTTTTGGCATTTGCAGTATGCGATTTTCCACATAAAGTTAATACAACCAAATATAATCACACGGTAAGCAAACATACCTAGTTGTTGTAGGAATTATTTAACATTTCACTTAATGTTAAACAGATATTGTTATAATTCAATTTACAACTGTAATAAACTCTGTATTGTGTAACTGTTACACCACATTTTTATTATCAGGCTTGACAATAAAATTGTACGATGTAAGGTGCCATAAACAACGAAAATCAATCAGTTTTATAGGATTTAGTTTATATACTGTAGCAATTCATGATATTTTTTTATTTGTATTCTGTTTTTTTAAGCTTGTTCATAAAGTTTAAATTGCACCCTGTTCCTATTGCTTATTTCATCAATTTTACTACCTCATTTTTTACTTTCTTTATTTCCCTATTTAAGATTTGTCCAAATGACACGATTGATTTAGTTGCCTTCTTATTTACGAGATCCCATTTTATATCAGAATAAACAGTTAAGTGTCATTATTATATTACATACAATATAAATCGAAACATAAACAAGCCAAGACAATACTTTATTTTAGTCGCACCCATTGGTTCAAGTTATAAACATACTAATAGACTAGTGTGATTTAACATTGATATAAAACATGCAAGAGCAATTCCAAATCGAGATATGAGAGTATCTTTAAAATCATATAGGTATTTAAATTAGCAAATTGAATATAAAATACATTTACTTTTTTTAAATGTAATTGCAGATCAGTTTTGACAGTTCAAAAGTACTATAAGCATAACTTAAAAAAGGCATTTTTCGTAATCAGAAAAAAACATAAAATGACTATCACATAAACATGCGCAGTACACATAAATATGCGTGGTAAAACAGGTAACAATGAAAAACTGCAAGCTCTGGACAATTCAACTTCTTTAAGACATTTGTTGCTTTTTTTATCCCCCATAAAAATATTGTCATTACATGATGTACACGTTTTGTTTAATTTAAGCAAATTATATTTGCAACTAAGTTAACGCACTTGTGATCACTTGTGTCGTTTTCTGGAATAATTTTTTACACATATTTCTTTCGACAACATTTTCAGTAATTAAAAAACTAACTTGGTCTTTTCTTTTTCTTTTTAACATTGTACAAATCACTTTAGAATTTTTGCATATATTGTATATTTATTAACATATATATTCAATTGACTGTTAAGTATTTTAATTTTTGACTTCCGATCGTATATAGTTCCGGACATTTGCCAGAAAGGAGTATATAGAACACACCAACTACTCCCTGTGGGTGGGTAGCAGACTTCTAGATGAATTCGAAGACTATTTTGAAATTGAGTATCCGTTACCAAAACTAGGTATGTCAAAAACATGATATAACAATAATGGAATATGCTATAATACAAGTCAATAAAATTGAACTCAACAGCGTTGTAATTAGATTTTTCTGTTGACAAATGTTTGGCCCTCAACGGGATTTGAACTCACACCTTTGATACACTACAGCATTAATCGCTTAGATCTAGGCCAATCGACCACATCAGCCATATCAAACTATAATTTCGATAGTGGTATTGTTGTCTCGTCACTTAAGGCGAATCTAGAGAGAGACATGAAACATGTGTGTTTTAAGCATAAAATATACACGTGACCATGTTTAAACCAAATAGATATAAAGACAGGAAGGAGTTGATGTTCTGGAAATTTTTTTGATTTTAAGTGGTACTTATCATTTTGACAAGGTTAAATAAATTGAAATAATGTCAGGTATTGTAATAATAAGCCTCCACTAAAAGAATTGTTGTCTATAACTCGGAGTAGAATATAATTAAAAGTAAAATAATTATGGTCAAATATACACAAGTCGGCAATGAAATGTAAAAGTAAACATTAGGCAATACAATTGAAATGTAAACATTTTTTTATAAGGTATACTTCAACTTTTACAAACTTGATATGATTTTGAAGGAGTCATTTGAAGCTGTATTTGTCGAAAATTTCTAAATTTTTGTTCCTCAATGCGCTTCAACACTGATAAATCTTTTCCAGACAAAACGAGTGTCTGGGTACACAATTATAAGGCTGGTATCTTTAATGAGATTTTATGTCTGGTGTTGTATCCGAAGTGTATACTTCTATCAGCTACGAAAGGTTGCAAGCAAACTAAACGACAAAAAAACTATAAAAAAGGGGGCGAACGGTCTATATATACAGTATGTTTACATAAACAAAGTTTTTACCTTAAACTGCAGTCGAATTGCAATCATAACAAAATTCATCCAAAACTAATCATTTCCACTAACCAGCTTTATTTTTGTATTTAATAACTTTTAAAGCAACAGAATCTGACAAACTTAATTGAAACTTGATAGCTGCACGTCAACGTTTCCCAAGAGTAAGTAACAGCACTATAACTATTTTGCAGATATGATCGCTATACCTGACTTCTCTGCTGGAGCTATGGAAAACTGGGGCCTTGTTACGTATAGAGAAAGTATAATGTTTTATCATCCTGACATATCCACAGTCAGTCAGCATATCTTTACAGCAATTGTTGTCTCACATGAGTTAGCTCATATGGTAAGTCAAATATCCCAGTCAATCAGCATATCTTTACAGCAATTGTTGACTCACATGAGTTAGCTCATATGATAAGTCAAATATCCAGCCAGTCAGCATATCTTTACAGCACTTGTTGTCTCACATGAGTTAGCTTATATAGTAAGTCAAATATCCAGTCAGTCAGCATATCTTTACAGCAATTGTCGTCTCACATGAGTAAGCTCATCTGGCAAGTCAAATATCCACAGTCAGTCAGCATATCTTTACAGTAATTGTCGTCTCACATGAGTAAGCTCATCTGGCAAGTCAAATATCCACAGTCAGTCAGCATATTTTTACAGTATTTGTTGTCTCACATGAGTTAGCTCATATGGTCAGTCAAATATCTTACAAAATCATTTGTGAGAATCGTCTATTTAGATTTAATGATTTTCTTTCATTTGTTGCTTTTCTTTTTCGAAGGCGCGATTCCAATCTCTTTTTAGATTTAATTCAAAAACAATAATGAAAATAAATAGTTTCTTATATTTATCAAGAAAATGAAACAATTGTAAAACAAAGGGTGAAAAATAAAGGCTTGCAAAATACAAAGTGTAAATAAATTTGGTCTGTCATGTACTTGTATGTGAAACGTCTACAGTGGTGAAAACACAACATGTATAATAATCATTTGAAATAAGATGTCAAGAAAAAATATCTTAAAGCTTGACACTTGTGAGAACTCTTCTTTGTAGCTGGTATTTAATGCTCGGCATTCTCACTAACCATCTATATGGCTTAATGAAGGAACAGTGGCTTACATTGCACTTGTTACTTTATTTTTATACCGGCTAAAATCCCCCGCCCCCACCGCCCCCTCCATCTCCTCCTCCACCTCCAGAAAATCCTCCTCCTCCGCCTCCTGAAAATCCACCACCACCGCCGTCTCCTCTCCCATGACGATGATGGTTTCCGTAGTGACCCGTATTAGCTGCGTAACAGCTACCACTTCCTCGCCGACAAATACACATACCAACTATCACAATAGATACAAAAACCGCACCAAAAGCAATTCCAACTATAACACCGACTACTCCGTCTGTTGTCTCTATGTGGTTACAGTTACCATTTTCTAATGTGGTTCTGTAAATAAACATTCAAGTACATGTATGTTAGTAAGTAATTAAATTTTATTAAGAGTCGGGCATGATATGTACAAATTAAGATAGTAAACATGAACTCTGTAAAGCTCTTAACCGACTTAAAGTTTGTACCTCAAAGTTTGTCTATCATAATGCCTGAACTGATAAGCTTTTGACAATATTAATAAATGGTATTATTAAGCCATTAAGCAAGTTCAGGATTTGGTGTTGATATGTATTCTGATAGGTACCAAATATTTTTTGGGAGGAATACTGTTTTTTAATTGTGGGGTTTCATTCTTGAGATCCTTACAAACATGTGCGTATACCATTGTATTGTGTTTACTTATATTTTATCCATATTATCAGTGAAATAACACAACACCCGAACAGGAGTTAAGCATGTAACCATGCAGTTACTATGTGGTCAATTATAAGATTTAATTTAACTATATAGATTTAGGTTGAATTAATTGATTACTTGCCGAAATGAATGGCACAATTTTTCTCTGTATTGTTTTGACAGCGTTAAAATCAGTAGGTTATACAAAAAACACTGGAATTTTTAATATAAAGGAGTCTATTTTTCATTCTTAGTGAAGATTACAAAGTTTCATATATTTCCCTACTATCAAAAATAGTTCCATATTGCTAAGGAAGACAATATTGCAAATTTTTCAAGTTCTTTTTTAATATAGTACCGAAAGATGTTTTAACCGAAATAAATTAATGTGCGTCTAAAACAATGTTCTTCACATTCCTTGTGTTGAATAATAACGAACATTATGTTAAATTCTATCAAAATAGCTGTGTTTAAGAATCTCTAAGCAATAATAGTTTGTTAATATTTTCGAAATACATGAAATATGATTATTGTTGTGAAACCTAAAAAGAACTTATTTGAAGCTATAATACTATAGTACAGCGAATTTGATAAAGAATGAAGGAAATTTAGCCACTGTTTGAAAACGAGAAATTGATTGATAATTTTTTGGTCGCTTAACGTCCAGAGGTAAATATTCCATAAATATTCGGGACTAGAACAAATTAACTATAAACAAGAATGTGTCCCCAGTACACGAATCCCCCACTCGCACTATCATTTTTTATGTTCAGTAGACCGTGAAATTGGGGTAAAAACTCTAATATGGCATTAAAATTTGAAAGAGCACTTCATAGGGAACATGTGCACTAAGTTTGAAGACGATTGGACTTCAACATCATCAAAAACTACCTTAACCAAAAACTTTAACCTGAAGCGGGACCGACGGACGGACGAACGAACGAACGAACGGACGAACAAAATGACGCACAGACCAGAAAACATAATGCCCCTCTACTATCGTAGGTGTATCGTAGCTGGGGCATAAACACAATAAAAGATGTCCTCGGGAATGGAGGTAGGGGAAATTTTGACTGCATCTAGAAAACGAGAATATATTGGATATGGCCAAAAGTTTGCCTTCCAACATTCCATCTACGGATACATTGTACATAAATGAGTTGTTTCACGGGTTCTTTACAGGCAGAGGGAGTGGCACTCTCTTTAAATGAGGCATTGGATTTAACGTCCCTATTCTTACTGGATGTTGGTTGTTAGTACGTGTATATTACGCACAGCTAAATGAACATCCCACTTTGGCAAAGGTTTTTCTGTGGTCAGGTAGAAGACCAAAGTACCCATATTCCTATTCCTAATCACCCTTTTTATTGGGAGGAGGAAGCAAGGAAAATTCACTCTACCATACATTACCTGTAATGTTCTATCATTTCCCGCAAGCCTTCATAATAATGGCCTTCAGTAAATTTAGGTCTAACATTTTCGTATACTTCCTCTATGCAATCTAAAGTAAGTGATTGGTATGCCAACGGACCGGCGTCTGTATAAACCTATATAAGTACAACATACCGAACTTATTTACTCCTGTACATTTTTACTTGAGTGCATCTTAATTAGGACGATATAGATTAATAGAATCCACAGATTCGGAAATGTGTCAAATTAATGCGTATAAGATATGCATTAAGAATTTGAAACAATTTTGATATTTTAAAAAAAAAAAGTCATGTCACAAATGAATGCTTAAATAAAACAAAGAAAACAGATTTCCTGACACTAAAAACTTTTTTTTTTTTTTTTTTTTTAAATATTACCCTTTTTCAAATGAATAAACTATTTAGATAATTTATTATAGTCTGAACACTCCATATTCAGTTGGAACAAATATCAGTAAAACGTTTCTGCGTCTATGTTAAGCGCATTTAAACCATACATGTAAGTCATTTATATGTATATTCATGTAGTTCATATAAATGTGTCATAATCGACCTAGTTATTTTCGGTATTTATAAATGATTATTGAATGTGTATGGTATTGTATTTATTTTAAGTTTTACAGATTTATTGGCTTGTGCTTCTAGCAGTGTCAAAATTTGAAGAAGAGAAAAAAATGATGATACCATAAGAGAGTTTTATATTCAAGCGAATTTACACACTATAAGGGACGAAGTTTGGGATAATTAATACACGTACCTGCCTATCATCTCTGGATACTAATATGATAATGTTATTACCACAGATTTGAAAATTCCATGTCTTTTTTCTTAGATATTCTGCAAATTCCCTTGCTTTTGTCTCACTGTCGCTGGATCTGCAATTGTTCAAAAAATTAAGAACAGCAATTCAAGATGTATATATAAGAATAATAAACCTTCGAAACTTGTTTTCTTGTCTTAAAACTAACACTAGAACACACCCGCGAAATCACGGGCATTCAGAGCGTAGTTTAAAGTATGTAAAGTGTTGTTGGAAGAATTTTGTAAAATAATGAATGACTGTAGAATTTCAGCAAAAGTATCATACGTCATAGGTTATTGGGGACAGGAAAATGTTTTTTTTTTTTTTATCCCTCCACCTTTATTTCCAAAGTTCCCAATTTTTGGTTTTCTATCAATTTCAATATGAACATAAATTTAGTATGTTATGAACATTTAAGTTAGGAGCCTGCAATTCAGTGGTTGTCGTTTGTTTATGTGTTACATATTTGTTTTTCGTTCATTTTTTGTACATAAATAAGGCCGCTAGTTTTCTCGTTTGAATTGTTTTACATTGTCATTTCGAGGCCTTTTAAGGGCATACGATACAATTTTGAACCTGTATTTACAAGTTGATGAAAATTTGCATATAGGCTATTTTTTACCTCATTAAATCAAATATGTAATAAAAAATATACCTTCATGTGCTACTTTTTGAGTAAAATGAGTTCGAAATTTTGTATATTTGCTCAAAATTCAGATTTGTGTCCGTATTTTCTTTTTCGAAAGAAAGACATAACTTTTTGGTTTTAAAAGATACACACAAAATGGTTTTTGTTAAATAATCGGTAATTTCTGTATTTTATAAGTATCATTAAAAATTATGCAATTTTTATTCCGAAATAACTCTATATTTATCAAATGTTCATGAATAGAGGAAAAAAACGTCATTTTTTGCTGAATGTTTATCAAAATTAAAAAAATTGAGCTATTTACAGTTTTATAAAATTTGGGTCACATAATCTCCTTGCAAAATGAAACAAATTGCTGTTTTAAAAAATAGGGGTCCATGCACTCGTTTTCAAATTAAATCAGTTTGAATGATAAAACTCAGTCGAAAAATGCATCTTTTCCCGATAAGTCAGAGTTTGACGTCGCGAAAATAACATTTTACGTTAGCAACGTCATTACCTTCCCTGTAACTGTATCGTATGCCCTTAAAGCTGAGTATGCGGTATGGTCTTTGCTCGTTTTTGAAGGCCGTACGGTGACCTAATAGTTGTTAATCTCTGCGTCATTTTGGTCTCTTGTGGAGAGTTGTCTCAACATGGCAATCATACCACATCTTCTTTTTTTGTAATCAATGAGTTTTGTAAAAGATTTAATGACTGGAAAATTTCAGAAAGGGTATCAAAAGTTCACAGGAATAATTTTAGCGCTTATCTGTATATTATGAACATTCATTACTATAGACTAAATAAAGTGTATTTACTTTCAATTCTAAGTTAACTAATCGATCCATGGTGGTCATTGATATAGCATACTGACTCTCTCTATTTAATTAACTCTGTGACAACCGTGGATAGTGACCTTGAAAATGATAGCAGATAAAATTCTGAAATAAACTTTATTCGTAGTATATGTATGTTCAAAGTATACAGAAAAACGCACACCGGAAGTCTCATCTGACTTAAAATTTCGTCCAATGACGGGACAATATCCGGATGCTTTTTTTCTCGTTTTTCTCCCAAAATAACTCAATCTGAGTTGTCTCAACATGGCAATCATACCACATCTTCTTTTTTTGTAATCAATGAGTTTTGTAAAAGATTTAATGACTGGAAAATTTAAGAAAAGGTATCAAAAGTTCACATGAATAATTTTAGCGCTTATCTGTATATTATGAACATTCATTACTATATAAATAAAGTATATTTACTTTCAATTCTAAGTTAACTAATCGATCCATGGTGGTCATTGATATAGCATACTGACTCTCTCTATTTAATTAACTCTGTGACCACCGTGGATAGTGACCTTGAAAATGATAGCAGATAAAATTCTGAAATAAACTTTATTCGTAGTATATGTATGTTAAAAGTATACAGAAAAACGCACACCGGAAGTATCATCTGACTTAAAATTTCACCAATGACGGGACAATATCCGGATGCTTTTTTTCTCGTTTTTCTCCCAAAATAACTCAATCTGAATAATTATAGAATGGATGGCAAATGCGACTATGCACTGTACCTATAGGACACAGAGGCGTGCGGGTTAATTTATTGTGGAAAGAAGAGAAGCGACACACAAAATGAGGTCTTCTCGTTTAATAGTATAGAAGATAACTATATATATAGCTATAGTTAAATACTTGTATCTTTACAGTTAAAATAACAAAGCATGCAAACAAAGAGTTTACAGGTCTTGCTTGCCAACTTTGTTTGGTTGTTTGCTCAGGCATTGTAATTACGATTGACACCTACATTCAATGGAGAGGCGGAGTAACAGTTTGTTAACTATATATAAAAAAAAAAGAGTTGATTGGACAATGGATATTGCATAGGAAACAGTTTTGATATTCATTGACCAATCAAACCTTTGTGTATAGTAAACAAACTGTTATACTCCACGTACCCATTAAATTTAGGTGTCAATCTTAATTACAACGTCTGAGCAAACAACCAAACAAAGTTGACAAGCAAGGCATTTAAACTCTTCGTTTGCATGCTATATTATTTAACTGTAACTTTCTTTCAGTTATTCCTAGCATTAATGCCAACGATAAATATAAGGTAAACGTCCGAGTCGGCCTTTTCCCGCCATTTAAAATCATGAACTATCTGAAAAAGGAGTATTTTTGGGTTTTGTTTTAGCTTATTTTATTTCTGCTCTTCTGATTTAAAATATCAACTTTAAATTCTATATTTTTTTTTTTAATTTCACCTGCGTACTTCCTTAAGGTTAATTTTTTATATCATGTTCAAATTAAAATGTGAAATGATTCAATCATGACAAAGATTTGTTTTTCTGAATCAGACGGATTGTGAAGGTGTCCATGATACATTAGCATTCGATTATTAGAAACATATTTGCGTAAATCTAAAAATAACTTTAACATATATTTTCTTATTGATATGGTGCAAAAGATTAGGTAACTTTCCCGACACTTCAATTAATATTTAACTCTCAAAGGGTACTAGTAAGTACTTAAAAGTTAAGTATGATTTTTCAATAGCAGCGAGTCTAAATATTACATTTGAAGAATTGTCGTATTTTCTATTAATATAATGCTCAATAAATAAATGAAATGATATCAAGGTCTAAGAAATAAGTTTATAGTATTATAGGTATTATAAGCGACAGTGACTGATAAATAAAATTTTCGGTACTTGTTAAACTGGTTAATTTTCTGTAATTCCAAACATACCCTACACTGTTAATGGATGGAATCAAAGCCACAGATATATTAAAACCATCTTGACCGGAGCACTGTGAGCATTCGCATTTTCCAGAGTTTGCAATCTCATTTATAAAGGAGTCGAGTTCGTCCGCTGAAAAAGTATAATATATCAATATAAAAAAAAGGCCAAAGCTGTAAATTGGGATATTGTACATGCAGTACATTTTATAAGTATCATTTATGCGTATTAACATTCCTATCATCTCTTTCTAACCTTTTCTCGGGTAGAACTAATTGCTTCATAACTTCTATATAGTTCAAGATATTACCCTTTCAAATGAATAATTTCCAGGTATGTTTTTATCTGTACAGAAAATCAAGTATTTGAATAGAACAAATATATGAGGTGACATCTATATCCAAATAAACAACATGTAAACCAACACCGTGTCTTCTTCACGATTTAATGTACTGTTCTAAGGTTGTCCTTAACATTTAAAATAGAAAATATAAAATTCTGAATGTTTGTGAGTTCTTTGTTAAATTATTCTTAAATATTCGCGGTCTTTTGTAGCTGACGGACTCATTGTTGAAAGCAGTACGGTGACCTATAATAGTTGTTAATTTCCGTGTCATTTGGTCTCTTGTGGAGAGTTGTCTCATTGGCAATCATACCACATTTTCTATTTGTAATTTAACATTTCATGAAAATAAACTGCATTAATTTCAACAACAAAAAATGAAGTTTTGTTTTTTCCTTCTCACAGCTTGATTATTCAACAACGGTCCTCCATTGTCACTAGTACTGTCGTGTGGTTATATTGATTGATTTTTGGTTGCTTTGCTTAACGTCCAGTGGCAAATATTGCATGCATGTTATGGAGTCTAGACACTTAAAACAGCGAAAATACGATTTACAATACACTAAATAACACTAAGTACCTCTTTGACTTGACAATATTTGCCCTGGATCACAAATCCAAGACGTTTTACAATCCCTTCCACACCTTCCAATGTCCGTTTGAGGATTCGGGAAGACTTCTTTACTCCAACTCGCTTGGTTTGTTGAGTCCGGGATGCAATTCTGCGTTACTGCAGATCTCACCAAATAAAACGAAACAAAGCTTACATACACGAACTTCATTATACTCTTATTTTACTTCAGTAACATTTATATTTAGAAACGAATGATATATCCTGGTCACTGCTCGATCATTATATTGTTGAATCTAATTTGATGATGTTTAAATTGACCTTAGGCTAACGTCGTGATTTCAAACTTTATATGGGTGAATGGATATCAAATAGCTCACCACTTGACACAGTTTGTATACATGAACAATGTACATACTACATGTACATGAACCTTATATTATGTTACACAATATATTATTCAATCATTTGACAATACACATATTAAAAAAATCATCAACAAAAATTATAAAATGTTACACACTATTATTCAATCGTTTGACAAAGTTTAAAACGTTTTCATCGTTGACAAATATTTTTAATTCGTTTATTCATTATTACATTGATATTTTTTTAACTTGCATATTTGCAGACACTCGTTGATATGTTCGGTAAATTCATGATTTTGCTGAGTTTTGTCGATGTCATTTTTAAACTTACTGCGTCTAATTATATAAGGATGATTTTGTGAACATGCGACTGAAAGAGAATAATATAAAGCAGCAAGGTTGAAATTAACGTTAGGTATCTGAAAAAGAAGAAAAACAATTACCCTTTTCAGTAATTTCGGACTTTTGTATTTATAATGAATCTATATTATACAGTTAGGGAGATGCATTACAAACGTTTTTATAAAGTATCTCACTTGATTTATATGGTGTTTGATTGATGTTTGCTTTAAGCCACATCAACAGACAGAAACCCAAGGACACACAATCTTATATGAATGTTATGCATTTGTTAAAATGTATTGTCTGTTCTTTCAGTGGTTTGGAAATCTGATATCCCCCAAATGGTGGGACGATCTATGGCTGAACGAAGGCTTTGCGACATTTTTTGAGTATGTTGGAGTAGATATGGTGGAAACTGATTGGGATATGGTAAGGAATGTTATCTTATAACTTTACTATATAATTTTAAATGTAATCAGAAAAAAATGTTTCCTTTCCTAACCCTCAGTTAGTTTAAACATATCTATTTATAGTGGATTGGGAAACAAGTTTTTGCAACTTATATTAATTCCTTTCCACTTTGTGGGTGCGAGTGCTGCCTTGTAGCGACATTATCCTGTTCTTTTTCGAAATCTATAAGGGTGTCTTTTACCTGACCCTTGATAGGTGACATATGTAAGGATCAAATAACTCGATTATTTTTGCGAAGTTAATACCATATTCGCGAGATTTACGAAAACCACGAACCACATTACTGAACACATACGTACTTCGGTATTAACTTGCCGGGGTTAGATATAAAAACGTCACTTAGCTTTTGGTCTTATTAGGTGCTTACAGGGACGATCTGTTTTGATATATTGCAACGTATTTTTCTTTTCAGTCGTACGAGATTCTTGCCGTTGTCGTTTGAAGTTTTCATAATGATTTTCATCCAGCCATTGTATAACTATGAGACACAAATTAAAGAACATCCAAATCAAAAGTGTGTTCCAACTTTTTTATTTTATGATTGGTTCATCTTTAAAACCTAAATAATTTTGTTGTTACCTTGTTATAAAATACTATGAAATGCCAAAGCATCTAGAAATGTCTGTAATGATCTGACTTTTGCTTGATAACATCTTGATATTTTAACTCTTTATATATTTGTTCCATTTTAAAATTTGGCTAATACTCTTATTGCATTCATATATATTAGTAACTGTTGTAATCCTTACGTGATATATCTCCAATTAGATGAACTACATGGCATTAGACTGTATACAGTATTCGTTTGACACAGACAGCCTTGAGAGTTCTAGACCTATATATCAACAAGTGTGGACACCGAATGATATCAATAATATCTTTGACGTCATAACATACTATAAGGTAAGAAGTTTTCCTCATTTACAGACAAAATGCATGTTCTTACACTTTTTTATAATGGAAATTTAAGCACCTGGTTTAAAGCCTTTTTGAGTCTTAATTTACTGTACAAAATAGACCCATGTACAGAAATGACTTGCGTTCAGATTTTAGATTTCTTTAAGTTTCGCTATTCGGTCATAATAAAATCATTGTCAACAAATAATGAAAGAGTAAAAACAAAATCTTGCTGTACATTTTGTTGACATGCTAATCGATCCATACAGAACTATGAATTCATAAAGTGTAATCAGTGGTATTAAAACAAAACACACACAAAACATTATTTCACCTCATAAAACAGTAAAATGTACTTCCCTTTTCTTGGTATTTTTTCAAGGGAGCCTCTGTAATTCGAATGATGTGGTTTTTCCTGGGAAAGGAAAACTTCCGTCGAGGGCTTCGGGTAAGTATCATTCATTTACTTTTTTGTAAAAATTATAAAAAAAAAAAACAAGATGCATGTGGTATTGAATTGAGAAAAGGACGAATAATTTTCAGCATGTGATACAGATGTGTAAACCAAAGAACGTCGGTTAACGATGCTTTATTGCCTCGAAAGTTGACAAAGACGGTTGTGTTATAAGCATTGTTTGGATGAACGCAAAACATAAACAATTATGATGACATAATCTAATAGTTAGTACTTTTTAAATTCATATTAATTATTAAGATTCCGACTTTAGAAGAAAAGACATTATGCATACTCCAGATGTATGACCTGCTTTTTGTGGTCCGATATATCAATATCAGAGTCGGTATCCTAGTTTTTTCATAATCCTACAATTCATGTACAATTTACTGCATGTTTTTTTTGGTGTTGCCTTTTGTAGGATTACATCAAAGATAGAGAATATGGAAGTGCACAACATGACGATCTGTGGGAGGCATTATCAGATGTATGTAAATACTGAGTATACATGTATTATAAAATATGGTTCATATAAGAAGTATACTCCTTTAAATGTTCACCTGCTAATATTTTCGTACGTCCAAACCTTTAAAATCTGTGGATGGCTTTTTACCGCACCACGATTGTTTTGAACATGTTCAAAGTAGTCACGTTCATTACGATCATGAATAACTCACCACGACCGTGCCGCGACCTAACTATGATCTACACGATCGCACTACGATTGTAAAAATTTGCATTTTTTTAGAGATCGTAACTGTGCCTAGTGTGACCTAGGTATTCCGTTTTTAATTTTTTTTTAATTTTTTTTAAGAGCCTTTGAATTCAAATGGAAAATATTATTATATAATGTTTTTCATATCTTCTTAAAAAAAATTACAACCGGACATTGAGAAAGCAACAATCAATCAATGTTACATATCCTCGCTTCAGGAATCTAAAGCTAATGGTACTAATATAGATGTCAGAAGAGTAATGGATACATGGGTTGAACAGAAAAATTATCCCATTGTCACTGTGTCAAAAACAAGTACTGGTTTCAAGTTAATACAGCAACGTTTCCTACTTAGAAACACCAGTCAAACCAATCAAACGTAAGTCATTTATTTCAGAAAGTTGGTCCAATGGTATTTAATTTGGTATAATTTTGCATTGTTTCACTGTTACCTTTTTAACTTTTTTGTATTCGTTGGCATTTTTAACTTTTTTGGATTTGGGCGTCACTGTATAAGTCTTTTGTAGACGAAACGCGCGTCTGGCGTAAATACAAAATTTTAATCCTGGTATCTATGGTAATTTACGTAATAAAAGTACATGTGTTTCTGAATAAAATGTAAATAGTGACATTGATGTGTAATTTACCAACCAAAATATACCGCCTAATCTTACGTATATCCCTTATAACAATTGATGGTGCCCTTATAACAATCGATGGTGCTCTATGTCAATCTCAGTCGGCTTAAACTTAGCAAGATATAACATAATATAGATATAGGAAGATGTGGTATGAGTGCCAATGAGACAACTCTCCATCTAAGTAACAATGTATAAAAGTAAACCATTATAGGTCAAGGTACGAGCTTCAACACGGAGCTTTTGCTTACACCGAACAGCAAGCTATAAAGGGCCCCAAAATTACTAGACGTATAAAACCATTCAACGGGAAAACCAACCGTCTAATCTATATAAAACGGAAAACGAGAAACACTTATGAACCACATTAACAGACGACAACTAATGAACATCAGATTCTTGACTTAGTATAGGTGCAAACAATTGCAGAAGGTCTCCAGAATAACGATTTATAAACTACTTCGAGTAAAGGAAAACATATTTATAATAAAAATAAAAATATTTACTCGGACCGTGTGAACTGTATCACAGAGGCAACTTATTATCTATAATTAGTCTATAATGACCGTCGTAAATTCAATATAATGTCCTTTATGAAAACTAAAATAGCACAAATTCCGAATTTCGAGGGCTATTCAAAACGGAAAGTCATTATAAAATGACAAATTCAAAAGCTCAAACATATCTTACAAATGGAAATCAACTGTCATTATTCTCGACTTGGTAAAGACATTTTCTTAATATGTAGAAAATGGTGGATTAAATCTGGTTTTATAGCTAGCTAAACCTCTCACTTGTATGACAGTCGCATAGAATTATAACGCATGATTACTAGAACAAAACTATACCTATTAGGGCAAAGTTTCTTATGGAATCGGACCTAATTTTCGAGCGTACTTCTGATTATTAATTTTGAAAGCTTTATGGTAGTATAATGTGTTGTAGAACAAATGTTTTGCTATAGCTTGTAATGCAAATTGCAACGTCGTATTTTTTTATGTAGTGGTGATAATTTTTACAGATTTTTATGGGAAATTCCAGTAACTTACACGACAAATGTGCATCCCGATTTTGAACAAGATTACAGGAATATTACATGGATGAATACGACAGGTAACATAAATTGATATTATAGTTAATTTGTGTTATTCTTACATGTTACATATTGATATATAATATCATGATACATAAGGTAATTTGAATAAAATGGTGCCTTTTAAGTGATTGCAGTCTGCCATTTAATTGTATAGTTATTGAGCAAGTTTATATGATTGACACATAATCCGACGTTGGCCATCTTTTGTGCCTGTTTACATACCCATGCCCCTTTTTTTCATTATTTCAACGGTTTCGGGCAAATGGAATTTGACATTGATTTTTCTATGTAACATTTTAGAAAATGTCAATTATGTCTTCACTTTCGCAAAGGAAGATATATTGTTTAAGTAGTGTTTTTCTTTTCTCTTTTGTTGTTTCAGTTCTTTTGTATCTTCTAGTTTTATAAAATCTCGAGGGGCCTCGGTGACCGAGACTCAGAGGTCTAAGTCGTTACTACTGTAAACACTAGCCAGTCAACACTGAGGTTGTGAGTTCGAACCACGCTCGTGCGGATGCACTCGACTCCAATCTTTATTGGCTAGGATTGTCAGTTTTCCTATTTAAGCTCGGTTGGGTTTTTTTGGGGCACTCCGGCGTCCCCCTCCCCAATAAAAACTGGCCGCCACGAAATAGCCTAAATGCGGTGCTTAAAAGTGGCGTTAAAAAAACAAAAATCAAATCAAATGCTAAAACCTTGTTCTGACCAAAACGTGTTCTTTTGACATTGGTACGTAGGTCAATCTCCGTAAGACAACGTGTCGATAATCATCATGCCCTTTATGGGTACTTGAACATCGATCTCAGGGTCAAAATAGTTGATTCTATGGGTCATTGGTGCACAACTTCAAGAGGACTATGGACGATGAATCCCAACCTCAATGTTAAATATCAATTTTAGGATGATTTTCATGTCTACCTCTAAACTGTCAGGCTTTCCGTTTGTCGTGACAAGAACGTTTTCGTTGCATCGAGGAGGAGGGTCCTCATTCAATATTCCTATAATAGAAATTGTACGTTTATTATGAATATTCCAATTTGCCATGACATTAACTTTCCACTTCTAGAATGTGTTTGTTATGCATTTGTTTTACTGGAGTTACTTATATAGATGAAGATGAGACAACATTTTTATGCCCCATCTACGATAGTAGAGGGGCATATTTTTTTCTGGTCTGTGCGTCCGTCTGTGCGTCCGTCCGTTCAGGTTAAAGTTTTTGGTCAAGGTAGTTTTTGATGAAGCTGAAGTCCAATTAACTTGAAACTTAGTAGACTTGTTGCTTATGATATGATCTTTTTAATTTTGAAGCCAAATTAGACTTTTGACCCCAATTTCACGGTCCACTGAACATAGAAAATAAAAGTGGGAGTTTTTATGTTAAAGTTTTTGGTCAAGGTAGTTTTTGGTGAAGCTGAAGTCCAACCAACTTGAAACTTAGTAAACTTGTTGCTTATGATATAATCTTTTTAATTTTGAAGCCAAATTAGACTTTTGACCCCAATTTCACGGTCCACTAAACATAGAAAATGAAAGTGGGAGTTTCAGGTTCAAGTTTTTGGTCAAGGTAGTTTTTGATCAAATTGAAGTCCAATCAACTTGAAACTTAGTACATATGATCCCTATAGTATAATCTTTCAAATTTTAATACCAACTTAGATTATTACCCAATTTCACGGTCCATGGAACATGGAAAAGGATAGTGCGAGTGGGGCATCCGTGTACTTTGGACACATTCTTGTTTATGGCTAGTTTTCATTTAACAAGCATTCATTAATATTCAGATATCTTAGAACAATGCCCTTTTTCTTTCGATTTTATATTACAAGTAGCTGATTTGAATGCTTCGTTCCAATCGGTAAAATATTAGGCCTCTCCATCTAACTCCAACTGTTTATATTTTGCTGTAATACTGCTGTCACATGTTTAGGGTGGACTTTTTCGTTTGAATGAATTCGCGTTTGTTAATTTTTGGTCTTTATAATGGACTGTATAATATGGATTCGCTCATTGGATAAGTCCATCGGGTGATCTATAGTTGCATACATGCTCGTCATTTTTAATATTTGATAGTTGTCGTCTCATTTCGATGATACCAAATATCTGTCTGTATTTACTTTAAATGTATGTGTACTAATATTTACATAGTTTCATGAGTTTTCATCATATTCCAGATATCAGCATTGAAACTGCATATAGCAACTACAGCTGGATTATTTTAAATATCCAGGAATATGGTTATTTCCGAGTAAACTATGATAAAGCAATTTGGAATAGAATAAACGAACAACTTAATCAAAATCATAATGTAAGCAGTTTATGTTACTTTTTGTTTTAGCTGTTCTGCTTCATTCTTTACCCTAGATTTCTAAATATATTTTTTAATTTAATCTGATTAATTGGCACTATAGACAAAGTTAGAGTTGCTATAATCAAATTGTCTACCTGATGTAATAAGAGTTGCTATAATCAAATTGTCTACCTGATGTAATAAGAGTTGCTATAATCAAATTGTCTACCTGATATAATATTTTAAAAGCTCGTATCGAGCTCGAGGTTAATTCACTCTCATTAACCAAGAAGTCAGTGTTTTGAGTGTATAAGGATAACAAAAGTTTTGGTTACAAAATATCGATAAATGAATGAGAATCACAATGTGGGCTATTTTATATGTTAACGTTGTTGAGTTTTTAGATTGTTACTTTGCTGTTCTTGAAATATTTTGCTTTATTAAAATTGATCATTGATCTTCTATATATTATATATACACTAAGTTATACAATTTTATGTAACAGTAATCAATAGATTTGCCTAACACCTATATGAAATGGGAACACCATAACCATATACATTTTCAAATGCAGATTATCCACGTGGTAAACAGAGCTGCTCTCATAAGTGATGCATGGGCTTTTAATAAGTAAGTATTATAAATAATCCCACGCAAAACGTCTGATTTTACTACCGTCAGATTGTATGACGAAATTCAAAGTCGACTTCAGAAACATATATGTTTTACACATGACTTGGTCTTGCTTTTTTTTTAAAGATGGTGTATTGTGTAAACATTTATTGAGATGAGAAACGTCCAAAGTGTAGTGCTTTGGTAAATAAAAGCAATTTGAGTATACCGCTGTTTAATAGCCATAATTCGATTTAAATAAGACAAATCCGGGTCACAAACTAAAACTGAGGGAAACAAATCAACTATGAGAGGAAACAAAATGGAACAACGGAAACACTGAACTGCTATATAAACCAACACCAACATTCATAGAAACGGACTATGTGACAATAACTGCCATATTCCTGACTTGGAACAGGACATTTTAGGGGTGGATTAAACCTGGTTTCATTGCTAGCTTAACATCTCACTTGTATGACAGTCACATAAAATTAGTAAAAGTTTTAATGAAATCAGTATGTCCTATGTTAACTCTAAAGTTAATTGAGAACATTCCATTATTATACAGCTACTGACTTTATGTGAAGTTGTATTTTTACTAGGTTCAGTTCCGATACTAAAATAAGTATTTGATCATATTCTGGTCATACATTTATATCCACATGAAGAATAAATAAAAGAAGAATGCATTACCCTGACACCAATTAACATCACAACCAACTATATGTACACTAAGAGTAAAAACATACGTACACATTTCCTGTTAAAGTTATATTGTATTAGAGAACATAATGTTTTAAAATATTGGCTGGAGACACCAAGGACATAAAAACTCATAAATAGAGCCAAAGAGAAACTCGTGTTGCAATGAAAAAATAACGAATGACAACGAAAGGAAAACTAAGTTAACAAAACACATACGCATAGAACTTAAAATAAAGATTGAGTAACACGAAACTAACTTAAATTGGTGGTCAGCTTAGGTACTCCGGATAGGTAGGCGGATATTTTGGAAACCGCCATGGTTCGATACCAAGTTTCATTTGGTTATCTGTGCTCATTATCTGTGCTCATTATGATTGTGTATTTAAATAACGCATGTTGCATGAGTGAGGTTTACAAAGCTTATAGCTACATTTCCAAAAAGCGGTTTTCTAAAGAAATTAAGTTTTACTTTTTTAGAGCAGGCATTTTGGATATAGAGACTGCTTTGCACACGTTAGATTATCTAAATAGCGAAACCGAATATATTCCTTGGGGAGCAGCAGTAAAAGAGTTAGCATACCTAGACAGAATGTTGGTTTCAACACCAGTTTATGGAAATTTTGAAGTATGTATATGAAAAATTCAATAACATGGAAATACTATTGACAGTATTCGGCAATCAAATAAATGTAATCTTAACAGTCATTTTAATAGTTGTTATTGTCCTGTGTACTAGTATGTCTTTAAGTAGTTCCATTGAACTCCTTGTTTTATATTTAGATTCTTAGGGACAGGGGAATTGCTAATGCATATTTTGTATTCATTAGTTAACTGTATAACTTTATACGTGTTCAAGGTTGTGTAATAGTCTTTGAATGTTTAGTTTCCCGTTTATTTAATTTTGACTGAACATGTTACATGTCTCCTTTGTCGAACAATCCTTATATTTCTTCATTACAATGGTATAGTTAATAATATGATGGGTAAATTCTCAACGTCCATACGGAAAACGCAATCATTGCATGTACTCTCTTGCACCATTGTTATGGAAACAAATATACAAAGCGGTACACAAAACCATATCCATATATCTTGCCTTCTATTCCAAGGCGTAGAGAGCTTTAGCAAGATTTGACAATTGTTTGCTTTTCAATTTTGTATTTGATTTGATCTTTTTTAACCCGGAGACACTGATGAATCTAAGGAAGACGAACCCTGCATCATGTGCGTTCAATTATAAACCTGGTGTTTTAAATCAGTGTTTACAACCACTGGATCAATGTCACTGTGGGTTGACGTTTTGTCCACTTAGGGTATTAAATGCCCAGTAGGCAGTGCTCAAGTGCTGACATCAAATAACATTGGTAGTGTCATTTACTGTAAAACAGCAAACTTTTTTAAGGGTTTTCTACTCAGAGCTAGATAAGATTAAAATTTTGGAATTATTTTATTGCAATGCTCTACTTTTTTTTCTGCTTCTTGTTAGTACGAATTTTGAATTTAGTAAATTTCATTATGGTCATTGCGTATAATGTACAATGAGGAGACGATCTTCAAAAATCGTACCAATCGAAATTCCTGTATGGCCACTTGAAGTCATATTGATTTTTTATTAATCATGACTCTATAAGCAAAGCTTTGTTTGGTTATGGCCCACATTTTTGCTTGATTTGCTTTTATGTCATGGCATCTTTTTTAATTGATAAATTAATACAAATACTTTAAACAAAATCACCAGCTTGATTATCTGTAGACCAGTTCAACACAAATTAAACTTTTTTTGGTTTTTTTTAAATTTATTAATACTTATGTTCTTATATTTTTAAAGCGCTTCATGATTGACAAAGTTAACAAGACTTTTATGGACCACCAGCTTGATATATCTATAGACCAGTCTGTTCAGAAAATGTAAGTAATCAGTAGTTTTTTTATTCGGATATCAATGCAACATTAAATATTACAAATAGAGTAAATTTGTTCGTTTCTGTGACACAATATTATATTCTTAATGTTTATATGGCCCTTTGGCTTAAATGGTTGCATCTTCACGTCAAAATTTAAAAAAAAAATGAATAAAAGTGCACTGCAAAATCTGGTCAGGTTTTAAGTTTTCTAAAAGAAAAGATATATTTCAAACTTATTTACTTAGGGCATTCTCTGCCTTAAAACTTTTCCAAGTGCACAGGTTTGTCTGTGCTCTGAGTATTTTTTTAGGTGAAAATGCAGCTCTTTTAGACGAAGGGTCCACATGAACCTTAAGACAACTATTTGGAAAATAAAAATATATTGAATGGTTTTCAAATTTTCTCATTTTCTTATTTTTAGTCTAGAATTTATTGTTGACTATTTTTCTCGTTTGTTTACAGATTGCTTCAGAGTTCTGTAGCCAGTCGTGCATGTAAATATGGTATTAAATCATGCGCAGATAAGGCTACAATTAAATTTAATGAATGGAGAGACAAAATAGAAGAAAACATGTAAGTTTATGATAATTTTGGGTGTTTAATGATGAATAACAATGTTTTTATTCTTTTATTATAGAGTTATACGCACACATACTCATGATATATGAAACTGTTACAAAAAGATATGCCCTAATAAAACATGTTATTAAATGTTATTAAATGATATGAGCAAATAAGCCCTAATACGGATAAATCAGCATGTGCAATACTAAAAACGTTCCACTGTCGATATAAATCAAGATTTAATATTGCTCTTCGAACAGGGCCAATACAGAAAAAAGCGGGAAAAAAGCCGTATTAGCCCTAGGGCTAATACAGGACGTTCACTTCCGGTTTTCAATTTTCTTACGCCATTACTTAACTCTGGAAGTATCGTTATGCATAAAAACATTGGTATAATATTTTTTAAATTAAAGTCATAAAATAAACAGGTTAAATGATGTGCAATGTTTTGTAATGTCTTAAAGTTTTGAAACGGAAAAAACAGGGCCAATACAGAAAAAAGCGGGAAAAAAGCTGTATTGGCCCATGGGCTAATACGGGACGTTCACTTCCGGTTTTTAATTCTCTTATAATCATTTAATAAAAGTGTTATGAACTGGCTGTTTCTGTATTGGCACTGGTATAGATTCTCGGTCAGCTGTATTGGCCCTCGACCCTACGGGTCTCGAGGCCAATACAGCAAACCTTGAATCTATACCAGTGCCAATACAGAAACAGCCAGTTAATAACACTATAATATGAGCAAATAAGCCCCAATACGGATAAATCAGCATGTGCAATACTAAAAACATTCCACTGTCGATATAAATCAAGATTTAATATTGCTCTTCGAACAGGGCCAATACGGAAAAAAACAGGGCCAATACAGAAAAAAGCGGGAAAAAAGCTGTATTAGCCCTAGGGCTAATACAGGACGTTCACTTCCGGTTTTCAATTTTCTTACGCCATTACTTAACTCTGGAAGTATCGTTATGCATAAAAACATTGGTATAATATTTTTTAAATTAAAGTCATAAAATAAACAGGTTAAATGATGTGCAATGTTTTGTAATGTCTTAAAGTTTTGAAACGGAAAAAACAGGGCCATTACAGAAAAAAGCGGGGAAAAAGCTGTATTGGCCCATGGGCTAATACAGGACGTTCACTTCCGGTTTTTAATTCTCTTATAATCATTTAATAAAAGTGTTATGAACTGGCTGTTGCCTGTATAAACAGCCAGTTAATAACACTATATTATTGTGCTGCATCTATATCATTTCTTTATTCGAATGAATTTTGTGGTTTACCATGGCACAGCGAGGACTTTGTCATAGCTACATAACACTTCTTTTAGTTATGTACTTCTATTAAACCTCTTTCTCGAAATATTAACCGTATAATGTCATCGTGCAATTCTACTTTGTCGTAGCGTCCTAAATTTTCTGGTTGCGGCAAGAAAATTATTGAATTGTTGTTCATACGTTTTAGCATAGCCCCAGATATAAGACGAACTGTATTATGTACAGCTCTGAGACATGGCAGTTCAGAGGACTGGGATTTCCTCTTCAGAAGATATGCTAACAGTTCCTCCAATGATCAAAGAACTTACTTAGATGCATTGAGCTGTTCTAGAGACAACTGGGTTTTACAAAGGTAAATTGTACCTTTTCCTTCTTTTCCATTTCAAAGTCACTGTAATCGTTAATATAAAGCTGGTACTCAAATTAAAGCCCTGGTCAAAAGATATTTTCTTCTAATGCAAATAAGACACAGATCATATCAATATTCTACAATTTTCATACATGAACAAAAATATGAGGACAAAACACGTTATCCAGGGTCATTTCCATCAGAGCTGCATTATTACAAATTCATTTACAATATAAACAAGTTGACGTTTATACTGTATGAAAAAGGTCAGTTACAGTGACTTATAAAGTTTACAATCCGCTTTCTCTGCATTAAACGAATTATTTTTCATTTATAGGTATCTTGATTATAGTATAGGAAGAAGAGGCGACACAACCATTCGATCACAGGATGCTCGTTTTGCAATCTTGGCTGTAGCTTCAAATCCTCAAGGTCTTCAAATGACTTGGAGGTTTGTTCGTTCGAATTGGAAATATATTGTCGAAGAGTAAGTACAGTTAGCGCGACTATTTTTTTTATATCTCTTATTTGCATTTACAAAATAGTATATTCGTTTAAGTATCAAAATTATTTGTATATCTATATAAGATGAAATTCAGATTGCATTAAGTATCTGACTTATGTGCAAAATAACCAATGCTATTAGAATCATATTTTAGACGTCTGTAAATTGGAGACCGTCGTATACATTGAAATATAGGTATCAGAATGATGTTCTTTTCACAATACATTATAATTATTCATATCATATTTTGTTTATTAAATAATGAGTGCCAAATCAAGAGTTTTAATAGGTATTGTTAATAAGGAAAACACACTTCTACCATATGAGTGTATGTAAATGATATCTGTATTGCTTGTAGTTCTGGACTCGACAGTTATGCGCTAAATCAAATTGTTTTGGGAATGACAAGGTTATTGTATACAGACTATGATATAGCAGAGGTAAGTTGTGTTATAAAGAAATTAACGATACCGAATTTAATCGTGTTTGCTTTTGTGTTTGATGGCTGTCAAGAGTTATATCCGGATTGTTTTCGTTTTAATGTGATTATCATTTAAATTGAACTATCTCTAATAATATTTTCTGTTGTGGTACGGAAGAGTCACATTATGATCGTATTTAAGAAAATTAACTAATCTTTGTTAATAATTAATGTTAAAGTATTATTTGGCAGTGTGTAGACCATTTTAAAGAAGGCAAATTTTGTCATTCTAAGTAAACAATTGCAAGTATCAGTGATATATGTGTAAGTGAGCCTTTTTGTACTTTTTCACTTTTCTTAAATTTAACATCTCTATAATTGATTTTACAATTCATGAAATACTAACACTGAAACTGTGCGACACTTGTTATTTGTATAACTTTTTTCAACAATCATTACTCTTTTTATAGGTTGAAAAGTGGAATACAGAACACTTGGAGTTAGCGAATTCTTTAAATGGATTTGAACAAGGAATCGAAACCATAAGAAATAATAAAGCTTGGGTCGATCACAATTATAATGCTATGGCAGGTTGGCTACAGACAAATTATCCTAATTAGAACTTGTGACAGTGTTATTAGAAAATGAAATCAAATTGTGCATTTTGTTTTAAGAAAAGAAAGCAATCACTCTTGGATTTGTTCCTAATTTATTTTTAGAATTTTTATTGTATAACTGTTTTCTCAATGCTTCTTATTTGTTATGTCAATGCATTTTATCTGTCAAACATATCTTACTATGATTACATGTTTAAATAACTTAATATGATGTGCATAAAATCCACAATAATTATGCGAATGTTATAATTGGCTGTGATATAAAAGAAATATTATAACATTCCTTTTTATTTTTCTAATTAAACTCATTCGCTCCATAATAATAGTTTCATGATTTGCTATAACTTTGCCTCCTCATAGTCTGTTTCTGCTGAATTATCATTGTATATATTATCTAAAAACACTTTCAAACATCTCCAACTCGACCATTGCTCCGCGGTAACAAAGTTTTTATATTGTATTTATGCATTGTTAACTATAGCGATAATACTGTTGCCAAAATAAAGCTTATAAGTAATATATTAAGCATATATGACTTCTTCTATGTAACAACATGACCTATCTGAATCAAACTTGTCAATACGATTCATTGAAACGTTTGATCTTTATCTATCAAGAACATTACGATTAAAGGTTTCCCCCTTAGCTGTATTTGGCAAAACTTTTAGGAATTTTGGTCCTCAATGCTCTTCAACTTCGTACTTTATTTGGCCTTTTTAACTTTTTGGATTCGAGCGTCACTGATGAGTCTTTTGTAGACGAAACGCGCGTCTGGCGTATATACTAAATTTAGTCCTGGTATCTATGATGAGTTTGCTCCATCGAAGTGAAATTTTTATAATATATCATAAATAATATATCAGATATTGTATTCTTACTAATGCGGAATAATATGATTTTATATACCCAAAATTCGAAAACCGAAAAAACTATTATAACATAACATCATTCAGAGAAATTATATATATTTTCTATTTTTCGTATGTGAATTCATTTAAATTCACTTACAATTAGGGGACATTGTTAATGTAAATATCGGATGAAGACGGTCACAATTTCATAGACACTAAACTTATCACTTTGTATGCCAAGTGTTTCTTCCTTGTTTAACTTTTAAGCGGCACTTTGACCAACACAGTTTTAAGACCAACTTAACACTTTGACCAAAAAGGTTTTTATGATTAATCAATTATTACGTTTAAGAGCATTTAAACAAAATATCCCGAAAGGATGTTAAAAAAATGTTAATGTCATCTTTGCCAAGGATATAAATACCTCGATTAATTTTTCATTATAACATCTGTAAAGATCAAGAAAACTACCACATCAGGGAAATGTTATGTCAGCTGCGGAAAGCTTACTACTTCGCTTACGTTCTCTAGCAGTAGTATCGACCTAGGGTTTAATATAACTGAGGGTTGTGAACAGGACATACAATTTTAAAGTGTGAGTTATGAACACAAATGTTCATTTATCAAAATCATGACTTGGTCTAAAGATGATGAACACAGAACAGACTAAACATCTCTCAGTCATTGTATGGATTCGTATTGTGTCAACACATTTGTGATTGAACATTCGTGCTGTGTTGAAGTGCAGACGACCATTCGATAATGGTAAAAAAAAACACAAAAGAGCCATAGTTATGTTACAAAGTTTTCTTTTGGATTGCTCAAAGCAGAAAAATTGCCACAAAAAGTGACATCATGATAAATTCCGACAAATCGAATATAAATTGGGATTAAGTTTTGAATGGTGTTAGTTGACTTTTTTTCTTACAATTACATGTCATTGAATATCTAAACAGAGATGTTTAGATGTTCAGTTCTTGTCCATTCGTTTTTGATGCTTTTTGTTATTTGATATTGCCATGTGATTATGGACTTCTCGAATTGATTTTCCTCTGAGTTCAGCATTTTTGTGATTTTACTTTTTACATAGATGTGTGCTAGTAATTGTGTATATTTGTATTTCTAATCATATCGGGGTTTTTTCTATAATCGAAGGAAATTTGTAAACAAAATCATATCCTATACACATATTTGCTCTAACTAAAACCAATATAAATGATTAAGTTGGTTAATTCTCTTTACTTTTACATTCATATGCAAAAGAAAAATAGAAGAAAAATGATAAGACTTATAAAAAAATATCAATCCAGAATAACAAATGAAACATCGTAACAAAATACATGAATGTTGAATGTGTAAATACCGAGACACGTCTAAGAGCAATGCGAAAACCAATCATTTTCGGTACTTTGAAGAACAGATGACGTACAATGATAAACCACAATCTAAGACGTAGTAAAACTTTTCGTTAGTTAGTTTAGATATTTTTTGTTTAAAAATATTTTAAACTTTATAGATGTCAACTGCAATTGTAAACGGATCAAAATAGAAAAATGTTCTCTTTTCGGCCAAGTACAAAACATGCTGATATTTAGAAACGCAAAATCTGTATTCCATTGGTTCACTTGTTTTTATTTAACAATCGTTACGTGGGGTTTTCCCCTGTGAATTCTGCGTGTATCAATATATTTCCAGAGTAAACAGATTCTGATGTATTATGGTAGTATGTATGAAAACAATCACTGAAGGTAAAAGCACAATTGACATTTATTAAATTATATATCACAGATAAAATTATATAAATCATTCAAAACATATTACAGCAAAGCACACGAATAAGTACATATTTATCAAAGTCATGAGGCTTATAATTTGATACGCCAAACGCGCGTTTCGTCTTCTAAAGACTCGTCAGTGACGCTCAGATCAAAATAGGTATGAGGCCAAACAAGTACATAATATGTGTAAGGTGTATTTAACGATTTTTTTTGGTATCCACATCTGTCATTGAATAAAAAATGCAAAATGCATAACAAATCAAGTTTTAGATAAATTCCTGCATAGTAGAGTCTCACTGTACAACTTTATACTCAATCACATATTCAGGGTAACATTTTGCACCATCGTATACGACAAACTCCCTTTTTTGAAATTCTCCAACAACGGAATCAAAGAACTCATTATGTAGTATACATGTTGTTTGGCAAAGCTCTTTACAGGGTGGTCTTTTTAAATTTTGCATTTTATTTTGTGTCGTAAAAACATCTCCTAGACAAACCCTCATCACAAACATTGTACACAGTCCTTGGTCATCTGTAAAGAAATGCATGTATTGCTTATTCATAATCCAGATATCAGATTTGAGTGTTCATATTAATATCAAGGTGTTAATTTATAAATTAAGAATTTTGCTACAACCTCATTTCTATTTTTTTTTATAATGTTTTACAGCAAATCATGTAATTGGTTCGCATAGTTTTCATTTATTATTATCTAAACATTCTTTTTTACACTAGTAATTTTGGGGCCCTTTATAGCTTGTTGTTCGGTGTGAGCCAAGGCTCCGTGTTGAAGGCTGTACATTGACCTATAATTGTTTACAATTTAAATTGTTATTTGGATGAAGAGTTGTCTCATTGGCACTCACACCACTCTTTCCTATACCTATTTGTTTATGGGATATCTTTACAAAAAAATGTGTATTTCCTTTTGTTGTGTGTGTTGGCTTGATATGTTTCGTTTGTTCTGTTTTGTGGTTTAAGTTTTGTTCATTCTGTTCAATGGTTTAATTTATTATGTGTTTTTTGTTCGGTTTCGTTATTGGCGGGAGCTTAAGGAGAACTTGTTTGGTTTTAGTTGCAATGTTACGGTTTTAAAATCTGTTTTATTGAGATTTAAATAACTACAAATTAATGTTATACTTGCCATTGTGTCCCAAGAATTGAAGTTTTATGATTTGAAAACAAATATTGGAAGATTTATTTGTTTGTTTTGTTTTGAAATGAGTGAATAGTATCGTACCTGGTGGTGTATATTTATGGGAAAGACTGGCTTCTTCGGCAGCGTAAACTCCAGCTCCCAACCACAGTGTAGGAAAGTTCATAGCTGCTAATCTAGGATCTAGTCCATTTTGAAGAAGGACATCTACTCTCTCTTTCTTGGTTCCATGGAAAAGATAAACCTCATTTAAATCTTGATCTAATTGGTTTGCTATAGTTCTGTTTACATATTGTAAAGTGGTGACTGAACCACGTGATCTTGGTGTGTTTGCTAATGATTTATATGGTCCTTTACTTATTGCTCTACAAAAAAGTCTTTGACAGTCTTGAATGTACTTCTCAAACACTTTCAGATTTTCATTCCTCTTAATAGACACCACTCGGGCACCATTTATTCCAATTGTATTCAGGAATAGATTTTTAATTGATTGAAAAGTTGCATTATCTGGTTTAACGAGTTTGAAAGGTTGTTGTGAGTGTTTTACAAGTAGTTCCTTGATTGTTTTGTTACATTCAAAATGGCTCCAATTAGATGGAGGTCTTGGTTCTGCCTTGTATTTATAACGAAAATATGCTTTGGACCCTCTTTGTGGTATGGCCTGAATGTTCTGACTTGGTACGCCTGAAAGAACAAAATAAAAATTGATCGTCTGAAGCGGCACCAATCAAGTAAATCAAATAATTAGAAATCACTCTGTTCTGTTTCTTTTAGGTTGTGTTATAACTGGTTTTTTATTATTAATTCAAATATAGTATTTGTAAATGGACTGTTTCATCAAATATATCACATATTGTTTTATGGTTCTTTTATATTGACTTAATGTTTTTCGGTAATTGTTAAAGAAAATATGACTAGAAAACAAACTAACTTTAACTGTTCATGTCATTATGTTTTTCTTTTTTCATTATACCCACATGTTTTTATCATTATTGTGCTAAATAATCTTGAAGTTTGACTTGCAGATGATTTCGTTTATGATTTAATTTTCTTCTTAATTTTGGGATTGCTCAAAAACAAAGGTGTTATATGACAGTTGTTTTCAATTCGCTTGATGTGTTTTGAGCGTTGATTTTGATCATTTTTGATACACTATTGTGTGTTAATTTATGTTATAGATCTATCATTTCTTTATCATAACTTAATGGATTTTGTTTGTCATTGCAAACATTTTGTTTTGAAAGAGATCTTTCAAAGGTTCCTTTTAGACTATTTTTGCTTCTTAGTTCGTGATTAGTTGTCTTATAATATCTACCCCAAGGTACACTTTTTCTTTAAACAAATCTCCAACTATGTTTGCTGCAAGTAGCTGCTTTAATAAGAAAAAAATATTTCCAGTTTTATGACAGCGATGTGTTTCCTAATATACCAGAATAGTCGTCTTATGACTGATTTATCCGATTAAGTCCGATAACCGATTGTGGCATTTTGACTGAATATTGATTCCCAAGGCGGTTGATGCATGCAAAGAAGGATACAATTATCCTGTTGATACACCCTTAGGAAGCCATATAATCCCTCAGCTCAAATTTTTGATGAAATTAAATTTGATTCAATTTGATTTTTGATAATTTTTCTTTTGTTCGATTTATACGATTTGAGTAAACAACCGTCGCCTTAATTTAATGACAAGAGATCTCACACAGAAGAGTCTTATGGGTACGCGTGCAGCTTGCATATGATCCCTTTTACTTTGTTGCTGGGTAAATCTCATTGCAGTGTCGTCTATGTAAATCTTATAATTAATCTTCAAACCGGCACTGACGATAAATATAGTTTTTAATCAACATTATGCATACCTGGTGATCTGAAAAGCTCGTTTCTGTATGCCTGTAAATAAGATAAGTAGACGTGAATAGATCAGGATGAAAAAAATTTATATCAAATCAGCTAAAAGTATTTTTTTAGTATGTATATGATCCCCAGCATGCATTAAAGACCGGTCGATTTGGGCCATGCTACTTACCTGCTGAAAGACCTTCAACAACATGGTGGCTAGGACAATGAATCACTTACGGATTTTGTTTCTTTTTTGAAATTTTTCATTTAACGTTATAAATGAAGATACGATTTCTCACAAAGTTTTATATCTGGTTACCGAAAATATGATGATACATAAAACAATCATACACTAATCAGCTTTGATGGCTCACCAAGAAGCAATTGCCTCGTATTCATGATTCTCAAATGAAGTGTATATGCTTTATGAAATCCTGATAGATGTATAAGAACTATACTGTAACGCCATCTAATGAAAGTAACAAATATTCAGATATTTTAGGACGTCCTTTCACAAGATGCCAATTAAGATTCTTAGAAGATGAAGGTTATCCCAGAACCAGATGTGTTCCTATCATTCAAACACAAGTTTACGTGGTTGAGACATAAATCCAAGAAGGTAGTGAAGCCTGACAAAAACATAGTCTTACATACAGTTTACTCTTTGGACTGCAGTCTTTAATTTACTTACTGTAACCGATCATAAAATTATTTTAATACTCTAATAAGTATCTGCTAACAACAACAAATTGATAAGAAGACAAACAAACACGGATTTAAAACAGATTATTGATAATGTTTCCGACAAAGGCCATAAACATTTCAGAATTAAGTACTCATTATCTTCATCGATCAGTGAAACATTTTTTGTCTAAAAACAAACGTGTACAAAAGATGAGCCATAAAAATATACATTGTTCCATTATATTGCTGTTAGAGACAACATTATAAGGGATACAATTTAACACAGCTTATCATAATATGCGCATAGTCATCCCAAGCATGATTTATCTTCTTTCTTTATATGGACATCTTGCCTTTTTAATACTCTCAGTACCTCATTGAAATTTTAAAAAACCCAGCAGAAGTAAGATATATTTTTTAAATCTATTTAATTTTCTGCAAGCTAAAACTTGCAGATTTAAACTCATAATTAGTCATTTTTACTGATAGTTTATCAATGAATTGTCTGCTGACTTAACCAAAACCGTAAAATATATTTTGCAATTTGATCAACTTTGTGGGAGTCAATTTCAAAATTTTATATTTCATAGTAAGTCGTTTTCTTATTGCAGTGACAGGTCTTTTTTGTACGGCAAATACAGCTAAATGAGGATAGTTTATTGATGCATTGTATTACAAATTGTTTAAAGATTGTTTTACCTTTTCGATACTTGACCAAGTGATGTTACCACCATATATGACAATTTTGATATCTGAAATTGTTGTTTGTGGATGGTGATGAATGAAATCACGTATTGCATCTATTAATATGGATGCTGAAATGTCAGATGGGAATTTCAGTTCCCCTGTACCAATCGCCGGAAAAGCTATACTGTGAGTTCCATATCTACTTGCTGTTGTTAAACAGTCTTTCACAAATTTTGAAAGAACCTAGAATTGGAAAATAAAAAAACCTTTGAACTTATTTTTAATTATAGAACACGAATGCAAAATTTAATAAACCCTTTTATCTATTTAAAAAGATTACATTGAAAAACATGGATCATCTGTTTATACCTCAGTAAGATTAGATAATCAATGACAAGTAATTTCGTAATTTGCATTTAGTATTGTCAATTTTTGAAATTACTTGATTTGGAAGTGTTTCATATAAATATCACAAAATTTACAGTAATTGACAATATAGTATAACATATTTTAAAAACTAGACTAATTGGTTCATTCCGTACCTTTTACTGCTTAATCAACTGAACAAGGAGAACTATAAACGATTCTTATACTTTATTTTCATTTTGTAAGACCTATTATAAATAAAAGGCTTTGATAACGCCGTCAATGAACGGAGCTTATAGAAATATTTAATTTTTACCATCTGTAGTTACCTCATCTGGTTTCGCATTCTCACCATTGGCAGAGAAGCATAACACCTTTCCGTGGTAAACCTTTTTATATCTCAGGCCATAACCATTGGTAACAACAAATTCACCATTTTTTAAAGTACCGTCAAAACTGTCATCTATTTCATTTTGTATTCTTTGTCCTGCAACTTTTAAAACAGCGGTTGAAAGTCCTGCTGTTTGATTTAGCTGCATGTTATGTGAGCACGTGTGTACTAAAACGTCTGCCTGTTTGGAAGAAGGCACTCAACAACTCATATTGTAAGGAAAAGAAAAATTGTCAGAAGTTATGAAAAAAGTAAAATCACAAAAATACTAAATACTAAATATTTAGTGGAATCGGTTCGATGCACCATATCAACTTAAATTCATGCTGTCGATGACTAGATATTTAGCATTCACTAGGTAATTTTCAATTTCCATCAATTAGTAGTTCACTAATAAACAAAGAGACATAATATCCCACTCAAATGTATTATTATTATTAATACTGAACAAAATAAGTCCGAAATAGACATGTACAGCGGTAAATTGGATTTCTTTTAATTTTTCAAATGACCAAGTCTTGTATCGGAACCAAAGTCTCCATGGTTTACTTTTCGTCATGGTTTTTTTGATAGCGAGTAGCTGCTTGGATCAAAATTATTGAACCATGTGTATTCTAAATAGTAAAGTTGAAGTCATCATTATTTGATTCATCTTGATGATCTGGGGTGTGATATACTTTCAACTTCAAAATCATTAGCTATCTAAGCAAAAAGTGAAATAACTAAAATACGATCTTCGTAAAATACTTTAAATGGCAAGTTCCTAAGCAACTGTTATGATGAGTTTATCTATATAAAGGTTTAAGGGTTTGTATCAAACTGCGATGATGCAGTATAATATAGGAAACAGTCAGTCACATTGCAATACCGATCACTTGAAAGTTTAATTTATCTCCAAATTACATGTATTTATTGATAAAAACACATCAATTATCTTTTGTCTAAACCAATGTTAAATCGAACAAATACCTGTTTCTGTGTCAGATCTCCTACCATGACTTTAATAGTTGTGTTCCCTAGTGTCGTACTTCCAGACGTCCTTTCCATCAATCCCCTGGCCTCATTCCCTGTAATATATTAAACATAATTCAAGGTTACTAATACTTAGTTTTCTTCAATATTCCAGGAACTAATTTCTCCTTACTTTTTTATTGAATTTCCACATATGTATCTACAATAATTAACCTTTTTTAGTAATTATAACGATGATGGAAACAATATGTCTGCACTATATGCCTATTTCGACCAAAATATTTAAGATTTGAAGCTTTTAAAAAAATTGAGCCCAAAAAGACATCAAAAGAATAACTATAGTGGTTCAGGGAATCAGAGCTTTGCTTGAGGGGAATGTATTCTTTTATCTTACCTCCTATACATTTCTAGGAATGTGATTGGTTAAAAGCGCCCTCGTGGAGACCGTGTATATTTGAAATTAGGTAAGTAGGGAGGCGGGGTTTATTTCATACACGGTAAGTAGTGGTAATACGTCCCTTTATAAAAACAAAACGGTACTGAGAAAAAATCGTAAAGCCTAAGGTTTCAACAGACGAAGAAAGTAATGATTAGTTGAAATAAATGCGTAAAACACATTTAAAGTTAAAAAGTTGATATTGTTGGTATCTGTTCTTGTAGGATCAATGAAAGTAATTTCTTAATGCTAACAGTATTAAAGACTTTGATAGGTCACTAGTCAAAATTTCACACGTTGATATAGTCGGTAAGATCAATTCGTTACCCCATATATACCGTATTAGGTCACTAGCACACTATGTAACTAATATTATTTTAAATAATTTTGTTATAGCAAATCTTAACAAATGATGAACTGTCGTACCAGTACCGAAAAAATGGATACTGGGTTGGTGATACCCTCGGATACTGACAGTACATCAGCAATGGTATTGAAAAAAGTAAAATCACAAAAATACTGAACTCTGAGGAAAATTAAGAACGGAAAGTCCCAAATAAAATGGCAAAATCAAAAGCTCAAACACATCAAATGAAGGGACAACAACTGTCAGATTCCTTACTAAGTACGGGCATATTCTTACGTAGAAAATTGTGGATTGAACCTGGTTTTATAGCGATAAACCTCTTACTTTAGTAATCGACCCAGAGGTAGAAATAACATAATCGGTACATATTATCCTGAATTACAGAAATTATTAATTATAAACAACTTGAAATTATAAACCTTTCAGTCTGGCTCTTCTTCTTGCTGCTGCAACAAATTTCTGAAATCAAAAATAAAACATTAATATAACTGTTCTATTCACACTGTCAAAACATATCTTGTTTGAAAGGGACATATTATACTCTGAATCGAAAAAATATCTCTAAAACTGACATCTTCAAGATTATTGAGTAATATTATGTTTGGTGGACTTATTTTTCAAACTATGTAGTTGATAAACTTAGAAACCATTCACAAACTAACGTGCAAAATTTCTTAGGTAAACGTGACCTTTTACAATTTTGCTATTCTGATGGGTTTTCTTTTGATTACATTCCTTATAAAGTGGATATAAATTCGAGGCGTTAAATTCACATTTATATACTGTAAACCAACTTATTTTCGCGAGCGATTTATTTTCGCGACTTTCGCGAGTAGAAAGATAACGCGAATATAAATTGTCGAGAATATGAAAGACTTGGATCTTTCAATATTAAACTACGGCATTTAAATGAAAAAATCGCGAAATTAAATAGCCACGAAGTTGATTAGTAAGTGTAAAACGCGAAATAAAGTATCCGCGAAAATAAGTTGGTTTACAGTACTCCTGTATATACAGTAGTTCAGAACTTGTGATTAATTAACGATTTTTCAAAAATTGAAGGAATATATTGAAACGAGTGGTGTGAATGGTGGCAGGGAAACAGCTTTACGAATGATTATTAGACGCCATCATAATTTGGTCGACCGCTATAGAAAATCTGTGTTAAATATGTCTTTGGATATGTTCTGTTGGTTTTGGTTTTATTATCACTAGAAGTGCTACTAGTTGAACAGGAAGCACCTGAATTCACGACTTGATTCTATATTGTTGTTCTAGATTCAGATAGTTTAATATAACTTTGTGTGTCTGTCTTCCTTTATTCTTTTCGATCATGTAGTTATTATTTCGCCTCTTTTTTATCAGGTTTCCTTCGACTTCATTAAAATAATTCGTCCTTCGCTACAACCCAAACATACCTGATACATTTGGTCTTGATAAACAACACATATTACTAGTTCCAACTTTGGATTGTGATTTTGTTCGTTGTACCTTTCAACTGCTTCGAATAATGCATTAGCTACGACATTTGGATTGTAGTTCAAATTGCCAGTTCCAAGAGCAGGAAACGCAATTGACTGATGTCCCAAACTATCTGCTTCTTTGAGACACACATTCAGTGCTGTATGAATATACTTTAAAATAAAAGAGATATATGTAATTATTAGAAGACAAAACTATTTTAGCTTTTACAATGCATCTTTACAAACAAAAAGTCAAGTTCTAAGTGTCATATAGTTTCGACGTATTAATGTATTCATTGCATTAAAAGATTTAGCCTTTAGCTTTCTTATAAAAGATTAATGCAAATTAGTTGCTTCGGACGCTCTAAATATATAAATCTACATATGCATTGGTTGTTGGAGTATGTAAAAATACACTCACAATACGCTTGTCCGAAATGAATGCCTTTAACATGTAAAGCATTTTTTTAAACGGGCTTTTGATGTTACAATAAAAATAAGTGTATACTATATTTTGTCTAGCAGTAAATATTCCTGTATGTCGAATGCGGGTGAATTGGTTCTTTGTGATTCACCTTGTTTTAAAGCAGGGATTTGTAAAATAAAAACCGTCTGCATATCAACAAAGTCCTGAAAACCATACTTTTTACTATATTTAATGCTAACTGTTTGAAAAAGAGTGCAAACATTTAAAAAAACAACCTGTGATAAACATCCAGCACAAAACATAACAAAACATTGCTATGTTTTAGGTCTTCTATTGTGTGTGTATACAGTTGTTTGTCTTTTTGTGTTTGGCGTTTTTTGCCATGGTGTCATCAGCTTATTTTCGACTTATGAGTGAAAATGTTCCCTTGTTATTTTTCATTATTTCTAGTTTATCCTGCACAATGACGAAGACGCTTGATGGACTTAAATAGCACACGGATACAGGCGATCCCATAATTAGTAAACGATGCCATAAATAACGAATTTTTCATATGAAGGACAAAACTCTACATAGTCCGGCCGATCGGTGAAAAAATTGCTCAAATTATGAGGAAAGCAGCAATTTTTGCATGATGGTACATTTTTGTGTACTGAGCAATATTAGCTATGGACCCACCCTCAAAATTCAATATGGCGGCTTATTTCAAGATGGCTGCCGAACGTTCTAAAATATTTTCCAGTATTGCACAAACCACAGTGGATTTGATGCTGGGTGCACAAAAATCAACATATTTGAATGACTTGGTGTACTTAGCAAGATTTTGTTTTGATCTATTTTTGAAATACAAAATGGCCGCCTTGATAAATAGGTAAATATTCATTATTGAGAATTGACCTGAATATAAGCATTTTATTGATGTATAGTGTCATTTGGTATCTGTCCCAGTTCTGTCCTTTCTGATTTTGCCTTGCTTGTCATTTCATACACAAAGTAGTAGCTTTCATAAAAAGCTGCAGTAGTAGCTTTCATTGAAAGCTGCAGTAGTAGCTTTCATTGAAAGCTGCAGTAGTAGCTTTCATTGAAAGCTGCACTATGTGTTGTCTTGGGCCACACATAAAAGCTGTGATTTGGGATTTATCTGCCTTAAGATATTATTCAGAGTCTATCTTATCTCTTGGGTCGCAATATTTTGCAATTGGAGACATTAAACTGTGAATTGAGAATCAGTTAAACACATATCAGTGAAATTGCAGAAATTGAGGACAACAAGGACAAGAACATTGAAATGGCAGAAACTGAATAACTTGGGGATATGGAGAAATCCACAGCTGAAGACGCTTTAACAGAGGACAGCTCAGAAATGACTATTAAACAATTGTTCCAAGAATATTTAACAGATAGAAAAGCAAATGCTCAAAGAACAGCTGAGATTTACCGCAATATAGAGCGAAGAGCGAATATATAAAATATGTGTTGGTCTCATTAAGTTTCAAGCTGAACAGAAAGAGGCAACACATATTAATAACAAACAGATGAAAGCAATATCTCAGCAACTTCAGCAGTCTGAAGACAGAATAGACCGCAAGGCTAGTAATAATTGCTTGGCGGAATTGATGGTCAGACGAATAAGATATTCAATGTTGTGGTGAAACAAATGGACAAGCTGACAACAACTGAGGAAGGAGACACAGTTCTATTTAAAAATGCATTTGAACAGCAGGGTACCTTCCAACAACTGGCATCTGTTGTAAATGAATCAGTGGACAATCGAAATAAAGAAGTTAATATATCTGCAATGGACACGTCATCTAAGCCAAAATTTGACCTTAGCCAGTACAACGCAAGTTTACCAAAAGAACACAACAAAATCCATGCCGTGGATCTTTCCCCAAATGTATGAACCATAAACCGCGCCAACTCTGTTGAAGGTGTCTTCACCTTAGGTCAAAAGTCCTATGTCAGGGCCCTTGGCCCTGCATGAGACAGTTCAAGTTATTCAACAACAATCTCCATTTAAGAACATACTATAAACCTCTAGTACTAATCAAGGATACCAGAAAAAGGCTTATGTGTCTTCTTACGCACACTAACCATCTACTATGAGTCAATAATATTTGGTTCAGATCAGCACACCATTACAGAAACATTGGCTGCAAGTGGATTCTATCAAGTTTTTCCAATGCTGAATGCAGTGCCTACTTACGGTATCATCCCCGTCGAGTCAATGGCCAATCCCACATTTATCACTCCAATTATGACAACTTCGTCCGCTTCTGGAGCTCTAATATGCTTCCCATAACAGCAAGTTGACTCCATTGACCGATCCAGGAAAGGGCAGAGGAATGAAAAAGAGTGTGACAACACCTCTTCTTCAGACTCTTCACTGGAGAGAGAATATACCCGATGGCAAGAAAATCTTTGTGCAAGGGACCGGAGCCGAAGCCCACAGCTGCCAAAAATGCAAAAACTCAATTGAAGAGTCTACATCATTTACCAATTTGAACGAACTGCCGGTAGATGACAATGTGAAATCAGGAAAAATGTGTGTAGGCCCCAGATTGCCAGGCCGATGTTGGCTTTGAGTACGCTCGCATGGTAAACACAGATGATGATTCCAAAGCCTTAAACAAGCATTTATTTGGAGCAGCGCTTCAGCAAGAAAGACGATTAAACCAGATTGGAACCAAAACATTCCGTCGAGGATGTAAAGACAAAGATTCTTCAAGGCATGCATGTAATATAGAGGAACACAGAAACATTCAACAAGGCGTTACAACAATTGAAAACCTCAAAAGCAAACCAGATGGCGTTATATGGATAAAAAAAGTGCCAATTATGACCATCGACAAGTCTCCTTTGCTGATGGCGCAGTATCACCGACCGATAAAGAAAATATAAGCAGTCCTTTGAATTATGAATTGCATAACCTCACACAAATTGTCACAAAACTAGCTGATGTTATGCTTTCAACTAATCAGCATAACTTTGGATTAAATTTGGCCGATATAATCTCGGTTCTTCTGATAAAAAAATCATGGAAGATCACCAGTTCAATGGAAGATCACCTGATCAATATAAACGTGGAAGATCTCTTGAGCAATACAATCGCGGTAAATCGGCAGATAGAAGTACACCCAAGCTTAATGCCTATCGATCAGCAACACCCCCACTAAGCTAGAGATCATATAGTCCCTAAAGACAACGGTTAGCATCTCAACGGACAAACTCCAGAAATCCCGAATATTTCAGACAACGGTCACCTTCACCAGGATACGGAGCAAATCAAAGTGTAACCCCAACAATGGAGCAAAGAGTCGGGCCAGTAGGACAACACAGATTACAAAGTATATTAGCCATGAAACATCACAAAATCACAAAATCGAACAGAGGCCCAATGCCTCGTCCAATATTGTCATCAGACGAACCATTTGAAAAAGCTTAGTAGTACGATGTACTATACATGACCAGAATGTGAGCATGATTGTGGACACTGCTGCAATGATAACATTAGTAAATGAGAAATGAATTCCGGCAGAAAATTGAGATTTGGAGAACGTAACGCTACGTGGTTTGGGTTAACAGCTTGTTATTATGAAGATTATAAGGAACGACTCTCGACATTAATAGAGAAAACATACATGACTGTTACCATTAAAACTAATAAAATTGCTGACCAGGAGTGCAATTTAGGACCATGCTGAAATGTTGCAAATTGGTTACGCACGTTGTTGAAAAAGGAAATAAATGCCCTCAACCATTTTAAATGATGGCAATCGTCTAATCTGCCTGAAGAAAGGTACACCTATTGATTACATAGAATAATTTGACTATGTAGTGGGTACGACAGATGAAAACGCGATAAGTGACGTAAGACGTGGATTGAAGAAACACGAGACAAGGTGCCCTCGGCACTGCCTCAAAGTTCAGATGAGTTACCTACTATTCCACCACATTTAACCGGACCTATATTAACGTCAATTGACTCGTTTCAACCTATTTCATTCCAACCATTAAAACTGTAAGCGTTTGAAGAACAGTTACAATAACATGTGACATATTGATTAACATTTTGAATTTCACTATTTGTTTTTGTATATGAAGCTATATTTGCAACTTATGTGTTATAGAAATACCCAAATTATTTGTTTTATACTTTAGAATTAATTGATAACAAATTCAAGAACAAGCAGTCCGTTTTTAAAGAATCATTACTTTAATTTCCGAAATTATATAGAATACCTTAAGGACAATCTTAAATTTTATACCGTTTTTCCGCCATCTTGAAAATGGCAGCCATATTGGATTTTTCAGAGTGGGTCCATAGCTGAAATCAAAGGGTATATAACCAAGAACTACTATGCAAAGTTTCATGCTTTCCTCATCAAGTGAGCAATTCTGCTCTATATCTGCACCAATCGGCCGGACTATAACAGCCGTTCGGCCAATCTGCAAGTATCCATTTCTTCTTCCTAAATGTTTAAAAACAAAATTGTGTTATATCTAAAAATATGCAAATAGGAATAACCACATCATGTAGGCGTTATTATATTCAATTGACGGTAGAATATTTAGTACTTATAAGCGTCAGTGCATGTTTTTACTTCTTTAAAACACCTTTGATTTCTGAATCTTTGAAAGCTCCCCATTAGTTTGTGTATCGCGGTTTAAGTGAGCGACTATGAAAGGAAAGGCAAAATATACCAAATGGATATTGAAACGCATAAGTCAAAGGCAAACAGACAATGGTGTGGGAAAACGAAAAGAAATAAAGCATGTAAAGAAAAGAAAACCCACAATAAACAGAAGACTTAGCACAAACACTATCAATAACCGGAGGAGGTTCAACAGCTCATGAATAGTAAACAGATCCCACGAGTTTGGCACTATTTATGTTGCTCATGTTAGTATAAAACCTGGTGATAAGTCTTACTTTGCAGGTCACATTCGAACTAAAGAGGATTGAATTGTGGTTACAACAGCTGGAACATATGCGTCGACATCTGTGAAATAGACATTCCATAACTGTACACCAACTCGTTATTGAAGACGCATACATATATAAGATCGTTTGAACATGCATATTTCAGGAAGAAACCATCCCTGATCTCATAGATATATTTACGGATCAAAATAACTCCAAATGCAGGAACATAATAAGAAAATTTATGAATTGTTAATATAAGTATTAAGACGCGTCCTGTCTATCATTTGTTACCAAAATAACATGTTGTAAAAATACTTGTATATTTTGAATTATTGAATACGAATTTTGACTTCTTGACTATTTTGGTTTGGGGTTTTTTTTCGTCAAGTTTGCGAAATATAATAATGTAACGAGATGTCTGAATGAAGACGGTCTTGCCTCAGTTTGTTTGTGGGGGGTTGGTTTTTTTTTTGTTCTTTTTGTTGTTTGTTTTGGGTTTTTTTTATGTTTTTTTTATTTATTTATTTATTTTATATTTTTTTTAAATATTTAACCATGCCAATACGGATAGAAATACTGCTTTCAATAGCCAAAAATACTGACAAAATACAGGTTGAGGTACTCATAAAATAATGTTTCATTTCGATGAGAACTGAAAAAAGTTGATGACATTTCTTTAATAGATACTAAATTCCTCAAATTGTCTAATAATAATTATTTACGAATTGGTCTTAAAAGTAAGGTAAGGTTCAATCTCCTTATTTCTGTCAATTTAGACACTTGATTTATACTTTTGTTCAAAGCGGTGCTATAAATTTTGTTTCCAAAGCTTTAGTGTCGAGTCTACCTGCTTAATATTGATCTAGATGATTCAGATATTTGTTAAGAACTGATATGCAAAAGAAAACTTACATTATATAGGAAAAAACAGATTAGATATAAACATTCGGTTAAAGTTACTAAAGTGTTAATGCATGATCGTTTATTTTGTTTAACAAAACGAAAGTTGTTTCAGTTAAGTTCATAAATCGTCGGTTCGTTGGTTTCATTATATAAATCATTTGACATATATTTCCTTGTTGTAACGAAATTTAAATAAAACAATTATAAGTTGGAAATTTATATAATAAATGTGATATTCATATAAAAGAGATAATATGAGAGTGTATCACTTCTTTTAGTGCGCACTTAGTTTTGACATCCTGCCAAATTAGAATTTAGATAAGTGTATTATTTTCGTTATTTCAATTTGTTTAATTAAAATATCATTTTAAAAAAGTGCTAAAAAGAAAATATTAGAAATGTAACATGTGTATATAAAAATATGATTGAACTATTGTCTTACCGCTCATTTCATTATGTTATAATGCTTCATCAATCCTTTTATTGATAAGATTATTGTCAAAACTTTTTACTTGTTGGCAGGAACAAATGACAAGGATGTATTATAAATATTGTTGGAATTTGTATGGTCTAAAAATAGAATTAAATCGAAAAAAAAATGATTTCCATGTATTTCACTTAGTTAAAACAATACGATTAGATTTTTAATTAGATTAGTTGTCCTTCAACAACTGAATTATTTTATGTCTTTTTCCTAGCACTTTTTTTTTTCTTTATTTTTTTTCGAATATTGTTTAAATATTTTACGGATTATTTTGTTTCATCATAATTATTTTTTATACTAGGGTATCTTTTTCTAACGAGAACCATTGAATGATGACTCATAACATGCATAATATTCTGCATTGAACCTGAAGCAGCACTATTTTTGTTCAGCAGGATTAAACTCTTACAGAGACTTAATACTACAGCACCGTCGAAAATGGAAAAGTGGAATGATTTAAATGAGACAAAAATTTATCAATAACTGGAGGGGGTTCAAAAGCTCATGAATAGTAAACAGATCCAGCGAGTTTGGCACTATTTATGTTGCTCATGTTAGTATAAAACCTGGTGGTAAGTCTTACTTTGTAGGTCACATTCGAACAAAAGAGAATTGAATTGTGGTTACAACAGCTGGAACATATGCGTCGACATCTGTGAATAAGACATTCCATAACTTTAGACCGACTCCTTATTGAAGACGCATACATATATAAGATCGTTTGAACATGCATATTTCAGGAAGAAAACATCTCTGATCTCGTAGATATATTTACGGATCAAAATAACTCCAAATGCAGGAACATAATAAGAAAATTTATTAATTGTTAATATAAGTATTGAGACGCGTCCTGTCCATCATTTGTTACCAAAATAACATGTTGTAAAAACACTTGTATATTTTGAATTATTGAATACAAATTTTGACTTCTTGACTATTTTGGTTTGTTTTTATTTCGTCAAGTTTTCGAAATATAATAATGTAACGAGATGGCTGAATGAAGAGGGTCTTGCCTCAGTTTGTTTGTTTTTTGTCGTTTTTGATGTTTGTTTTTGTTTTTTTTTGGGTTTTTTTTTTTTATTTATTTATTTTATTTTGGGGGGGGGGATGGTTGTATAATCAATAAAAATGTAAACCCCGATTGCAGTGCGTTATAAATAACCCAAGGTATGTTAAAACCGAACATTATAAAAGTTAACCAAGTTTAACATTGCCAGAAGGAGTTATAATAGTAATTAGTGATTATATGTCAAAAATTACAAAAGTAAAATTAGATAAGGATGAAAAATGTTTAACCATGCCAATACGAATAGAAATACTGCTTTCAATAGCCGAAAATACTGACAAAATACAGGTTGAGCTACTCATTAAATAATGTTTCATTTTTATGAGAACTGAAAAAAGTTGATGACATTTCTTTAATAGATACTAAATTCCTCAAATTTTCTAATAATAAATATTTATGAATTGGTCTTAAAAGTAAGGTAAGGTTCAATCTTCTTCAAGTAGGCCTTGTTTCTGTGAATTTAAACACTTTATGTATACCTTTGTTCAAAGTGGTGCTTTAAATTTGGTTTCCAAAGCTTTAGTGTCGAGTCTACCTGTTTAATATTGATCTAGATGATTCAGATATTTGTTAAGAACTGATATGCAAAGGAAAACTTACATTATATAGGAAAAACAGATTATATATGTAGGACTCAAATCTATGGTAGGTTCCAAATCTATGGCAGATTCCTAATCTATGGCAAATGTGACGTCATGCCATCCCAAATCTATGGGAAGTTTTGTAATTTCCAGATCTATGGCGGATTTTTGTTGTTTCCAAATCTATGGCAAATTTTGAGCAAATGGAAAACAATGCAGTACATATATGATCAATGACCTGTCTGAAACCAGTGAAAATGTACGACATGTCTTTAAACATTTGTGAAATAATGGTCAACAAAATCGTGATGGTAATCAAATTATTTTGGTAAATGATGAATTCCTCAACACAGACTTCAGGCTTGAAATGTTGTGCACCGTAACAATAAAAATATTATATTACTATGGTACTTATATTTAAAATATTATATCAATATGGTACCTATATTTAACCCATTCCTAAGACCAACTAGTAAGTCCCTAACAAAAAAACAGGTTAAAAAAATAGAAAATAAACAGTTTGAATTTTCAAATGATATTTATTTCATCGTTAATACATCTTTTTTATTTGTTGACAATTTAAATCAAATAGATATCCGTTAATTTAATTTTTCACTTAATAAACTTTGCCAGCTGTAGATAGTAAAATATTTACTTTAACTCCTTTTTTAATAATCGGTACTGAAACAAGTGGTGGCCTAGCTTGTTCATCGCAGGTTTCGGCGGTTACAGCACATTTTGCCCCTCTTTTGAATAATAGTTACATCTTCCTTTAAGCCATCCGCAAATTGTTGTCCAGGATAATACCTTCATCTGGAATCGTGTTCAAATCTATGAGCTTCGTAATCGTTTGTGGCAGCTACCATGTAATATTGCGTTATTCCATTGTGACGCAATTTAAAGATCTACCATAGATTTGGAGAAAACAAAAATCTGACATAGATTTGAGTTGTTTGGCGTTTGTAGCGTCACATTTGCCATAGATTAGGAATCTGCCATAGATTTGGAAGCCGCCATAGATCTGAGTCCTACATATATAAACATTCGGTTAAAGTTACTTAAGTGTCAATGCATGATCGTTTATTTTGTTTACCAAATCGAAAGTTGTTGTTTCAGTAAAATTCATAAATCGCCGGTTCGTTGGTTTCATTGTTTAAATCATTTGACATTTTGTTGTAACGAAATTCAAATAAAATAATTATAAGTTGGAACTTTATAAATGTAATATTCATATAAAAAGAGATAATTTGAGAGTGTATCACTACTGTTCCTGCGCATTAAGTCTTGACATCCTGCCAAATAAGAATTTAGATAAATGTATTATTTTCGTTATTTCAATTTGTTTAGTTAATATATCATTTTAAAAAAGTTCTAAACATAACATCTTAGAAATGTTATATATAAAAATATAATTGAACTAGTGTCTTGCCGCTCATTTCATTATGCTATGATGCTTCATCAATCCTTTTATTGATAAGAGTATTGTCAAAACTTTTTACTTGTTGGTAGGAACAAAAGACAAGGATAAATTATAAATATTTGTGGATTTTGTATTGTTTGAAAATAGAATAAAATCGGGAAAAAAATGATTTCTACGTATTTTACTTAGTTAAAACAATACGATTAGCTTTTAAATGTCCGTTTAGTATGGGAACAGATTTTGATGTTGGTATTTGTGCTAATATTTTCCCCAAAAATCATGTTTGTATTTAACTTTTCTCTCCACATTTCTGGAATTTGCATCAGCTTATAGTGTTTCGTCCTATATTTGAACACTGGTCGAAATTGTGTGTCAATGAAATTATCTTGCAACCTTTGGAAAGTTTTTTTTTTGAAATATGATTTTTAACACAAACTAGAAAATCAACCATCACGTATGTCACTTTTTGAAAAAGATCTGCCTTTCCGTTGAATCAGATTTATTATTGATTGTACGGTTATATAGCTATATGAGGTCAATTAGAAAAAAAACGTACTTTAAAACAATAATAGATTGTTAACTATTTTTCATGTTTAACTGGCATATGTTGTGTAACTGAGAAATTTCAGTTTTGGTTAATATAAATCAATTTTGAGGCTGAAGTGTTATGTTTTGTGCTCATTTATTTTCATTGTCTGTGGTCTTGTCTATCCTTTAACCTAAAATCCCATATTTTTATTTAAAACTTTCAAAGTTTAGATTTTAAACATGTGCCGATGATTAAGGAATTATGTTTTATATAAGGTTAGACATAAGGCATTTGCCAATCTACCTTGTTATGTAGCAAAATCACTGCATGAAACGCTTCGACACATCTTAACAAGAGTACCATGTTAACCCTTCTAGGACAACATAGTCCCCATCCTTATATTGTAGCTGTGTTGATTTTTCTAACGCTTCAATTTTCAGTGTAGTGTTTTATCGACTGGTGTATGCCAGTATGTGATTTCTCTTCTGACAAATCCTTTTGGTATCTTCTTGGTATACAAGATTTATTTCAATTAATGTTTTTAAATGCGACCAACATGATTTAAAGGCGATGTTAAGTGCAAGTCAATCACACAGCTCAATTAAATAACTGTGTTAAGTTTTGAGTGATTCTTCATCGTACCGATTTTTAGACCAAAAGGAGCCAGTGTTGTAGTACTCATCTGTTTTAATTTGTTTACATGTTTCTGTTAAGAACAATTGATTATAATGAACAACTTTACTTCGCCAACAGCCCGTGGTTGTTGGCAACTGAGAAGAAAGCAAATTTAATTATAATCAAGGTTTTTTCAACAACTGTCTTTTTCATTTTTTTCTTTCGAATATTGTTTCTTGTATTTTACGGATTATCAACAAGAAGATGTGGTATGATTGCCAATCATGCAACTCTCCATACACAAGAGACTAAACGCCACAGAAATTAACAACTATAGGTCACCGTTCGGCCTTCAACAATATGCAAAACCCCTACCACATAGTCATCAATACAAGGCCCCGAATATACATGTAAAACAATCCAACGAGAAAACTTACGGCCTAAGTTATATAAAAAAAATGACAAAAAAACAAATATTTAACACATAAACAAACGACAAACACTGAAATACAGGCTCTTGACTTGGGACAGGCAAATACAAATAGAATGTGACGGGGTTATTTTGTTTTATCATAATTATTTTGTGTATGTCTTTTTCTAAGTTGAATCATTGAGTGATGACTCATACTATTCTGCATTGAATCCGAAGTAGCACTATCTTGGTTCAGCAGTAGTAAACATTTACAAAGACTGAACACTACAGCAAAAATGGAGAAGTGGGATGATTTCCAATGGGATAACTATCTATTAGAGATAATGTGAATTGAATGTAACAACTAAAGGGCACATAGAAAATTAGCAATACCAATACCCTAAAGTAAACTATAAAAGACATGACAAATTTAAAAATTTTCAAAAGAGGAAAGGAAAAATTTATGTTAAAACAATAAACCAAAAAGAAATATGGTATACAGTTAAAAAAAAACTACAACCACTAAATAACAGGATTCTGATTAAGAGGACAGACACAAATGAAAGTTATTCCTGACAAAAATAAACAACATGAACAGATGCAATATTTTTCATTTTTTGGATACCAAAGGTGTTTGTAACGTTTGATGGACTATTTTTTCGAAAGACAGTCTTTTTCATGTATTTAACTGTGCTTAATTTCTCTAAAACTTATTCCTTGTTCTTATCTCAAATTGTCGATAAAGATTTTCTCAGAACGAATGAAACTCTGCTATCATTATCTTAAATATCCTAAGATGTTATCATTATCTTAAATATCCTAAGATGTTATCATTATCTTAAATATCCTAAGATGTTATCATTATCTTAAATATCCTAAGATGTTATCATTATCTTAAATATCCTAAGATGTTATCAATATCTTTTATCCGAAGATGACACTATATGGATATGATCTCATTATATTGAATAACTAAAAGTTAAAAGTTTGAAGGCTTTATCAATCGCATCTAACGAACTGAATTGGAATTATAGTATACAACATTTATGATGTGTGTCTTTTTGAATTTTGAATTAATATCTAGATTTTTACGAATAAGTGGATTACGAACTTAACTTTTCGACAAAAGATCTATTTCAACTGTGGAATTTTCAGTTACACATTATGCCGGAAACAAATGAGAGCTATTTAACCAAGCATTCTTATTGGTAATATGGACGTCATACCATCATATGTTTTGACACTCCGTAAATTTTATGGACGTTCATGTGTATAGTTATGATGTTGTATTTGTAATTCTGATCGGATAATTTTAAATGTCTTATCGTTTGTAGTTGTAATTCTATTTTTTTTACTTTCTATTCGTATGTAAAAGTAAAGATAATCAATCACTCAACTAAACGTATACGATTTATTTGTTTTACAGTTTGATTTAGAAAAAAAACCGACAAAGCTAAATAATACAATAAATTAACTTATTACTAACACAATTCTATATATATAGTCTTGTAATTGTTATAAAATACATCAAACACCATAATTACAAACCTCATCTTGAACTATAGAAACATTTTAGAAATTTACGTGTGATGTCCCTTTTGCGGCGTCGTTTCAGTCTTGTGACAGACAACACGTGGATCTGTTGGGATGTTTTTATGTGCTGTCCTATGTTGTTATACGTGTTCGGTTTTTTCTGTGATTAGTCAGCACTGTTGACATGAATATCTATTATATAGTCATTTTTATAAATTGACTGTTTGCAAAAGTATGAGTTATTTCAGATACCAAGGATTTGTATAGTTAGAAGGATTGGAATCTCGCGGTTTATCGTAATCTCTTCCGCGGCGAGACTTCGGTACTCGCCACTATTACTACTACTACAACTCGTCACTTACGATATCGGAACGTGATTTTTTTGTACACATGCATCGAGTTGTGTTCTTATTTTTGTCACGTATAGACAATGTTGTAATGGTTGAGGACTTTATTCATTCTTTTAAAATGTAATTTTTATTGATTTTCACTCAAGTTTCAATTGACTAAAAAGCATAATTTAACTGTTTTATTTGATGGAAGGTGTATAACGACAGTTGACAGTGTGTTTGTATGTTAACTTCTGTATTTTTTTATTTTCAGTCAATTGTCAAAGAAATTTAAAAAAAATCTTTTTCTTGTAAATTATGTCGTTATAGCTAAACATGCGAATTTGCATCTTCGGAAACCATCAATCTCGGGAAACAGGTGCAAAACAATTTTTGTGGCAAAAAAGAACTGACCACACATTTCAGGACGAATTATTCCTGGTTATGCATAATACAGAAATTAACTTGAAAAGAGTGACTTGTCATATATCAAAGAAGACTATCTTTTTCTGATTGTACATTGGTACACTTTCATATGAGGTACCACTGGCGGATCTAGATATTTACATAAATGGGGGCCCACTGACTGCCTAAGGGGGGCCGCTCCAGTCACGCTTCAGTGATTCCCTATTAAGCAATCAAATTTTTTCTGAAAAAGGGGGGCCTGGGCCCCCTAAATCCGCCTCTGGGTACTTAACAGCAGTTTACATCAAGTATTAAAACAAAAGCAATACTTTTCTGTCTGTAACTTTCATGCTTTCTAGGTCTAGACTGTAGCGTCTATAGCTATTTATCAATAAATGTCTTTGTAAATGTAACTAAAATGTTTATTGTCTAACAGAAGATTCTTTTTGTACAATTTTGCCTTGTATTGACTTTATAGCGCACAATTACTAATAAACATGTACAACACTGACTTTTGTCTATCAAGGATAGATTGAATAATTGCTTACCGGTACTTCAACATCATTTGATCTATGGTAAACTGAACTGTCTCATTCGATTGACAATCATACCACATCTCTTTACTCTTAGGTCTTAACTTCAAATTTGGTATAAATAATATTTTCACAATAAATGACTTTGTTAACATGTACATGATAACTGTAACATGGTTATTGTCTAACAGAAGATACTTTTTGTAAAATTTTGCCTTGTACATGTATTGACTTTATAGCTCACATTTACGAATATACATGTAAAACGATTTTTATAGATTAAGTAATTGCTTACATTAACATCATTTGTTTCTTTGGTGAACTGAGCTGTCTCATTCGATTGGCAATCATACCGAATCCCGCATCTCTTTACTGTTATGTCTTAATTTTAAATTTGGTACAAAAACTATTTTTTGTGCATGTATTATGTATACGTATGGGCTGTTGGTTTCATGTGATAATATTTAACGACCTGCTATGCTGCATGGGTTTTGTTGATGATGGTTGACAATACATTCATTAATTCAATCATTGTACATGTAGACTACTAGTTTTTAAAATCTTCATTTGCTATTGCTTATTTCAATCATATCCCATGTCTCCTTGCTTATTTTACTACACATACATGTACATCGTCAATATACATAGTATACTCAACACCAAGCAGATTTGAAGTATTAAATAAATCTGGCATGTAATGGAATTTAAAAAAAGATTTTCAATGATTTATTTTTTTTTATGTTAAAATATAGAAATAATACAATTTAACCCAGGTATCACATAATCATCTATCAAGTCACTATCAAAGTTCCCTACAAACAAAGCGTAGCTTTCACGTGTTGGTATAAGAGATTGAATGTTAATGATCCCATGAAACATTGTTGGTATATCCTCAATAAATGATATTCAGAGGAACATTCTGGTCAAAAGTGGCATTCAGTTGTACCGATACACTAGTATTTCTATTTCTATTTGAAGGCATGCCATATATATATATAAGTCCACATGATTAGTGCATGAATGGTCAACTGCTGTTGGCACACAACTGCTTAGACTTTTTTGGGGACTTGAATCCTTGTGCCTAGACTTTTCTTCTTAGCCTATTACAACTGAATGCCACATAATAAAGGGGGGGCAGTGATTTATAATGAAGACAAAAACAGCACTACCTATACATCATTAAAGGCATTAAGGTAGATGAGCTGTGTTGGTGTATTATTTTGATGTCAGTAAAAATGTACATTCATTTGTACAGTTGTACACAATGTACTTTCACAATATTATGATGCTGGTTAACATTGGGCTGATGTGAACATTTGAAAAGATTTCCATCCATGCATTGTCCCTTTCCACATCGGCAAAGGCAAACCTATAGAGTTTTCTATGGAACATGGCTAGTTAAAATTGACGTAAAACTATTTAAAAACACATGGTTTAACTATTTCACTTCAGTATATTAACAGGAAGGAAGTATCAGATTATTATGACAACTGTATTCCCTCCCAATTTAGGCCTGGTAAATTGCGATTCATCTGAGAACCACATTGATTTTTAAAGACAAAAAAGTATCACAATTCCCTTATTTAGCGGTTTGAGATTTCTTCAATGCACTTTATCACCAATGTTTTACGTTTGTAAACATGTTTGAACATTAATCTAGGCCAATTGAAGAACTTTATTCATTTTTCCCAAGCCACCCCCATTTTCGCTCCAGAACGCCATTTTTGTTGTAATCAACTCAAAGAAACGTAAAAAAAATAGGAAAACTAATGCATCAATCACTACGAAATTTACTCAATACACGAAGAAATCATATATCTATCAGAAAATATAAATTTTATAACTCATCTCCGTTTTTTGAGAAAGGAGTATAAAAATAGAAAATGATGATAGGACCGCCCAATAGGCGGGATAGGGTGAGGTCACTTCGGTCAATATGCAAATTTATTCTATGGAGCCGTGTATTCTTACTGCGATCGTAAAAGTTATTAATTACACCAGAACCATTTTAAACTTCTTATTTCAAGCATAAAATTTGATAGATATGGATTGTAATACTTACATATCGGGTGTCAATTTGTTTAGGTGATGCAAATGTCCGCCATTAATCAAGGCACATTGAGCATTTTCCAGATGCATCACGGGATGCACACAAAATCTCGCGCTGCAGAAGACATTATACTACAGTCTATGCAAAAGTTCACGAGATTCCTATCCTTCTAACTATACAAATCCTTGCAGATACTAAGTACTTTCTTATCCCAGCCATAGCCATTAGCCGTATTTGGCACTTTTTTTGTAATTTTGAATCATCAATGCTCTTCAACTTTGTTCTTCTTTGGCTTTCTAACTATTTTGATATGAACGTCACTGATGAGCCTTGTGTAGACCAAACGCGAGTCTGGTGTATTAAATTATAAGCCTGGTACCTATTAACTTGATAACTATTAGCATGTCCAAATGTACTATTGTTCTGTCATTTAGTTGTACTGTAGTCCTGTCATGTAATATTGTCATTTTAGTATAATTTTTTTCTTAAGATATGCTGTAGAAGGTCAGAAAATGGCAGTTGTTATCTCATAGTTCGTCTCTGTGTATTGCATTGTCGTTTGTTTGGGTTTTTTTTGTTGCACTTCAGTGTTTCTGTTGTTTAGTTGTTTTCCTCTTATAGTTGATGTGTTTCCCTCGGTTTTAGTTTGTAACCCGGATTTGTTTTCTTTTAATCGATTTCATGACTTTCGAACAGCGATATACTACTGCTGTCTTTATTTAAGGACGCCTTTACGACTTGTTAACCTTAATAGAATGTGTTTACCAAGGATGACCCCGGATATAGAATTATTCTACTTGAAGTATAATTATAGCTGCATGAAAAATCTCGCGATAGTATGCTTGTGTCTAGAATAGGAGTCTTGGTCAAACTAGTCAGGACTTTAAAATGGGTGTTTAGTGATAATTCACTAAACATGTGCTATTTATAATTAAATGTAAATAATGGTTGGCCGCAATCAAAATAGTGTGCCCTTTATTACCATTTAATTAACGAATGTCACGAACAACTAATTAACACAACGGTTGACAGAATAAGATAAAAACTGTTTATCCTTCCTTTTCATGTAAGTTCCTTAACTGGTTCATGTTGATTAATCCTCAGGATTCTGTGTAGTACTTCTTGCTGTCTCGTCCTCTCTCTTAGACTAGATAATTTAACGACACAAAAAAACTCTGATAAGTTGTCATGTTTGAGGCACCGCAAAATCACACTATTTTAATTTTCTATCAAAATCAAAGTATAAAGTCCATAAACAATACCACTCTGTCCCCATTCCTTTCCCTATTTTATTGATCACAATTGCTATCATATAAGTTACATTGAAAATGAATACTCTTAAATAAACTCATCATAGATACCAGGACCAAATTTTGTATATACGCCAGACCCGCGTTTCGTCTACAAAAGAATCATCAGTGACGCTCGAATCCAAAAAAAGTTTAAAAGGCCAAATAAAGTACGAAGTTGAAGAGCATTGAGAACCAAAATTCCTAAAAGTTTTGCCAAATACAGCTAAGGTAATCTATGCCTGATGTAGAAAAGCCTTAGTATTTCAAAACATTCAAAAACTTGTAAACAGTAAATTTATAAATATAACCATATCAATGACAATTCATGTCAGCACAAAAAGTGCTGACTACTGAGCTTGTGATACCCTCGGGGAAATAAATCTCCACCAGCAGTGGCATCGACCCAGTGGTACTAAATAAACTAAAATTAAGTGTTTAAGCAACAGTTTGTGTCAATACATAAATCCAATATGTCTTGTCTTTAATTTATTCTCAATATGTCTTTGCTTTGGCATTTTTTTTGTATTTTTCCCTAGTTTTTGTCATGTTAAATGTTCTTCTTTTTTTGACAAACATAGAAGTAACAGATCAATTGTATGTGTAATATGGTCAACGGCAATCGTGCTGTATTAGCTAACCATGACGAAATCGATATCCGTCACGGTTGAAAAGGATTTATCACACTTCTATTTTTTATGACGTCATATCATCGATGCCAGTCACTGTAGCAAATAAATTTATCAATATCCTAATTGGAATGACGTCATGTCTCATAAAAAACATGAAGTGTATGATAAAGTGTATATGTTATGGGTTTTGCAATAAAACACACCGTATCTACCCTCAACCAATATAATCCATCAAACAGAGCTCTTGGTGTCTCGAGTTGATACGTATGTGATATTGAAAAGTCCATATAATATTCTCTATTTAACTAAAGAGTATGTTGAATGACACCAATAAATGCACGATACAATAGAAATATTATTTTAGTATTTACAATATATGAAGCCGACTGAATGTGATACATGTTCATGTATATGACTCACTTAAAAATGATTTTCCCATTATACAACTAATTAGTCATTGATTTTAACTAGTTCCTTAACTCAAACCAAAGAACTTATCATACATGATGTGCGTGTGGAAAACCCAATTTAACAAATTATGACTTGGATAGAGAGTTGTGTAATTGACACTCATACCACATCTTCTTATATCTGTTGTAAAAATATATATGAAAAGTGTAGATGAATTCAACAACATTTATTGTTATCATAATGATATTTATTGGTTAATTGATACCTTCATTTTGGTATTACAAAATGTCATGTTTTCCCTCACTGTAAATGACGTCTTTGAGTGTTGGTTGTGTACTGATTGATAGTACGGTCTTTAATATACGATTTTCTTAATTGTCGTTAACTAGCTGTCAAAAAGTCCAAAACTGCAATACCCTCAGATCTTTACATTGTATCTTTTTGTGAGGAGCTTGTAATTCAGTGCTTGTCATTTGTTGCTTTTTATCATATTTTTATTTCGTTCATTGTTTTGGACATATACCAGACCGTCCGTTATCTCGTTTGAATTGTTTTATATTTATTCTTTCAGCGCCTTTTAAAGCTGTGGTTACGTTTTTTTCCTCGTATAGTTAATACTTTTATAATTTTCCCCTGCAAATTCAAATATTCTATAAACAGCATTAATTTAGAAAATGTCTGTTACACTTTCATAAATGAAAGTGCAATCTCTGTATCATATTTCAAAATTAATGTGTGTACTTTGATACGTATATGAAATAGATATTGAAATAACAATTCATTGGTAGCCGAGAGGTTTCGTCGATGCTCCAAAAACTCTATATATCTATAAGCAAGACTTGCTCATATAATCTTATAAACTTGAAATACAGTTATAAAAAGAGAGTCTCTTTCATATGGTTATCTTTTTCTTGATATTGACGCAGATGGATTGATACGTTTCTTCCTTACATTTTCACCCACGCACAAACTGTTCCTTCAGGGGTATTAGAAACAACGACGACTGTATTTAACGTAATATTAGTTTTACAGTTACCATCACGTTTTGTTCTCAACTCATCAACGACGTTTTTACAAGGACTAGAATTTTGGATACAAGAATAGTCTACTGATTTGTATACTTCCGATTGCGCCATTTCCGTACTGTGACATTTTTAATTGTGAATCACATAACGGATGATGCATTCATGGCATGAGACACAAACCCTAGCAATGCAACTGGTCTGGCTTCGAATTAAAGTTGAAGCTATTCCATCTTTGTTGTTTTTATCTTACACTGTGTATACAAAATGTATTTACGAGAATTTTAATTAAAAATAACGAAATGCCGTGCCTTTTATTGCCTATCATGATTTTCTTAATAAAGGATTGCCCCTGACCAAGAAGCTATTAAACCAAGAATCCAGTGTTGAAATTAAAATTACCCTTTCATGGAGTTGCTAAAGTATTGATTATTTGTTTCTTAGATGATTTATACTAACTCGAGCAACACCACTGGTGCCACATGGAGAGCAAGATTGGATAATCCTACTGATGAACTTGAGATCCACCCTGTTTTAGTAGGGGTTCGTGTTTCTCTGTCTTTAAAGGTTTTCAATGTTGTGTTTTGTGTACTATTGTTTATCTGTTGGTCATTCTTTTTTTAGACATGGTGTTGTAATTTTATTTTCGACTTAATAGTTTGAATGTTCCTTCAGTATATTTTAACACTTTATAATATCGCCACTTATATACCACCCAATGCACGAGTCTTGCAAAATGAAAAGTTATGCATCTGGCAAGACGTGTGCATCATTCTATGTTTCATATAAATCACAAATTTATGAAAAATAACCCGCGTCAATAATTCTGGACATAAAATTAAAAGTTTAAATGAATAGTTTTAAAGAGTTTGGTTCTCTGTCTTTTTACAGCAAATAATGCCTTTCAATGCTCGGCGAACAGTATGAAAACGGAAGGCATAAACAAAGGGATCAATCAGACATTGAACTGCGACAAGAATTGCAGCCAAGTCACCAATTCCGTTAGGAACCTCCATACCGAAAGCATCAATAGCCATTAATAAAACGAGGGGACCACGCAGTACTAATGTAGTTCCTATCACGTACCCAGAGGTAGCGATAGCCCGAAATTCCCACTGTCTTGTTGCAGTTTTTAAATTATCTATCTTTGCCTTTTCTTCCGATTTTGAACTCCATGCAGAATCAAGACCCACGCTTACAACAATATCGTCACAACGAATGATGCCAGTACTCGGTTGCTCGTCAAATCTATATTGGTTCAGCATCAAAGTTGAGCCCTCATCATGTAATTTAAATTTCAGATTCATCTTAGAGTTATTTCTTAACCGCTCAGTTTCATCAGCATTCTTAATACTATAACCTAATTGTAAGTCTTTTGGTTGCTTATTATTTAAGGCCTGGCTAGATGGATTTTTTGTTGATATTTCTGTATGCTCTTTCGTGCCTACTTCTTCTACATCAAGCAAACCTCCAAAGCGACTGTTTGAAGACCTTATGGTAACAGTATCAAGTAATTTTGAAGGGTATTGACATCTCATAGCATTATGCGATTCATTTTCTCTCTGATTTGTTCTGTTTTGTCTTCTTTGTGGGTTGGTAGGAATAAATAGCATATTATCATTAGGTGCTACAGATAAGTCTCTCTTTAATATCCGAAATAGGATACAGAGGATCAAAACATAAAGAACAGTAATGATTAAGATTATAATTATGAACATACTTGAAAGTAGACCCATGAGAATTTGGTAATAAACCTTGTTGTAGAATACTTCTAAATAGCAGATATTTGTTCGATTCTTAATTCTTGGCACGGCGATAATGCATAAAATGACATACACCGTTGTCAATATTAGCATCAGGACTGTTAGCTTCTTTTTCCAACTATCATTCCGATTAAGACTTCCAATGTTATTTAGTTTTACTGTGACAAACCGTTCGATGCAAATCATCAAGGCAATCGTCAATGATGCACTGGTGGAAACAAAGTAAAACGTAATCTGTGATAGGCATAGAACATCAAATTTTATACTAGTACCTCCTTTACCAGTAAACATTATTATGAATAAAGAAAACCCGTATAAACAATTACTTCCGCATAAACAGACGACTAGCATATTATGAGCTTTCTTTTCCAATTTTTTTAAGCCGATGATAAAAAATATGACATTGACTGCTATTGTGAAGATTGCAAACGTGGCGATTATAAAGCCATATCCTGGCGGTTCAGAGACTGTTCCAATGTAGAATTGTTGGAATTTGCCATCTTAAATAAAAAGAAAATAAACGCATAAACGAAAATTTATAATTATATTGTAAACATATTAACAGGATAACAGTTCTAAAATGTGAAATAAACACCAGATACGAATGCCAAAACTTTGGTTAGGTCCTCAACTCGAGGTTGGGCCATTCGCAAATTTTACTGTCTACAAATATCTGCAATTATTTAATCTAGACAACGATAACTTAAAATAAACGTCATCAAAAAGTTCAACTCATCCACTCATGAAGATTCACTTCACAAAGTACACGGACAACAATCTGCTGTAGCAAGCCAGGTATATGGCCACGTCAAGGCAAGCATGAACACTTAACGCTAAAACCTTAATTAACAACATACAAACTAACTATCATTGACAAATAATTTGCTCATTTGGGTCATTCTATGTCTCAATCAACATGATAAAAAATATGTACATTGCAATTATAAAAAGGTCGATGGTTATCAACAAATCTTATCGCAATTTGTCCGCCTTTACTGGACATCACAAAGATTGCCGTAAAACTTTTAGATCGTAATAGAAAATGTCTGACAAAAAAGTGATTGATAAATGCCGTCAATAGTTTAAGTGTCGCAAATTTTGACGTTATGTTTCGCAGATTACGCATAAGTGATAAGTTCTGTTCAGTATGTAAATATTAACATCACTTTAATCTGAATTTTTATCAAGTTTAAACCATACTGAATTTAGCTTTTTTGTCGGCTTTCACTACGAAATAATGTGAAAGGTATCGCATGAATGCAGCACATACTTAATTTTCTGAAACACTGCTGGCCTTCATAGTTTTAATTTCATATTGACTTCCAAAAAAAAGTCAAATAACAAAATTTCAAAAAATGAAACGAACAGAAGCAACTGATATATTACTAAACTGGTACAGGTATTTCCTTATGTTGAAAATTGTGGAGTAAAACTGCTTTTATAGCAGTTTCTAGTGAAACCTTTAAATGTATAACTAGCTGTAAAACCAGGTTTAATCCACCGTTTTCTACATAAGGAAATGCCCGTACCACGTCAGGAATATGACAGTTGTTTTCCATTTGTTACATGTGTCTGAGCTTTGATTTTGTCATTTTATAAGGGAATTTCTGTTTTGAATATCCCTTGCAGTTCGTTTTTTGGGAGTATTTTTGCCTTTTTTCTATATATCCTAAAATTTGCTTTCTTTACTATTCATATTTTGAACTTTAAAGTAAAAAGTGTAATATCATTTTTCGATATTATTTTTTCCGAAATGGCCATTTTTTGCTCATTCACATCTTAATTGTTGTTTCTTCAAGCTTCTGTTTCTCATTTATGTGCACTAAGTCAAAATTTAGAGGTTATATGTCACGTTTCATAAGTAAAAATTAAATATAGCTCAAATGTTAATTTAGATTGAATTAATCTTTTGTATGCAACTAATTTTTCTTATGACCATATCTCAAATCAGAAAATATCTTATTCTTGAAATTATATTGTTATCTCAACCGTGAAAAAAAATCATTTACTCTTGATTCATTTAATATGGATAGAGAAAACTTGCATTTCCGTGGATTTTTTAATTACTTGTTCTGTCAATCTCTGCTTATAAAGCCAAGAGAAAATTTGTAATTCGTTGAACATTTAAATTCCATGAAAGTTGTTATCCAAAGAATAATAATGAATTTACATTAACTAAAATCGGATTCTTTATTGTAAAAAAACAAGAAAGTCCTTCTTACCAACTGTTCTTCAGTGTTCAGATTGGTGTCTTCTCGACAGCTAACATTTCAGAGTTCTATTGGAGATTTTTCACCGTAATACAACATCGCGAGAAAAAAAACAATATTCAAAGAACTGTACGGACCACTAATGGGGTGTTAGCAATGAGTTTTGTCAAATTATAAAAAAAGAAATCTTCCAATTTTAGATTTAATTTTTGGAAATGAAAGAAATTCTTTTTAACATCAATTGAATTCCTGTCTGTGCATACCAAACAGAAAAAAAGCAAAATGCATAGTCAGGGTTTTTGTCACATTTATAATAACGTGACAAATTTGAACGACTTCCGTTTTACAACTCCAGACTTATTGTCTATATAAATGATATGCCTATATTGTTTTCAGGAAAACGGACACGCCCTGCTATATTTGTTTACCTAAGTTGTAAGATACGGCTTTACAGATGATAAGTCTGGGTATTTGTTTACCTAAGTTGTAAGATACGGCTTCACAGATGGATAAGTCTGGGTATTTGTTTACCTAAGTTGTAAGATACGGCTTTACAGATGGATAAGTCTGGGTTTTTTTCTATATGTTATTCTTGTCTTCAATTAATCTAAAACACGTTTTGCTTATTTCATTAGTGTTTCAATCTGGCACATTTTGAACGAAAATTCTAGGTTTGTATTTCTTGTGTATGTATATGTGTGCTGCTACTTTAGTTATGAAAGCAATGTGGCACTTTCTATATATATGAACAGTACAATTCTACTTTTTTGATGTCTTCGAATTTCCTTAGCAGATTAGCGTACTATAAAAAGTAAAATCACAAAAATACTTAACTCAGAGAAAAATTTAATCAGAAAGTCCATAATAACATGGCAAAATCAAATGACAAAACACATCAAAAACGAATGGACAAGAACTGTATTATTCCTGACTTGGTACAAGCATTTTCAAATGTAGAAAATAGTGGATTAAACCTGGTTTTATAGCGCTAAATATGTGTACAACACTGGTTCGTGAACATGATTATAATTCATTGTTCTTACGATTAGCTAGTCTATTGTTCTGTCACTGTGGTTATCGTTGGTTCATGTGTGTCATATCTGTTTTTCGTATATTGTTTTGTTATAAATTAGGCCGTAACTTTTATCGTTTGAATTGTTAAACCATTTTCATGTCGTAGCCTGTTACAGCAGAATAAACAATATTGGTTTTAATCATTGTTGAAGTCCGTACGGTAACCTATAATTGTTTTTATCTCTGATCTTGCTGACTGATAATTTCCTTTCTCGGCGGAGTCGAGTGATATAAAAAATTCTCGCTTGAAGCTAAGGCAACACGTGCCGTTGTCAACGTATTTAACAACGACGTCATAGGTAAAATGACAATAGCAATTATATCACATCTCCTTATTTTTATATTTAAGTTATAGGTTTCGTTAAGCTCCTTGGTGTAATGATATCAAAACATTACTTTTAATTATTGATACCATTTGTACACAGTAGTTTTGTATGTTTGCCTTATAATAAACACCAAATTGTGGGTTTATAGAAATAAAGGCCAACGGATACAAAACTTTCCAATAAATACTATGTTATCATTGAATTACAAACGACATCATGAACACAGAGAGTAAATGAGAATAGATACGATAAGGGAAAACAAAAGAGGAAAATTGATAATTATGACAAATTCTAATGACCAAAAAGGCGGAAATCTAGGAAATGTTGTCAGAGAACTTTGAGCTTTTTAGTTTTGGTTTTGCAACTTGATATATGACTATAATTGTAAAATCTGCTTTCGCACACCCCTTTATCATAATTTTCAGATTAGAAGTACAAGTGAACATAATGTTCAAAACACATGTAAATCATAGGCTTACGGTTAAGAAACAAAGAAACATTTTGAATATAAAAAACAACAATAAATGTACGTGTGTTGCAACTTTTTCCTTGACATTTTCTTCTATGCAAATTTCGGTTATTAAGTTTATCGACAGAGGTATCGTCGTAGTTGATAAAATTAAACGCACAGACAAAACAAAGAACTAACAAGCTTGTAGTTACTAAAAGCATGCTCAAAGTGCTTAATTTTGCTTTCTTAGACTCGAATTCTTTTAAACTGGCATGTATGGTTGGAGAAATGTATACTGTCTACTAATCAACCAAACGATGTGAACAGCAATGTTAATGTCAAAAATGAAACCCTGATCGAATAACTAGTACAATAATAAATTTCAAAACGAAATTAATTTCTTAATGACTAATATTAAATGATTTCACTACAAACAAATGTTTAAATACGAATAAGTTAAGAATGGAAATTCAAATAACAGAATGTGAAATGTAACCTACAAAAGAAATAAAAACAAAAGGTTACATGCTGTCTTTTTTATTATTCTTTTTACAGTGTTTTTACACCTTCAACCGTCTTGATTCTAGCACCACTGATAAGTTTTATATAGACGAAACGAACAGCTGAGATCTGGCGTACCAAATTAGGCTACAATTCTGTACCTTTGATGAGTTTGTATAGATTGTTATATGGTGATATACTAGTAATTCGCTATATCTTTTACAATCGTCATAGTGAAAACATTAGATGAACAAAATCTAATGCATCATTTAAAAGCATTGAGAGTATTTTAGAACAATTACAAATAACAAGAATAAGTTGATATATCGGTGATATTTTGAAGATTTTTTGATTTATTTTACTTTTAAAAGAAAATCATGTGTATAGTTCAATTTGAATAAACTTTTAACTCTGTTTACTCGGATGCACGAATAAAAATATTACTCTCTTTAGTGTGTTCTGTAGATATCAAAATATATTAACGAAAAAGAGGAACATATCATTAAATTTTCTTTACAAAATTTGAAGAACTAAATTATCTAAAGATAAAAAACAATATGATTTAATTATTTTTTCACTGTTAAAAACATGCACAAAATAGATAAGTAACCAAAACATACCTTCACTCAATAAACCTCAAGTCAAATCCTGTTCAGTCAATCCTCCGCCTTAACGCTCAATGAAAAAAATAACTATATTTCATGGTGTTTATGTACATCCTGCCCATCATTAGTATTCATTACGCTTTCAAGCTGCATAAATATAAAGTTGATACAAAGACATGCATGACAAGAAGGACAATGAAAAGTACAAATATTTCAGATACATTAACACGTTTATAACACGAGTAGGAAGTAGCTTCATTAGTATACCTGATAACACAAAAAATATCCAATTTTATTTGCTAATTGGACATCTGAAAGAAATAAGACAGCAGGGAACATTGGTGTTGTAGTTTTATAGCTTTGACTTATATGAAGAGGGAGAAATGAAATGAATATGGCCATTGTTATATTATAGTTCGTTTCTGTGTGTGTTACATTTTAACGTTGCGTCGTTTGTTTTCTCTTATTTGTGAGTGTAAATTCATATTGCGATAAGACGTGTCACGGTACTTGTCTATCCCATATTCATGTATTTGGTTTTGATGTTATATTTGTTATTCTCGTGGGATTTTGTCTGATGCTTGGTCCGTTTCTGTGTGTGTTACATTGTAGTGTTGTGTCGTTGTTCACCTCTTATGTTTGGTGCGTTTCCCTCAGTTCTAGTTTGTTACCCCGATTTTGTTTTTTGTCCATGGATTTATGAGTTTGAACAGCGGTATACTTCTGTTGCCTTTATTTAAAGATGTCGCTGTAGTGGTAATTGTGTCAGATGTCAATGGTCTAACTTAGTTATTCTTTTAATTGTTGAAGTAATATGTGCTATCTTAGTTCGACCTTATATGGGTATAACATCTATGGTTCAACAATTTCTCGTGTAGAAAATTTAGATTTAAACCAGTGCGTTAGCGGATTTTGTCTATAATAGATTGATGAATAATTTTGCGGGGTAACCATGTGTGAGTTTCCTTTTCTCGTTAGCTTTTGAATTGTAAAACATTTTAATTCATGTGAAATTAAAATGAATTTATGTGAAATGTAATGAATTTATGTGAAATGTAAATGAATTTATGTGAAATTTGAATGAATTTATGTGACATTTTAAATGAATTTATGTGAAATTTAAATGTATTTATGTGACATTTTAAATACATTTATGTGAAATTTAAATAAATATATGTGAATTTAGAATTATTCTTTTTGAAATTTGAATCATATGAATGTATTAGACTGGAGAATTTCTTTGAAAAATTTAAGGTAAAGGCAAAACAAATATTTGTGTATTTTAGTTTTCAACTAACTATATTGATATGCTCACATTGTGGACGTGCGTTTGTTCTTTTGCCATTTTTTCATCAGATTAAATGATTTTGTTTTATGCAGTTAACATAATGGTTGGTCAAATTTGTCTGTTCATGGAAATATATATCATTCTAAAACTATTTGATTTTCTGATGTGGCAATATACGACAGGATCCAAAATGTATGCATTAAACTTGTTTGAAGAATATTATATACTGACCGACTTAAGAAACGCAACACTAGATTATTCTTTTTAATTCCCATTGTCAAATGTGCAATTTTTGGAAAACAAACTAATGAACAGAAAGTTCATTCATTACTTCAATGTTTAAAAAAAAATGCCAGTTCTAAAGTTGAATTGATTACGATATTTTCAATGTTCAAATATTGTGGTGTACACTGAAACCCTGGTTTTCCCCTTACCAATGAACGTGTCATCGTCAAAAGCAATGACTGCCTGTAACAAACGACAAAATGATTGTCAGAAAGGTCAACCAATTCTGTTCGGCACGTTTTGGGTTCTGTTTTGCACCTTCTGATTTTTCCGTTGCTCAACCCATTACAATGGGTTTCGGCAATTATGCGGTTGAAACTTTAAGGCTTTAAATGTTTTTCAACATTCGATTCTTTGGCAGTTCAGTTAATGGGAAACATTTATGGCATGAATCTGTGCAAAATGGCATTCAGCAATTTGATAAGCTGTTGACGTTGCGGCCGTAGACCTGTCTCGTTAATGACGTTGCGTAATCAAATTCTATTGACGTTGCATTGTCAATACATGTTGGTCTGGTCATTGATGGCTTTTAAAATATCCCGTCTATCGGTATCATTGTCGGAAAGACAGTAAGACGAGTTTCTGACGTCAAATTGTCTGGTTGCAGCACATTCACGTCTTCCTGTTTGCAGTATTCTAATGGATTGATTCAGTTTTTTATTCTTCAGTCTTGGCAATTCGGAGATGCTACATGTTTTGAATGAATTAAGTGTGGCCAAGGATTGAAAGAACTCTTTCACAAAGAAAAAAAAATGAAAAAAATCTTTTAATGGGTCGAAATTTCGCTTTCTGATATTCGTGCGATCTCAATAATCCGGTATGTTCCATAACCACAGATTAGTCAGATGTTGATTTTTTCGAAAGAGAAAGAAGTATGATAAACATGAATAGTAGTTGTTTGAGGATCAAACATGATTTTGGTATAAAAAAAAAGTATTGCGTTTTTAAAGTCAGTCAGTTGATGATAAACCTAATTTTGTATTTTTACAATTAAGTAATAATACTAAGCATGATAGAGCTGATCAGAAGAAATTAGTACGACACATCAAGTCATTTGCTAAGTAAATGGTTAATATTATTATCGGTCAGCCTTTTCACCAGTTCCATCTGATTTCACACATAATTACATAAGGTCAATGCAACTGTAAATGTAAAGGATCATTAGGAATAAGGACCAATGATAGTTTCGACCTAATATAGGCATGTGGTCTGACTCGAAAAACGAACGCCAAGTTATGAAAGTAAGGCAAACAAAGTAATATTTTAGTTAAAATTACCAAAACAGATCATTTTAGTCCTAACTCTTTCTTGTTTCAAATAAAAAATGTACAAAAGTAACAAACAAATACAAACAAATACAACTTTTGAAAAACGAACAACGAATCAGTCTGCACATTTTCAGAAAGATATATTGTATACGTACTTACACAAAGTTAAAATTTTCAGACACTCGATTCAGCGGAAGTTAAATGCAATTTGACAGTTATTACAAAAAATTTTAATTGACTTGATGAATAGGAATATAACCGATTAATATAACAGTATTTTCAATATATATAAATGTTCGGTGTTGTAACTTCATTCTTACAGCAAATCATCTTTTGTATTTCTTTACGAATTGTTTGAAATCGGAAAGCATAAACAAAAGGATCAATCAAACACTGAAGAGCAACGAGTATTGCGATAATGTCGCGTATAGCGTTGTCATACTGGATTCCGAATGCATCAAGAACCATACACAAGACCATAGGGCCTCTAAGTACCAATGTCAAACCAATAACATAACCTGCTGTTGTGATAGCACGACATTCCCAGCCTCTCAATAAACTCAGCGCTTTTTCCGTCTTTAAAGATGGCAGCCTTTCCCGTTTTGTAGTGTAACAATCAGCTTCTTCCTGAGCAACAAAATGAGCAGATGTGCCAATTGCTGATTGCTCATTATGTTTAAAGTTGCCGGTCGTTTGCATGCTTTCCTTATTCTTCGTTTTATGAACAGCTTCTTCCTGAGCAACAAAGTGCGTAGATGTGCCAATAGCTGATTGCTCATTTTGTTTAAAGTCGATGGTCGTTTGCATGCTTTCTTTATTCTTCGTACAAACAGCTTCTTCCTGAGCAACACAGTGAGTAGATGTGTCAATAGCTGATTGCTCATTATATTTAAAGTTGCCGGTCGTTTTCATGCTTTCCTTATTCTTCGTTTTATTATGTTGTTTTAAATGGGGTCTTCCAATGTCATGTCGTAAGGTTCTTTCCAAATGGTTACTACTTATTTCCTCGTCACACTCTAACATAAAGTTTTGGTATTTAACAGGTGATTTTTTAATTTGGAGTTGAATTGCTGCCTCAGCACATCGATCTGGATTCGTAAAACGTTGATTAGCTCTGAAATCCCCTATACTTGTCGAACTGAACTCAATACAATCTCTTCCATGATCAATATCTTTTAAATGTTTATTTCTTTTTTCTGTCTGTGAGGTATCGGTTTCAGAGTTGCTGTTTCCAATGGGTGCTACCTTTGTTTCATTTATCCTTATTTTAAATACAAGATATAAAATGATCATATAAAGCGTTGTAATGGTAAATGTTAATGTGACAAACAAACCCGAAAGAAGGCCCATCACAATTTGGTAATCTGCAGTGTTATAGAATACCTGCAAATAGCAAATCTTTATATGAGTTGCTATTCTCGGTTTTGCAACCATGCAAACAATAACATAACCTGTCGTCAAAAGTAACGAAATTATTGTTAAGTATTTTTTCCATCCATCTCTGCGATTCAATGTCCCAAAATTGTTGAGTCTAACTGAGACAAATCGTTCAATGCAAATCATTAACGCTAGTGTTAGAGTCACACTAGTAGAAATCAAGTAAATTGTAATCTGTGAAATACATGAGGCTCCAAAATTAAAACCCATTCTGTTAATGAACGTTAGCATCAGCAAAGAAATACCATGTAAGCAATTTCCTCCACATAAAGAAATAATTAACATGTTATGAGATCTGTTTTCTAACTTCTTAATTCCAAGGACGAAGAATATAACATTGATCACTATTGTGATAATGGCAAAAGGTGCAATGATGTAAACACGTGCGTTCGACGGTGGTATCATTAAATCTAAAGTGGTATTTGTGTGGTTCGTCATCTAAAAATAAAGCATAGAGTAATTAAAATGGAAATTTCATTTACGCTTAAAATAGATAATGTTTTTGCGCCAAAAAGGTAAAATAAAACGCAAACGTTTTGATAATGTATATCCCATGTAAGAGACTCGTGAGAAAAATGTTGTAAATTTACTTTATCATTTCCCCAAAAGGTAAGTAAATATTAGTATCTACATTGTGAACGCAATGTAGCAATATGCTCTTCAACTTTGTACTTGCTTGGCTTTATAACTATTTTGATCTGAGCGTAACTGATGAGTCTTATGTAGACGAAACGCACGTCTGGCGTACTAAATTATAATCCTAGTTCCTAAGATAACTATCTATACCATGTTTATATCAAAACATTTTCTTTAATATGACATATATTTTTAAAAATCAATATAGTAATGTATAAATGTGGAAGCTTTATATTGAAAATCTTGTCAAAACTGCAAAGGTCAAATGTTTGCACGAAAAAAGAATTGCGAGTTAATTGACAATTTGATTTTCTTTAAGGACGACAGAGGCAAGAAGTGTTAAAAAATGAATATTCTAGCCTGCTAAAAGATGAAAATAAAAACCCTTGCAAAAAGTAAAATCACAAAATATTCTGCAACATGAATGCTGGAATCAATCATGTACACATGTAAAGATGAATTTCCGCTCGGCAATGCTGAAAACAAAAGCATTAGTAGAACAGATGTAAATAAATAGCTAATCCGAACAAATCTTACCATATCAAATGGTTATCCCCTCATTCAGTAACAACACATCTAAATAGATACATAAGTATAACATTCTGTTGTAAGTCTGTTTAGGCTTATGATTTATTAGATTAGGGAAGCTGCATTTAAGGAGAAATTAAAATAAAGATATAAGATGATTTGATAATGACTTATGTGATAATGTGCATGCATAAATAATATGTCATTATTCTATATATCCTATAAGTTATTTTTGCTTTTAGAATAAAGAATGGTTATTACTAGTCCTAATGGGATAATAATTTTTATCAAATTATATTTAATTGCTACAGTTGTCATGATTTGTCCATATCATGATAGTAATATTGATATAAACTCGTTTTTATTGCTTTAGAAAGAAATTTAATAGTTTAAATTATCTCGAGCAAAATTCATTTATTCTACTTCGCGGGTACAGGTCAAAAAGAGTTTGAATACTGTATGAATTATCTTTCATTTAAATATACTTTTGCAGATTGCAAAAAAATGTATAGATCACCAACACAATGTTTTGTTCTTTCTTTTATCCTCCTTCTTAATCACAATAAATACCTCTTGGTCTACATAGGAATATTACAGATTTATGATCTGCGAAGAATGCTTCAAAACATTGTTCTACAACTTAAAAGAGGGACGAAAGATACCAAAGGGACAGTCAAACTCATAAATCTAAAATGAACTGACAACGCCATGGCTAAAACTGAAAAAAGACAAACAGACAAACAATAGTACACATGACACAACATAGAAAACTAAAGAATAACAACACGAACCCTACCAAAAACTAGGGGTGATCTCAGGTGCTCCGGAAGGGTAAGCAGATCCTGCTTCAAATGTGGCACCCGTCGTGTTGCTTATGTGATAACAAATCCGGTAAATAGTCTAATTCGGTAGGTCACATTCATGAAAGGGAAGGGGATTGTAGTTACGACGTAAGGAACATATCCGATTTCTATAAACTGTATCACATAACCATCATGTGTGCCAAAAACAAAGGCATTCGTAAAACAGAGACGTGAAATGTCAAAGAGAAAACAACACTACTAAAGAGCAGACAACAGCCTAACGACACCTATGGATCTTCAACGCAGCGAAACAATCCCGCACCCGCAGATGGACTCACCTGGCCCTTTTTTCTTATCTCAATCCTTACCCTATACTTCTAGCAAATGTACAATAAAGAAACACAGCAAAATACACAGCAAAATACAGTTTAAACAATTCCTAGTCCGATGTTGGAATACGTTACGAAAAAAAATAAGCAAAATGACAAATATACATAAATAAACAAAGAACTACTAGCAGTTACTCACATGCCAGCGCAAGACCTCAATAAACACCCCATCCTACATATACAGATGATCAAATGAGCAACAATTGGCTATGCTGTTTACAAGTATTCCAAAAATAAAATAAGGGAGAGGGTTATGTAAAGCACATATGTATTTTACAAATAATTGTAAACAAAAAAGGTGTGAGAAACCAAAGGGACATTATAAAATAAAGATAAGCTGACAACACCATTACAAAAACACGAAAAAAAAAAAACAAATGCAAATAGAAAATTATGATCGAAGCTGGTATTACCTACTACGTTGAATGGTTTCCTGTGGTTTAAGCCCACCAACCTCGGCAAGGTCAGAGACCATACGGCAGGGTTTTTTTTACATATCTTTCCCAACTAGATAGATTATTACTATATTTCCAACGATTTCAAAATTCAGTAGATGATATATTAATTGTTTAGAAAAGATTGTGGACTGCTGAATTTTCATTCAATATCTAGCAATGATTCATAAGGTACAAACAGAAAAATGAAATCTTATACATCTACATCTTCGTAGTCATCCATGTGTTTTACTACAACCAGACGAGTATTTGCATTTTGACAAATGTCATTTGCCTAACATGGGCATAAATATGTACATGATAAATTTTGTTCGAAACAAATGCAAGCTTAATCTTGTAGAAATTCATATGACATCTGACCTTCGAGATAGAAAGGAATAAGTCATTCTTCTTTTCCCATCCTAACTTAAGAGGAGAATGTAGTATAGTTTTGCTATATGGGAAGACATCAAATTTATGTCTGGAGTGAAGCTCTTATTACATATTGTTTAAAAGTAAATTTTCAAGGATGAAGTTTGACAAGGGAGAAATTATAAATTGTAAAATTGACAATGGAAATGGGGAATGTACCAAAGAGACCACCATAGAACAGACAATTTTAGCCAATGTTACGCTTAATTTGTTTAGGTCATAATTATCTATTTTGAATTTTGACTTGAGATCATTCAGCGTAACAACAAGATCTCGAGCTGCGTCCATAGATTCATCGATGTCACAATAAGAAAGGTTTGACAAATCGGAAAAATCATCTGGGTTTTCCTTTAAGACTAAAAAACAGCGCACTTACCGATCCTTAACAGGGATGACGTTGTATCGCATCATGTTAAAACATGTGCGCCTGGTAGAATGTTACAGATGGCAAACCCGAGACTTTTACATATTTCGTGGACAAGCATATAGCGGCGAAAATCTTGTGTGCAAGTTATGGTGCCTGTTTGAAAACATAGCTCATGCGTATGCTGCATGGAGGGGAAGTAATGAACGCATAAGATCAGAACATCTGTATCTTGTGACTTTATTATTATCCTACCCTATATGCCTCTTACATCGAACTCTTTATCTACATGAATAGCATGTAAAATCCTACGGGTATCTACTTCATCGAGCGTACAAAATGATTCTCAAAACCTGAATACTCCTTCTGAGCAGAATTGGGGTCCTTGGAAGTGCTATCTAGATAAATGACGCTTGAAATATACTAAAATATACATGATCTTTCCGTGTTCCCAGACCCTCGATAAAGCTTTTGTTTATGCAAATTTCTCGCATATTAATAAGCAATTCAGTTAATAAAAACCCTGGCATATAACAGACGTATTTCATTCCTACTTTGTTTAGGGCTTGATGGGCATAGTTTAACAGGACTGTGTGCCATATTCCGGGTCTGAAACGTGACCGAAGGATTTGATTTGTATATTACAACTATAACAAAAAATCAATTCAAAAAAACAATTAAAAATATAAAAACCAAAAAAAAAAATATTTCCTAAAACAAAACAACGATCATCAAAATAACTCGACTATTCAAAACATACATATCGACCATACAACAAGTAAAACAGAGAAATGAAGTAAGTGACAATTGTCCTAGTTAATGACCTGAGAGTGTAAGCTACAAAACGATTAACGGCACGAGAAAAGGCGTGTTTGAATTAAGGCAGAATTATCACTAAATTTGTGTTTTAAATTGCTGTTTTCTTCTCACCGATTAACATTACACGAAATATATTTGAAACACATATGAACCATGTCTTATTGGTGAAATCAGAGTAAATCTTATCCGTTAACTTAAACTCGTTAACTAGACGTCTTTTTCGATACCGGGCACCCTACTAAGATTCAGTCCTTATACATAATGACTAATTTTTCTAGGCATTTAACAAAATGCCTGGAAAAATAGAAAGGCATTTTACAAAATGCCGGAAATGGCTTTTATAGAATGAAATGTTAATAAAACAAAACAATTTAAAGCTTTGAACACCGGAGCAGTTTTATGCATGATAATTACTAAATTAAAATAGAAGAGTTTTAATTATCAAGAACAAACTTTACTGAATTATTCCCAAAAAACTATAGGAAATAAACTGTCAACAGCAATAACGTTCAGAAAATTACAACCTACAAATAAAACAATATGACCAAAATTGTCAACTGACCCCTTATGGAGTTAATGCCCTTTATATTTAATTTTTAAAAAAGTGTAATCTTAAACCAAAATTTTCTCCACTTCATATTGTGGACCATATAAGTTTAAACGTAGCCACAATTTGCAATAGGCTATATTGATTGCAAAATGTATCCCATGACACTGCAAACCATGTATTTGCATCACAAAAAAAACAGCCTTATCTGGCGAAACCCATATTATAGAGGGGAGTTTGTTTCGATGTGGATGTACGAATTTAAAATTCTCATTAAGTTTGAAAGGGAACATTCAAGAATTTGTCAGAATTTATTCAAATGCAAAACTTTTTGCACGTTAATAACTCTACAGCAATCAGTCAATTAAAAAACATTTTTGTGTGTACAAATTTTTTCGCCCTACTGTTTTGAATCTAGAATTTCTAAAATTTCTATAGTTAATTTTGTTCTATTGCCAGAACAATTTGTCTTTCTACAATTTTGACAAAATAATCATTAATTCATTACTGGTATCTGAAATACAACGTGAGAACGTATTTTACGTAGTTTCACTAAAAAGTATACATCATACGACAAACAAATCTTCCCAGATGGATTCTGAAAAATAAATTAATTCTACGGAACCATTATTTATTTTCTTTGCAAGACATTGTGTTTTTGTCCACTTTTGTCAATGTCCTTCTTGTACAAATTGCCTGAAATTGAACAGGCAATTTGTTGAATTTTGCTCCTAAATTTCAGTCATTCTACACAATGACTAGGTATTTTTAGTCATTTTTTAAAATTCCTGTCAAGTTAAGGCGTTTTATAAATTGCCTGAAAATTCAGGCATTTTGCAAAATGCCTAAATTAAGAAAATGCCTGTAACATATATATGCTCCCGATCATGATAGACAAGTCGATTGAGGTCATACTGTTAACGTGATAAAAGAAATTCAACAGCATGGTTGCAATAACACGGCGATCTAATAAATCACTTACGGTTTTTGTTACTTTTTCGAAATTTTACCTTCATATATATATATAACACAAAATTAAAAGTAATCACCAATGTAACATTGTTATTCACATTTACCTAGTCAAATTGATTTACCTCATACTTTTTACACTTACAATACTTAGCAGGAAGGATATAGATGATTCTTTACTTTTTTTTGTAAGACCTATTTTTAAATAGCTTTGATAACGTTGGAGCTTATAGAAATATTAAATTTTATCATTTGCAGTTACCTCATCTGGTTTTGCATTCTCACCATTGGCAGAGTTCCTTGTGTACAATTTGGAAATTAGTATGGCGTTCATTATCACTGAACTAGTATATATTTGTTTAGGGGCCAGCTGAAGGACGCCTCCGGGTGCGGGAATTTCTCGCTACATTGAAGACCTGTTGGTGACCTTCTGCTGTTGTTTTTTCTATGGTCGGGTTGTTGTCTCTTTGGCACATTCCCCATTTCCATTCTCAATTTAAAGCATAACACTCGTCCGTGGTATACCTTTTTATATCTCAGGTCATAACCATTGCTGACAACAAATTCCCCATTTTTAAAGTACTGTTGAAACTGTCATTTATTTCATTTTGTATAGCTTGTCCTGCATCTTTTAAAACAGCAGTTGAAAGTCCTACCGTGTGATTCAATTGTAGATTATGTGAGCACGTGTATACCAAAACATCTGCCTGTTATGTAGAAAGCACTCAACAACTCATATTGTAAAGAAAAGAAAAAGTGAAATAACTTTAATACTGATCTCCGGCAAGTCCTTAAGCAAATGGCAAAATCAAAAGCTCAAACACATCAAACAAATTAATGGCAACTGTCAAACAAGTGGGATATTCCGCTAGCCATAACACAAGGTTTTCCACGTTTCAAGTGAGGAATATGTCAGTTGTTTTTCACTTTTTCTGTTCATTTATAGAGTTTCATTTTATCATTTTGGATGAAATTCCGAATTTGGAATTTCAAAATGCATTTTTATTTTACAGCTGTCATTAAACAAAATCTGCATATCTGGTACGTCAGTACATAATTTCTTAAGATTTGTTACTACAAAATTATTTCAAATAAAAGAATATATCCCCTCACGCAAAACTCTGATTCCTTGAAGCACTATAAGTTTAGTGGTCACTTTTAATGTTAAAATTGGCAAGTAGATGAATCTTATTTGTTTATTAATCTAGAAAAATCTGGATTGTTAGCAGAAAATGTTTTATCACAATAACTATTGACTTTGTGGCAAATATCTAAGTGATGTGTATGTTGGTTTTTTATAAATATTTGCCATAAAAGTTAATCATTGTAAAAATTATTCACCAAACTTTAATCAATGTAGGTTCTTCGCGTCTATAAGGCCTTTGTTCTACCCCTGGAATAGATTACCTACGCTGTATTTGGCAAAACTTTAAGGAATTGTTGGTCCTCAATGCTCTTTAACTTCGTACTTTTTTTTTGCCTTTATAACTTTTCTAATTAGAGCGTCACTGATGTGTTGTAGGTAGACGAAACGCGTGTCTTGTGAAAATACAAAATTCCAATCCTGGTATCTATAATGAGTTTATCTATATACAGGTTTGAAGATTTGTAACAAAGTGCAATTATGCAGTATAAGAGGAAGCAGTCAGTCCCATTAAAATACCAACCACTTGAAATTAAATTTATCTCCAAATTACATGTATTTATTGATAAAAACACATCAATTATGCTTTGTCTAAACAAATGTTTAATATAACAAATACCTGTTTCTGTGTCAGATCTCCTACCATGACTTTAATAGTTGTGTTCCCTAGTGTCGTACTTCCAGATGTCTTTTCCATTAACCCTCTGGCCTCATTCCCTGTAATATATTAGACATAATTCAAGGTTCCTAATACTTAGTTTTCTTCAAAATTCAAGGAACTATTTTATCCTTACTTTTTTATTGAATTTCCACATATATATCTACAATACGGTTTTTTTAAATAATAATAATAATGATGGAAACAATATATCTGCTTATTTCGACAAAAATATTTAAGATTTGAGGCTTTTTAAAAACAAATTAATTAAAAAAAGACATAAAAAGAATAACTATAGTTGTTCAAGGGATCAGAGCTTTGCGTGAGGGGGATGTATTATTTAATTTGAAAAAATTTTGTAATAGCAACTCTTAACAAACTCTGTACTGTCGTACTAGTAGCGAACAACTGGAAACTAGGTTGGAGATACCCTCGGATATTAACAGTAAATCAGCAATGGTATCGAAAAAAATAAAATCACAAACATACTGAACTCCGAGGAAAATAAATGGTGGATTGAACCTGGTTTTATAGCGCTTAACCTCTTACTTAAGCAGTCGACCCAGAGGTAGAAATAACATCATCGGTACATATTATCCTGAATTACAGAAAATATTCATTCTTAACAGCTTGAAATAACAAACCTTTCAGTCTGGCTCTTCTTCTTGCCGCTGCAACAAATTTCTGAAATTAAAAATAAATCATCAATATAACTGTCTTTTTCCCACTGTCAAAACATATCTGGTTTGAAAGGGAAAATAATACTTTGCAAAATTACACTATGCTTCGAAAAATATATATTTAAACTGACATCTTCAAGATTTTCGATTAATATTATGTTTTGTGGACCTATTTTTCAAACATGACTTAACTTGATAAACTTAGAAATCATTCAGAAACTAACATGCAAAATTTCTTAGGTAAACGTAACCTTTTACGATTTTGCTATTCTGATTTGTTTTCTTTTGATTACATTCCTTATAAAGTGGATGTTGAAGGCCGTACTTTAACCTATAATGGTTTACTTTTTAAATTGTTATTTTGATGTAGAGTTGTCTCATTGGCACTCACACCACATCTTCCTATATCTATATAAATCCGAGGCTTTAAATTCACATTTATATATTCCTGTAGTTCAGAACTTGTGATTACTTTAACAATTCTTCTACATTGAAGGATACTACTTGCAAGGAATATATTGAAAAGGTAAAATCACAAAAATACTGAACTCCGAGGAAAGTTCAAAACGGAACGTCCCTAATCAAATAGCAAAATCAAAGGATAAAACACATCAAATGATTGGACAAAAACACGTGGTATAAATCGTGGAAGAAAACCAGCTATACAAACGATTATTAGACGCCATCATTTGGTCGACCGCTATGGAAAATCTGTGTTAAATATAACTTTGTATATTTTCTGTTGGTCTTGGTTTGATCAGCGCTAGTGGTGCTACTGGTTGAACAGGAAGCACATACATTCACGATTCGATTGTAGTTTGTTGCTCTAGATTCAGATAATTTCACATTACTATGTGTGTCTTTCTTTCTTTATTCTTTTCGTTCATGTAATAATTAGTTCGCCTCCTGTTTCCTTCGACTTCATCGAAATAAATCCTACGCTACAACCCAAACATACCTGATACATTTGGTCTTGGTAAACAACACATATAACTAGTTCCAACTTTGGATTGTGATTTTGTTCGTTGTACCTTTCAACTGCTTCGAATAATGCGTTAGCTACGACATTTGGATTGTAGTTCAACTTGCCAGTTCCAAGAGCAGGAAACGCAATTGACTGATGTCCCAAACTATCAGCTTTTTTGAGACACACATTCAGTGCTGTATGAATATACTTTTAAATAAAAGATATATATGTAATTATTAGAAGACAAAACTATTTTAGTTTGTACAAAATTTCAAGTTATAAGTGTTCCATTGATGTTATTGCACTACTGGCCTTCACATATTTAGGTTTGAGCTTTCTTATAAAAGATTAATGCCAAAAGTTGCTACGGACGCTCGGAATTTATGAAATTTATAGGTTGCTGAAAAATGAATAATATACCGAAAATACGATTGCCTGAAACCGATGGATTTCACAAGAAAAAACATTTAAAATAAAACGGCCGTTTCGATGTTTGCACAATTAAAAAAGTGTATATCATATTTAGGCTAGAAGTTAATATTTATGTCGAATTCGGATAAGCTGGTTCTTTGTGGTCAATTAATATCTGCTTCATATTTTTCAAAGCAGGATTGGACGACAACAAAATAGTAACACACAAACTCCAAAAAATATCTACATATCAACAAAGGTTTGCAAAACCATACATTTCAATATATTATTTGACGACACTGTCATTAAAGTAAGAGGGTTAGCGCTATAGAACCAGGTTCAATCCACCATTTTCTACATTTAAAAATGCCTGTACCAAGTGAGGAATATGACAGTTCTTGTCCATTCGATTTTGATGCGTTTTGTTATTTGATTTTGCCATGTGATTATGGATTTTCCGAATGGATTTTCCTCTAAGTTCAGTATTTTTGTGATTTTACTTTTTAAATACCAGCTATTTGAAAAAAGTGCTTAAGTTTCAAAAAAGGCTATCAATATACTATTATAAACATCAAACTCATATAACAAAAATGTATTGAGACATATCAATCGACAATGCTGCTCTGTTTTAAGACTTCTATCATATTAATATACCTTTGTCTTTTTGGTCTTTAATTATTTATTTTTTAGCCATGGTGTTACATTAGCTTTTTTCGACTAATGAGTTTGAATTCATTTAGTATTTTTAAATTTTTTTATGTCGAGGTTCAAACTTCTTTCAACCATACAAGCATTTGGCTGTCATTCTTCTGGGTTTTTTTAACAATTGTTCTGGCAAACAGGGAACAACGTTTTTTTCTAGTTTATCCTGCACAATGACGAAGACGCTTGATGGAATTTAATAGCGCACGGATACAAGTAATCTACTCTAACTAGTCAATGAAGCCATAAAAGCGCGAATAATTGACGAACTTTATATATGTTCATGCATGTACTTTGAATCTGCATATAGGATATGAACCTTATGTCGTTACTACAATCCCCTTCCCTTTCATGAATGTGACCTACCGAATTAGACTATTTACCGGATTTGTAATTTCATAAGCAACACAGGTGCCACATGTGGAGCAGGATCTGCTTACCCTTCCGGCGCACCTGATATCACCCCTAGTTTTTTTTTTAGGATTCGTTTTGTTTATTCTTCAGTTTTCTATGTTGTGTCATGTGTACTATTGTTTGTCTGTTTGTCCTTTTTTTTAGCCATGGCGTTGTCAGGTTTTTTTTATGTATGAGTTTGACTGTCCTTATGGTATCTTTTGTCCCTCTTTTACCGATGAAGGACATAAATCTAAAGTTTGCATTGTAGAACTACACTACTTTAAAACGCGTATAAAATTAAAGTTCCTTGCAAATTACATGAGGTGCTATTGCTGATTTATGAAAATGTGGATTAATAACATTGGTTTGTGCAAATTAATATTATTCAAACCTTTTCATCTTCAGAATCGTTGTAATGTGGAAGATATATATGAAATATATTTAAAGCTTCTAAATAACCAGGTCCAGTAATTGCAACATCACCAGGGTTAATATCAAACGGATATTTGACGTTACATTCACTTTGAATACTGTTGCCAGCAGCTGACAGAATTGCCTGTGATGATGGTCCTGCTTTGTCGAGTTGTAACGCAGCATTTGTGGTATTGACTATCACATCAATCTATGCAAATTTTAAAATAAAAATGAATATATATAACCCATTGCATGTTCGTGATCAACAAAATATATAGTTGTTATAAAAATAGAAACGGCCGTGGTATATTTTGCAAACTTTTACTCACTGTTCGTTTGTATTTATGACCATTTGCCAACTAGGTACATCGGTTTCATGTCTTTTTTGTACAGTTGGTTTGTAATAATCTCATTTCATGCATGTTCTTTGAATCTCTTTGAATTTAAAATTAGAAAGTTTTTGGTACATAGGAAAAATAAAGTGTTTTAGACAAGGTTATTTTTAAAATGTGCTTATTAGTTCCGGTATTTAAATTAGACTGGATGCAATGTCTATTATTTCCGGCATTTAAATTAGACCTAACGCAATGAACACGAAAAAAAGTAATTTGAACAAGCACCTCGGACGTAACAAAATATTGTACTTGTATAAGGTTTTGTACATAGTGTGTCTGCTTCTTAATCCAACTGTTAAGATAAATAATAAGTACAACAAGTTCTGCTAAAGGTATGAAACAAATATTTTAAAAGCAAATAAAAAGTTTTACCTCTTGAGTAGCGATGTTCCCTTTCACAATACTAACAGCCGTTCGGCCAATCTGCAAGTACCCATTTCGTCTTCCTAAATGATTGAACATTTTTAAAGTTTTGTTGTTAAGAAATTAACACTCTTGATATGAAGACCCATAATTAAAAAAAAATGTTTTGCTATATACAAACATTTGAATATTGCAATAACCGCATTAAGTAGTTCTCATATTCAATTTACGACAGAGAATTTAGTACTTATAAGCGTCAGTGCACGTGCTTAATTCTTTTAAACACCTTTAATTTCTGTATTTGTGAAAGCTGTCCATAAGTTTCAGTATCACGGTTTTAGTGAGCGACTATGAATGATAGACAAAAGATACCAATGGACGTTTTAACTCGAAACGAAGGCAAACTGACAATGGTATTTAAAAACAAAAAATAAATAAACAAAAGAAAAACAACATTAAACAGAAGGCTAAGCACGAATGACATTAATAACCGGAGGAGGTGTTAGAACTCCAAAATGGTAAACAGATCCAGCGAGTCATATTTGTGTAGGTCGTGTAAGTTTTAATCTGATGGTTGTACTGTAAAGGTCACATTCGAAAAAAAGTGGAAGGTATTGTGGTTACAACAGCTGTAACATATCCGTCGACATCTGTTTCATAACTGTACACCAACTCGTTATTGAAGACACATATATATATATAAGATCGATTCAACATTCATCCGTGCAAATTGCAGGAAGAAACCATCCCTGATCTCAAAGGTACATTTACGGTTTAAAATAACTCCAAATACTGGAACGTAATTAGGAACTTGGTGATTGTTAATATAAGTATTATTTATCAAAGGTACCAGGATTATAATTTAGTACGCCAGACGCGCGTTTCGTCTACATAAGACTCATCAGTGACGCCAAACAAGTAAGACGCGTTCTGTTCATCCTTTGTTACCACAATACAAATTGTTAAACACTTGTACATTAATTGAATACGTATTGTGACTTCTTGAATATTTTGGTTTGTTTTTAATTCATCAGGTTTTTGAAATATTATAATATAACGAGATGGACTATTACAATTATATATTTATGAAAATGAAAATTATTACAATTTTGGTTTTAATTAAGAAAAAAAAATTATTATTAATTTATTCATTATTCTTTTTTTTTTTTTTTTTTTTTGGGGGGGGGGTAGTTTTATTGTATACTCATTAATAAAGTAACCCCCAATTGCATAACATTTTAAATAATAATTTACAAGTATGTTAAAGCCGAAACAGCATAAAAACGAACCAAATACAACATTTTTAGGAGAAGTTACAATCGAAGTTAAAGAATGTATTTCAAAGATTACAAAAGTAAGATAAAATCGGGATGGATAATGTTTAAACATGTCAACACGGATAGAAATACTGGTAACAATGACCGATAATACTGACAAAACACAGGATGAGGTGCTCATAAAATCATTTTTTATTTCGACATGTTCGATGAGGACTACACCAGTTGATGACATTCCTTTAGTAGATACTAAAATGTAAATGATATATTCCTCAAACTTTCTAGTTATAATTCTTAAGAAATTGGCCTCAAAAGTAAGTTTCAATTTCCTCCAGGTATGCGTTATCTTTTTCAATGAAGACGCTGAATATATTTCGATGTTCAAAACGGTGATTTAAATATGGTATCAGCGTGGAGTATTTAGTTTCCAAAGATTTAATGTCGAGTTTACCTGTTTGATTATAGTTATCAAAGAAATCAGGATTGTAATTTAATACGCAAGACGCGCGATTCGTCAACATTTGACTCATCAGCGACGCTTAGATTTAAATAAATATAAAGCCAAACAAGTACAAAGTTGAAGTACATTGAGGACCCAAAATTCAAAAACGGTTGTGCCGAATACAGCTTAGGTTATCTATTCCTGGGATAAGAAAATCCTTAGTCTTTTTCGAAAAAAACATAGTTTTGTAAACAGAAAAATTATAAAAAAAGGTCCATATCAATGATATTCATATCAACACCGAAGTACTGACTACTGGGCTGGTGATACCATCGGGAACGCGTGTTTCGTCTACACAAGACTCATTAGTGACCCTCAGATCAACATTTTAATAACACCAAACAAGTACAAAGTTCCATAAAAGTTGTGCCAAATAAAGCTATGGTAATCTATTCCTGGAATAAGAAAATCCTTAGTTTTTCGAAAAATTCAGTATGTTCTAGATGATTCAGATGTTTGTTAAGAAATGATATGCAAAACATAACTTATATTATAGAAGACAAAACTATACAGATTATAAGGGTTTTTATTATCAATATTCGGTTAAAGTAACTTACTTACTAAATGTTAATGCATGACAGTTTATTTTGTTTAACAAAACGAAAGTTGTTTCAGTAAAGTACGTAAATCGAAAGTTCGTTGGTTTCATTTTTTAAATCATAAGACATATTGATGTACCAAAATTCAAATAATACATTTATAACTTGGAACGTTATAAATGTAATATTCGTATAAAAAGAGATAATATGAGAGTGCATCACTACTATTACTGCGCACTAAGTTTTGACATCTTGCCAAATTAGAATTTAGTTAATTGTATTGTTTTAGTTATTTCCGTTCATTTAATTATACTATCATTTTAAAAAAATTGTTAAAAAAAAATATTAGAAATGTTATATATAAGAATATGAATGAACTATTGTCTTACCGCTCATTTCATTATTTTAAAATTTTTCATCAATCCTTTTATTGATTAGATTATTGTCAAAACTTTTTACTTGTTGGTAGGAACAAAACACAAGGATGTATTATAAATATTTTTGGAATTTGTATGGTCTAAAAATAGAATTAAATCGAAAACCAAATGATTTCCATGTATTTCACTTAGTCAGTACAATACGATAAGCTTTTTAATGTCCGTTTAGTATGAGAACAGATTTTGATGTTGGTATTTGTACTAACATTTTTCCCCGAAAACATGTTTATATAATTTTTCTCTCCTCATTTGTGGAATTAGCATCAGCCTATAGTATTTCGTCCAATATTTCAACACTGGTCGAAATGTTATGTCAATGAAACTATCTTTTTTTTTAACTTATTTTTTTTCACAAACTAGAAAACCACAATCACATATGTCACTTTAATGAAAAAAGATCTGCCTTCTTTGTCAAACAGATTTATTTGGCACATTCCCCATTTCAATTCTCAATTTTATTATTATTGATTATACGGTTATATAGCTATAAAAGGTCAGTTAGAACGAAAAACGTACTATAAAACAATAATACATTGTTAACTTTTTTTCATGTTAACTTGGCATATGTTGTGTAACTGAGAAATTTTAATTTTGGTTAATATAATTGAAATTTGAGACTAAAGTGTTGTTTTTTGTGCTAATTTATTTTCATTGTCTAAAACTAAAACTCCATATTTTCATTAAAAAAATCAAATTTTAGATAATAAATAAATGCATGTACTGATGATTAAGGAATTATGTTATGTACTAGGTTAGACATAAGCCTTTTACCAATCTACCTTAAATCACTGCATGAAATACTTCGACACATCTTTTCAAGAGTACCATGTTTACCCTTCCAGGGCATCAAAGTCCCAATCCTTATATCGTAGCTGTGTGTGGTGTTCTTACGCTTCAATTTTCAGTGTCGTGTTTTATAGATTGTTGTATTCCTTTATGTTTTTTTATTGTGATAAATCCTTTTTGTACCTGCTTGGTTTACAATATGTATTTCAATTAATGTTTTTAAACGCGATCAACATGATTCAAAGGCGTTGTAAAGTGTAAATCAATCGGACAGCTAAATTAAATAACTTTACATATTTTTGAGTCATTTTTCGTCGCACTAGTTTCTGGATCATTGAGAATCAATGTGGTAATAATAATCTGTTCATTATTTGTCCTCGTGTTACTGTCAGTTATTATTAAAATTTTACCGTCACAACAGCCTGTGGTAGTTGGCAACTCAGAAGAAAGCAAATTATAGTCGTTTCGACAACTGAACTATTTCCTAGCACAATTGTTATTCTTTATTTTTTCGAATATTGTTTTAGGATCTAACGGATTAATTTGGTTTTGTTTATGATTTCTTTGTGTACATATTTGTATAGTCACAATAATACAATGATCACTCACGATATTCTGCATTCAACCTGAAACATCAGCATTTTTGTTTAACAATGTAAATACTTTTACAGAGACTTAACATAAGGGCACCTTTTAGAATGAGGAATGATTTAATATGAGAGAACTACCCATTCGAGACAATACGAATTGATTGTAACAACTATAGGTCGTCTAGCAAATAAGCTAATAAATACCCTATGATAAGCTAGAAAAGACATGACAAATGTGAAACTTTTCAAAATCAAAAAGATTTATGCTAAAATAAAAATTTAAAATACAAAAAAATTAGACAGTAAGAAACGACAACCACTGAATTGCGGGAATCTAAATAAGGAGACAGACTTCTACAGTATGGTAGTGTAAAACATGCTTATTTAACATTTTCAACGTCATAAGAAAATAATTGAAAAAGTTGAGAAGCACTATCAAAAAAGATAATTTTAAGTGAAGCAAATTAACAGAAATATTAGTGTTGGGACTTTAAGCCAAATACATAAGTTAAAGAAAAAAACATTATAAATGACATCAAAAAATGGTTCTAAAATTTTTGCATTTAACATATTTGCACATAATTTCTATTACTTCACCCGTCTGAGGTTTAAACATTTTTATGTGCTTATGAACTGACGATAAGTCTACAGGTACTTATATTACAAATGACAAATTTTAGCCTAGGTTTCAATGATTTATTTTTTTACACTATTATGCATTCAAAAAGGCACATCTGATTTGTTCACATCTACTGTATATCTCTAGAACACCTTCTTAAAAAAAATACTATAATGCATTTCTACCGCATATGGAAACTATTCCTAAGAAACTTCAATAGACGCAAAGTTTTTATACCAACAATTGTTTGTAACGTTTGAGGGACTGATTTTTTAAAAGACAGTCGCAATTTATACAACAAACCGTTCTTATTTTTCTATAATCTATTCCATTTTTGTAACTAAATTTATTGATAGATATTTATCATAGTGAAAGGAGAGATGCTATCTTTACCTTTTTATCCGTAATACCGGCATCAAACAGCGTAAACGATGACGTACGCTGGGCTGCCCATACGTTTGAAATCGTGGTTGCATTTTACATGTCAATCATATCTGTACCGTGTGCACAACGAGTTTTCAGCGTGTTGAGTGTTACGAGAAGCGTACACACGCGTTTATCGGGTGTCCAAGTAACGTATATTAGTGTATGTCTGGCGTTTGTCTAACGTAGATGAAATACACGCTACACAGTTCTAACGTCGCTTGAACGTATTTGAAACACGTTCCAGTCGTACCTGGGACGATTATCCATGCTTCTGGCGTGTCTGGGACATGTATCTATGGGGTGTTTCACTGAACTAATTCAAATTTTCATTTAGGGGCCAGATTAAATCCTTATCTATATCCTGGTACGGGATAGTCTCGCTACAATGAAGACTCATAGGTAAAATTCGGCTGCTATCTGCTCTTTGGTTCGGTGTTGTCTCTAACATATTTCCCATTTCCGTTTTCAATTTTATTGTTTATACTACTTCTGGATACACATGGTATTGTAAATTGACCGACATATGTTACTATGTAAATGTCAGAGCAAGTTTAGTTGAATGTGGGAATATGTTTTTTGATACGCTCCGGGTGCGTCTAATACGTTTAAAGAGCACTTAAACTACGCCAGGTGTATGTTACAAACACGAATCGCATACGTCAAAGTAAAAGTCCAAATAAAAGTCGAACGATCTATAGGCGTATAAAGCGTGCTCCGAAAATGTCTCAAACTAACTGTAGCGCTTTAAACGTGCTTGTCAGGTGTGTATTACTTTGCGTGAGGCAAACATGTATACGTTTGAAAAACGCCAGAGCTAATACCGGCGTCACACATCAGCGGATAGCTCCGACGTACGCTGGGCGTGGTTAAAAATCATGTATGATGCCAATACGCTAGTAAATTTAGATGCATTCAACTTGTCAATCATATCTGTATCGCGTCCATAACGAACTTTAAGTTTGTTTAGGGCGTACAAGAACCGTACATAAGCGTTTATCGGGCGTTCCAGTAACGGATGTTGGCGTATGTTTGGTGTTTGTCCTACCGGCGTCAAACACAAGCGTATAACTCCGACGTACGCCGGACGTGTTAACAAATCATGTACGCTACCAATATGCTAGTTATATTGGATGCATTCAACTTGTCAATCATACCTGTAACGTGTGCAAAACGAGATTTACGTGTGTATTGGACGTACGAGAAGCGTACCTGAGCGTTTATCGGGCATTCAAGAAACGTATAGTTGTGTATGCCTTGCGTTTGTGTCTAACGTTAATTGAATGCACGCTACGAAGGAAAATCGTTTCTTGGACGTACTTGAGACGCGTCCCGGTCGTATCTTGGACATTCTATTATAGGGTGTTACAAACACACCCGCATACGTTTAAGTTATAGTCGAACGATCTCGAAGCGTATACAACGGACCTAAACGTGTCTCAAACCATCTGTAGCGCGTTCTTCGCGCTTATAGCGTATGCATAACGTGCGTGTAGTGTACAGGTACACTCTAGACACATGCTGGAGCTTGATAACAGTTTTTATGTTGCATAAACATTTCCGCGAGTTTTTGTGTTCACCAAGCGTATATACCTATTTCGACGTACTGCAAACTTATGCAAAACGCGTTTAACGATTGCTTATCGTTCCTCTGGCGTGCAACTAATATATACTGACTATGTCAATTTCTTCTGTACGTTTGTGTGTCGCCGGCCTAAATTACACTATGTTCATGGGTATATCATCTTACGCCAACATTTGATAAATAGATTAAAATAACATTGATGATAAGGGGGTTTCTCTATTGACTGGCCTCTTGGTAACATGTGAATTACAGTTTAATATTAAGATGTCAGCCCTAAAGAGGACCCTCCCCTTACTGTTGTTTTAGTCTAATTGTCAAATGTTTCAAAAGCGTCATCACTCCTGTGTATAATCAACTATCATTGAATAGTTAAACGATTGCCGACTTTATCAATCGCAGCTAACCAACTGAACTGAAGTTATCGTATATTACAGGTAAGATGTGCATATTTGTCTCATCGGGAATCATTCCTCAATTCTTTATTGTATATCCTCTGTTGCAGTAAGTTCTGTACCGCTACAAAACATACGGAAATTGTTTAGTTTAAATTTTCTGATTTGAAAATTTCCAAATAATTTTGAATTAAGAAATATTTCTCTGATTACTAATAGGGGTTTGGTTAAATTTATTATCTTTGGTTTGATCAGCTTTTTGGCGATTTTATTTGATTGTTGACCTTCCAATCGTTTGGGTTAGGCATTAATTGTCAAAATGAGCATCTGGTTAATTTCATTGTTCGAAAACCAAAATGAAAATAATTTAACGTCATTGGTGGAATTTCTATTTTTTATCACGTTTTAAACCAATATCAACGTTTTGATGTACACTTCTGGAAATATTACAAAATTCATAAGATTCTCAAATGGTGAGTTGGGACTGATTATTGGACGATATACCAAAATACCACAAAATGAAAGAAAATGTAAAATATGTAATATCTTAGACGATGAATTTCATTTTTTCTTCAACTGTAAAATAAATAAAAATAAAAGAGAAATCTTTCTAAAATATTATATACAAAAATATGTAAATTTTAATACACTTAATTTTACTGATAAACTCGTGATAATACTTAATCCATCAACACCAAATGATGTAAAAGCAGTTGTTTCTTTTATAAATGAGTCATTAGAACTGAGGAAAGGAGAACAGTTACTGTTTTTATCATATTTCTTATAATATTGTCGAGTTTTCATTATGTTTCATTATGTTTGTTTGTCAATGTATTTGCCACAACCAAAATTGGTTTTTGTATGTTTGGCAAATAAAGATATATATTATTTTATTCCCGTTTCTTAGTAGTGTCATACCCTCTGCACCATCGTATGGTGTCAACATATCTCAATTGAAATTTGACGCTCATGCCTGTTCACAATAATTTCTACCTCAGAGAATAGATAACTTTAGCTGTCTTAGACAAAACTGAAAGAAACACTTTGTCCTCAAGCTTCTTCGTGCCATTTTAACTTTCTTATAGTCGAATGTCACTGATGAGTCTTTTGTAGAGGAAAAGCGCGTATGGAGCACATGCAAAATTTTAATCGTGTTACTCATGATAAGTTTATTTATTACCCGATATCTACTACTTATACAAAACTGTCGAAATAGGGTTTACGGAAATTCGACTGAAATCAGCATTACGTAGACATAGGTTTTTCGTTCATCATCAGAAATGAGTTAACGAATACTTTATGTCTGTGTCTCATATCATTTGCTGCAAGTTTTGGCAGTCCTTGTATTTTTAAATCAGAAAACTACTGTTGACTTAAGTTTTCAAAATAATCTTATTCGTTAACGTTTCAATAAAACTTAGAAAAGATAGCAGGGAAAATGTGGTATTAGATAAACTCAAATTGCACGGAGACCAAAAGTGACACTTTATGAAATTAGTTGTCTTGCTCTAAACAGAAGATTCTCTGAATGTTTGTATGAATAGGATATATTTCCTATTAATATATGATAGACATTATACATTGTGACTTGCCCAGGGAGTTGTTTCATTGGCACTCATATGTTTATCAAACTTCCGGTAGAAACAATTAATGTAACATTTCTTCAAGGGCAAAACTTATTCCAGAATAGGCATTATTTATAAACTGACATTATAGTGGAACTAACTTTCAATGACAACCTGGAATGGCTGCTTCGAAAATCAAATTATGTAGTAAGTGTAAACAAATAGAGCATATGGTTTATATCTTGTTTTATCACAATTTGTGAAAAAGAAAATTTTATATCATCTACATAAAGGAAGATTGCAATTATTATTGGATACTCTGTTTACAAACAACTTCCTTTCCAAGTACTTATGAGTCCTTAATAAAAGAATTTGTGCCAAAATAATATTTCATTTGCACTACAAACAATATTTCATTTGCACTACAAACAATATTTCATTTATGCAAAAATAAGACATTTCATTTGCGCCAATTATACAGGTAAATACAGGTAACTCATATAATCAAATAGTTTAATTCCAAACAGACGTTTAACATTAAAGTCAAAACAAAGTTTATGATTGCATGATCAAACACCAAAATTTTAATTTAGTCATCGTAACAGTTCGGAAAGCACTGTATAATTAACATTCCGAATTCAAGAAATATAAATGTTTTTTTCTTACTGAACCCTCTAAATGCTTTATAGTGTATATTTGATCACGTACTCTGGATAACATTGTGCTTTTTCATAGACAACAAATTCTCTTGGACAAAATTCTCCAAGAACTGAATCGAAAAATTCATCATGTTGGGTACATATCGTTTTACACATCTTCTTACATGGTGGCCTTTTCAAGTCGTTAAGATTTTCTTTGGTTCTAAAGACGTCCCCTAAGCAAGCCCTCACGAGGAACATTGTACGCACTCCTTGTTTTTCTGTAAATAGATACAGATAAAATAAATTAATTATATGTATATATATATATATATAATCTTGATTAAGCTTAACCAGTTTCGGTCAAGTTATACAGTAAAAATAAAATAAAGCGAAACGCTTTATATGTTATCTTTGTCTTTCGACAATTAAAATTCAATAAAATGGCAATGACTAGATTCATATGTATTGTTTAAAGATCCGTGAGTATGTTTAACGTAATAAGATTTAGACTGAAAGCATTTTTGAAATTATGTGTATTTATCAACTGAGCAATGAATAGCAAATAAGAAAATTATGCATATTTTCCAATATTTTCTGCATATGTATTGGGATTTTGCGTATTGTTAACCTTTTAAAGATAATCATAATAAATGTTTTACTTTACAATTGCTTTCATTCTGCTTAAGTTTAAAATATGAAATGTTTATTTTAATATTATAACAGAGTTCCAATGTCCATATCTAGCAAAGGTACAAGGATGATAACTAAATAAACTTTAATTTTGTAGCGCTAACGAATCTATTTTGGAATTAGATGCGACTGTCATACTAATGGAAGGTTTAACTAGCTATAAAATCGAGTTCAATCCACCATTTTCTACTTATGATAATGCCTGTACTGAGACAGGAATATGACAGAGTTCAGTATTTCTGTGATTTTACTTTTTAAATACATTTAATATTTCAAAGGTGCATTAGTCGATTGGCAACCAATATATAAATCGTCCGAGATATTGCTGTTATTAACACAAAGAATAAGTTTCTTTTAAATCTAGAAAGAATTGTACCTTTGAAACGCTAACGATGCCATTTTCTATAAATGTATATGTCCAAAGGGCATAACTTTTTTTTAAGTCGATCATCCACCATTATAAAACTTGTCCAAAATAAAGCTGATATTAACTTATATTTTCGGATATATTAATAAAAATGTATTATTTGGTCACGATAATACTGAAGACTATTCATATACACATACCTGTATAACGCGACGAGAGAGACGCTTCTTCTGCAGTATATGTACCACTCCCAAGTCTAAGTTTAGGAAAGTTCATAGCCGCTAATCTTTCATCAAATCCATTGCGCAGTAAGACTTTTACTCTGTCTTGCATTGTTCCATGAAAGAGGTAGACTTCATTAATATCCTGTTCAAGCACATCTCTCATTTGTCGGTTCAGGTTTGCAATTGTCAAAACAGGTGTCGCAAGTGGTTTACTGGGACCGTTTACTATTGCTTTTCTGAACAGTTCTTGGCATCGTTGAAAATATTTCAAGTAAAGATTCAAGTTTTCGTTTCTTGTTATAGATTTAATTTTAGCGTTCGGATTTTTTATAGTTTTCATAAAAAGATTTTTTATCGATTCAAAAGTGTTTTTGTCTATATCCTGTTTCTTTCTTGTAGCTCTTCCTCTGCGTTCTTTAGACCAATCTTTTATTGTTCTGAAACTTTTAAAGAAGCTCCAGTTTGTTGGTGGTCTTGGTTCTTCGTTGTATTTGAAACAGAAATATACTTTTGTGCCTCTCCTTGGTATTGGCTGGTTGGTTGTATCTTTCAAATAAATACCTGTGTAAAATGTGTATCCTTAAAACAATTCTAAATTCATAGGTTTACAACAATCCCAAATGGGTAGAAATGGCCCCTCCTGGACGAATTGTTTATGTACATCTATTCAATCGAGACAGATTTCATGCAAACTCTTTAAAAAAAATATAGAGGCTTTAAATAGCCTGTATCGCTCTCCTAGGTCAATACGAATATTCAACCAATGCTGCTCTCATTCATATGGACGAGAATATAATTTATGACAAAAATTTCTTTCTTGCTAATATTGTTTTGCTGGTCGTTTTTTATAAGAAATAATCAATGCAAGCTATACTTTATTTTAGTGATTTATTATTCGTGATTATTTTTGCCCGAGCGATAGTGAGGGCTAAAATAACACGAATATAATGCCTACACATATTAAAACTACAATAAAGTATCGTATAGCTTGCATCAATTATTTCGATTCTGATTAGAACAATCCTATCACATCTTTTTATTATTAAACCTATTGATCAACGAACGATAATATCCCTCACTGACTTAAAGTGCCAACTGGCATTCTGTAGCAGCCCAATTTGGTATGTACTGTTCAATCTTAAGTGATTAATTGCCCTTGGTATCTGATTATTTTTTTAAAAAGAGGACGTGGTATGACTGCCAATGAGACAAATGTCCATAAGAGACCAAAATGACACAGAAATTAACAACTATGTGTCACCTTAAGGCCTTCAACAATGAGCTGAGCCCATACCGCATAGTCAGCTATAAAAGACCCCGAAATGACAATGTAAAACAATTTAACGGCCTTATTAATGTAAAACAAATGAACGAAAAACAAATATATAACACATTTACAAACGACAACCACTGAATTACAGGCTCCTGACTTGGGACAGGCAAGTACATATGATATATATTTTAATCTTTTTAGGACGACAGATTCATGCAAAGTTTCTGTCCCTATTGACTTATCAGGCCTTATTCCATTACATTTCTTGTAATTTATACTGGTTTTTTAGCCGTATCTGACAGTCTTAACCTTCCTTTATGAGATTGGAACTGCGTTTTGTTAGCAGCTAAATGTTTAAAACATACGCTATTTGTTGAATACAAGTATAGTTCAATTACTAACTTTCGTTTAAATATGATTGTTATAAACGCCAGTCAAAGTGTGTTTAATGAAATTTAACAAAAAGTATTTATCGTACCTTTAGCAGAATTAATTGTAGTAAGCTCACTTCTGTAAGCCTAAAATAAAAGAAGATGATAAAATTAATAAATAAGATCAAAGAAAACTGAAGATAATGTCCAATACAGCTTTGAAATATGGTACCAAATTTAAATATGCCTTAATACACATAAATACACATTATTTTATACACATTAATACACATTCGATAAAATTCTCATTCAGCAATGTCATAATTTAGGAATTTAGGTATTTGTCGTCATCTGGGAAACAAATGTCTATTATATTTGGGCATAAAACAAATCGCACCAAACGCACTAATAATTCAAAAGAAGTTCTCAGAGTCGTTCTTTTTGATATTCAATAATAAAATGGAAAAATAATTTTACAACTAGTACTGTTAGCTATAAGAATATGATATGCAAGATAAAATATAGAAAAACTGGTTTTGTTTTACAAGAATTACTTTCATCGATGGTGTCTTCTATATATTTCCGACTTTCAGGTTAAGCATCCTTATTTTTTTTTATTTTATTTTTGATTTCGTTTCTTGATTTCTTTTTTAAACTGCAAAACATATATCCTGTTTTGATCAAGGATCATCAGCATATCATAGACACAATGAGCTAGCATACCTGTTCGATTCTTGAATAATTGCTGTCTCCACCATAAACAACTATTTTGATATTATCAATATGATTTGATGTCGGATTACAAGAAACAAATGTCTGGATACCTGTAATTACAGCTGAGGCTGCAACGTCTGTTTACTGATACTTTAGCATCCCACTTCCAAGTGCAGAGAACACAACACATTTTGCTTTATGTGTGTTTGCTTCGATCAAACATTTGCTTACAAATGTACTCAATGCCTGCAAAATAAAACGGATTATATTACATCATTTAACAGGTGAATTAAATCTTGCCAGTTTCATTAACTATGCAGATGTTTTCTATTCGACTATAACGATCAACGTTCGTACACATTATTAGAATGGGATAAAACTTAAAATAAACAGTAGTAGCTAAAGACATACATGTAACTACCTTACAATCTTATACAAAATTTCATGGTTATTTTTGTCATTGCTTGTATGTTATTTACTGGTATGGACATTCAATTAGCCGAAACACCAACCTAAGGAGAATCAATAATCATGGTTTAATTATACACCAAATTGAATTGTTTTACATTGTCTAATCGGGGCCTTTTATAGCTGACTATATACGATATGGGCTTTGCTCATTGTTGAAGGCCGTACGGTGACCTATAATTGTTAATGTTTGTGTCATATTGGTCTTTTGTGGATAGTTGTCTCATTGGCAATCATACCACATCTTCTTTTTTATAAATGACGTTGTTGGTTTAATTTCAATAATTTAGAACGTTTTTAATCAATCAAATTTTTATAAAGTACGCTTTCAAAATACTATGTATACCTTTTCTGGTCTATAATTTGAACCACAAAATGATGGAAGGTAGCCATGGTAAACTTTAGAGCAGCGTAAGTTATACCCATTAGTAACAGCAAAAGTTCCGCATTCCACGACCTTGTTAGATATAAGATCGAGTTCATCTTGGATATCTGATCCAGCGACATTCAGTATTTCTGTTGACAGTCCTTTTCCTGTGTTGAGTTTCATATTGTGCGGACTGGAATATACCAGTACATCTGCCTGTAATCATTTATACATGAAATTTGGATTGCAATAAAAGACAAAAAAAAGTAAATGTAGTTAAATTGCAATATCTTATCTAAAGAAAAGACGACAGGTGTTTTGAAAAAGGTTACATGAGTGACACTCGAAACGACAAGTTTAAATGTCGTACTAAAATAACGTCTGATGACATGTGTTATGATATAACAGTCACAGAATAAGACGCTATAAACGATGGGCAGAGAAAATAATGATGCAAAAGTAAAACAATTAGCTTAATTCTAAGTCAAATAACACTGCATAGAAAATAAGTATTTAAGCAAAACCGTGTGCGTCAAAAAACGGGAAATGGAAGTGCATTAAACGAGCGTCTTGCGTATATACACAATTTAGTCCTGGTATCTATGATGAGTTTGTTTAGATCTAAACAAGATATGAATATAAAAAATATAAAAAGTGATTTAAAGTGAAATAGTAAAATTATTCGCATTTAGCAGGCAGTATGGTTCAAATTAAGCTAAGAAACATATTGCTGATGAATCATTCACCTGAAAGTGAACAAATCAACCTCATTGAATCAATATTGAACGAGTTGGTTGACTGTTATGGAATTGCCGTTTCACAGATGATATCGGATATGTTCATCACGACGTAACTACAATCCCCTTCCCTTTTCATGAATGTGACTTACCGAATGAGACTATTTACCGGGTTTGTTACAACATGAGCAACAGGACACGCTTTCTGGAGAATTTGAGATCACCCCCAGTTGTTGGTGGGGTTTGAGTTTACGATGTTGTTTCTTGTGTACTATAATTTGTCTGTTTGTCTTTTTTCATTTTTAGCCATGGAGTTGTCAGTTTATTTGTGATTTATTAGTTTGACTGTTTCTTTGGTATTTTTTTACCTTTTTTCAAAGTGAAACAACGGAAAATCATTTGATTGACTGGTTCGATCCACTAAAAAATCATTCTTATACAGATAAAACGATACTTAACATATATGTTTTAATCTGTAATATGAGATATTAAACAGACCAAGAAAAATCCAATTGCACGAGTTAGCTTTATTTTTATATCTATATTCATGTATATGACCATCGGAGTTTCTCGAAGGTGAACCCGATAGTATTTAGATGACATCAAGACTAGAATACATACGAAACTTAACTACATTCTATTGAGCCAATGTCCTGTAAATAATTTATTTTAGACTCTTTTTAATCCGAAATGACAACAACAAATATAGCAGACTGATTTGTCAATGTTCTCATATGATGTCATGAGGTCTATTATTATTTTTCGGTATCATGTTTTATATCCAAAAAGACGTTCATTTACATACAATAATCATAAGTTAACTAGCTACCTCTTGAAGTATTATATCACCAACTAGTATTTGAATGTTTGTATTTAAGTACTTTGTTCCACCTGATACTTGAATCTTTGGGCTTCCTGCTAAAATATCCAGAAAAAAAACATATATTTTATTGAAATGTTTGCATTAGTCATACTATATCAGCTTTAATGCTAATTTTCTTCATCAATTTTTTTTTGTAAAATTGAATATCTATATACAGATAATCCAATTAACTGTCAATTCTTATGAAATAATGAAGGAATGAACAGACCTTTTTTTTACTTTGCTTACATTAAATAAATCTTAAATATTTAAAAATAAAATCTGTTTCTACAATTTCTATTTATTTTGTTATAGTCTTTCTTTCATTTTCCACATTTTGTATCCTAAATTTCTGGGGACAGAAGTTTAACATTTTAAAATTGGTTGTCCGTCAAAGTATATGTATGCAGCTTTACCAAATTTTCCTTGAAAACTTTGATATAAACAATGCCATAATTTTTGTTACTGTTGGAACAAATAGTCTATGCCATTTATTCCGGTGTTGTTTCTCACTGGCACTTGGAATAATAAACTATTTTTTGTCTGTAATTGGTGTTTCAAAGCGGGACCGACTGTGTTTTAACTTGTGTTAATGAATTAAATGGGTTTTTTTTTTGTTCTATTTGAATACAGGAAGTTGTTTAATACAAGAAGAAAATAATTTCCAGGTATACAACACTGTCATCAATAAAGTGATTTTATCATGATCTGTCATAACCCATTCAATAATATTGACAGCAATGTGTGGACAATGTGTTCGGTGTGATCCAGTGCTTTGTGTTGAAGACCGTACCGTAACCTATAATGTTTTGCTTTTCTTTTACAGATTGTCACTTGGATGGACAATTGTCTTATTGGCAATCATACCACATCTTCTTACATCTATAGACAATAAGTAGAAATGATTGTAAAAAATAAAAAATAATTGTAGATAGTCAAATCAAGTACATACATTTGCAGCATACGTATATTTGTACAGCACATTTGGTTTATTTTCTACTTACCTAAACATCTTGATCTTTTCCTTGCTTCAGACACAACTGTCTACATTGTATAAATGTTAAAAGTATCAAAATAGAAAAATTAATAAAATATACAACTACGCAAACAAATATTACTTAATGGCAAAAACTTGTTAAAAATGCTTACATAATGTTGACAATAATATGAAATAATAGACGGTTGTCAGAACTGAAAATTTCAAGAAAGAGATGAAAATAATTTTATACAAATTAATTAATAAATCTAGTATTGTCTTTAACACACATTTTTGATAAACGTATAGATTCTTACCATTAATGATAGTCATGTATTTTTAAGTTATCGCAACCAACGTTAATAGAATAAAACTATTCGTAGAAAAGAAGCTCGGCCTTACTTGAAACATCTGCTCTTGAAATATAACGCATGCAACTTTTTCAATAACAGTTGTAAAAGGTCTGTTATTGTAATCCTTGACTGCGTCGAATAAGGCGTTTATTACTATGCATGGACAGTAATTCAGACCGCCCGTACCCAGTGCTGGAAAGGCAATCGATTTTAAGCTAAGCAGCTCCATTTGCTCAAGACATGCATTCACAGTTTTTTCCACATTCTGCAATATAACAGAGTACATGATAGTTATTTGACAAACGCGACAGGTATATGAAGCAAGCTAACATTTATTTTTATATTCTTTTCAAAAGGAAGTCTTCATCGCTACATGCAAAGACGTTATGAGCAAAAATTAGTTGTTGTATTGCTATATTATCTAGTGCTTACCATTTTTACTCTTTTGCTGAAACTGATATTGTTTTCAAGTACTGAAAATGTTCCTTGTATAACAAATTTATATTCTCAAATGAAGTTATCAGTGACAGAGATTGTCGTCCTTTTTCATTTATATATATGTATATATAAATTACCTTTCAACTACTAAGTATCAAATGATTAACTTGAATATGTACATTTGCAGAATACGTATTCCTAACTATTAATCAAAATCATGAAAAATACTGGAAGCTCTTGTGAGAGAAAAAAATACAGATAGAATTAATATTTTATTCAAATGATTATATATAGTGAATTGAATACAGTGAATTGAATACATATATAGTCAGATGTTAATTACATGTACATTTGTACAAAGATCGATGTTAATTTCTTATAATGGGAGTTTTTCTTCTCATTTGCTTTTTCCCCGACAAATGAGAATTTAAAAATTCGGGGGCCTCTTAGTTGCTTTCCTTAACAACTAAGGGTTGGTGTAACAGGTGACTATTAATTAAATGTGTTAAAATTTTAAATTTAAAAAAAAAATCTTATTTTAGGCAATTAAATTACAATCCAATAGTAACTGCCAAACAAACAATAATCTTTAATTTAACTGAATCCGAATCTAATATCAATTAGTACAATAAAAAAAAACAGACAAAATTATTGCAATATTAAATGTGACTTAACAATATTTTTTCTGATTTGAGATTGACCTAAATTTCAAATAAACTTACTCAATAGATTTATATCTTATATACATTTCCTGAAGATTAAAACACTGAATAATCTTGAAAACGCTTTTGAATATACATGTATTATTCATTTCATACTTTCAGTAATCATTCATCATGAAGTTTTAAATTAACACATAAATAAAATCATTATAGATACCAGGGGCCTGTTTTTCGAAAGTATCATAAGATATGTCATAAGATATATCTTAGGACATATTTTATGACCATCTTATGACTATCATATGATATGTCATAGGATGTAAATCAAAGCTGTCTTAAGATAGTCATAGCTATGTTGCTCTTATGACTGTCATAAGTGAACATTATTTTCTATTATTTTAAAAACTGATTAAAAAGTGATAAATATAAAACGTAAAATGGAAAGTATAAACATATTAATTATTACCATTCTTAATATTTACAATTTTTTTTATTCATTTTCATTAAAATGAACATGAAATTCCCGTATTATCAAACATGCATGGTTTTTAAGTTATGAATACTTTTAATGTTCATCGATTACCCGCTTAACGAAATGCCCGTGCACATACATTACTATAGTACTGTTAAATATACTAGGAACGAAAAATGGTGTATATTCATTATACAAAACCGTTAGTTAAAAAATCCAAATTGTATGTCGCAGGAGATTCAAAATTTAATTCACGTAGTTGAGAAAAATAAAATCTTTACTATTTAGCTCACTGAGAAACACAACAAATATTTTTATTGCAATTAACACGAAATTATACATGAAAAGTAATTAAAATTTTAGTTGACAATCATAAGACCATCATAAGTCATATCGCGAGGGGTCTTAAGTTTACGACATAAGTTATGACAAATCGTAACTTGTGACACTTTCGAAAACATATCTTACGACTATGACATGTCCTAAGACCATCATAAGACATGTCTTAGTCATAAGATACTTTCGAAAACCAGGCCCCTGGATCGTAACCTTGAACGACAGAAGCACGTTTAGTCTTCAGAAGACCAATCACCAGTGACGCTCAAATCCAAAACGTCACAAAGACTTTTAAGTACAAAGTTGAATGGTGTTGAGGACACAAAATTCCTAAAGGTTTTACCAAATATAGCTTACTTATGTTTTATTTGTATACTTAAGTAAAGTTACAAACCTGTTGATTACGTTGCTCTTTCCCATTAGGGAGATAAATATGAAAAACCTTTGAGCTTTTTAGAGTTCCAGAAGTTGTGACAGCCACTTCACCCACAGTCAGAGGACGTGGATACCTCTTTTTACAATCTTCTTGAATACTGCTTCCACCAGCTTTGGATATTGCTTTGGAGCATTGACCGGCATTTTCAAGATCTAACTCAGCGTTTGTTGTGTTCACGATTACATCGGTCTGGGAAAATAAAGATACTTGTAATATGAAATGCTGTAACCATATGTTCCAAAGTATCGCTTATAAGAACACATTATATTTACGTTGATGTCACCACAAAACAAAACAGCAACATAAATAATTTAAAATATATAACATTTTGGAAAAATTGGCAAACTGGCTCAGATATATAAAAAAAAAAGATAATTCCTTGATTAAGAAAAGGGATTTTTTTAGACACTTTAAATATAGTTTAAGTGGATTTTATCGATAAATTATGAAAAAAAAGTTTTTTATTATGATTATTTAGCATGGGATAACGTTACGTATATTTATCTGTTAATATCTTTACGTCAGTATATTTTGGTCAAATATAAAAACGACTTTTGTTTTACCATTGATAGTAAAACGTAAAACCATACATGAAGAATAAATATTTTAATGATTGCTTTCAATCTTATAGCAAGGAACACAATTAATGTCTATTTTCTTTAAAAAAAACTTACATAGGAAATTTAATTGTGACGTCACACACTAGCACACCAATGGGTGCTTTTTTGGGACAGAAAATGTAACCAAATGGCATAAAAGAGTCATATTTTAAAAAGGCTTTTCTCACAATTGCCGTTTCTTATTCAGATATAAAGTAATAATAATGAAAAATAGATGAATTTTCATAATGAACAATGGACGACTGGTAACAGATTCTAAGCAACTAAATAGAACAATTTTCGGTTTTCAATCTGCAGGAGATAATAATCATATTTCAAATCTAGGGGTGAAGTTTAAAATAGCCTGAAACCCGTGCATACGTTTTTCTTTTATTTTAGTCTAGTTCTTATTATATCGTACCTTTCAATTATAAGCACATTTAGACTACTAGTTTAATATTATAACAATCAAAGTTTCCGGCGTCCTTTTTTTGCGCCAATTTTGCCTAATGCTTACTGGCGAGGTTGATGGCAGTGGTATTATTAACAGGATTGGTTTTTGTATAAGTTTCTTAAGTTATTTTCAGTCATGACAGTGCATTATTTTGTTCATATTAAATCGGGAAACATACTGAAGTCAATAATATATTTTATACATTTCAAGTAGGTTATGACATGAAAATCTAACTTGCATAGAAGACGGGTTAACTGATTAGTTGGATTAGATCTATGAATCTGAATCTAAATGTGTAAAATTAAAATTAAATTATATTTGTATCAAACTGATGTATGTTATGATAATAATGGAAATGGAGTATACATTAAAAAAACAGTATTCCAATTCGGAAAAAACAAAAAAAAATACATCGTTCTCATACGGGTCTCTCACAAGAAAGACCAGTCATGAATGCATTTATCAGACAGGACGAAATACCTCTTTAAAAAAATACAAAATGTACTGCAACATATTATTAACGGTATGAATTTGACTACGCTGTACACTTCTTATATATAAAAATATCACCTCCTGCTCTTCAATGTTTCCTTTAACTATACTGACAGCAGTTCTGCCAATTTGTAAATATCTTTTCTTTGTTCCTGCAAAATCACTTTAATATGAGTTAACTAACATAGTTTTCTATTTTAACAAATCACTAAAAAGATGTTGTTTATATGTCAGCGAGACATTAATTCAAATACGTCTATTATTATACTGATAATAACATAATTCATATCATAATCCTGAATTTTGTTTGGTAATATTATTAGTTACATAGTGTATTAGTGACCTAATACGGTATATATGGGGTCAGTAAATTCCGTATTACGTCACTAGCACACTATGTAACGAAATTATCTTACCGACTATCTTACCGTGTAAAATTTAGACTAGTGACCTATCAAAATTAGCAACTCTTCAATACAGTTATCATAAACATAATTAAAAAACTACTTCCTTTGATCCTACAAAAAAAAAGATGCCAACAATGACAACTTGTTAGATTTAAATGTGTTTTGTGAATTTATTTCACTTTATCATCACTTTCTTCGTCTGTTGAAACCTTTAAGATATTTTCTCAGTACTGTTTTGTTTTTCTAAAGGAACGTAACACCACTACTAACCGTGTATGAAATAAGCCCCGCCTCCTTATTACCTTATATGGAATATAAAGTGACGTAACTCCACTACTAACCGTGTATGAATAAGCCCGCCTCCCAACTAACCTAATATTAAATATACACGGTTTCCACGAGGACGCTTTTAACTCTTTTTTAAATCTTTCGACTAAGCTGGAGAAAAATCAGTTTAATTTATGTTTTTAATAAAACCGTACTATACATTTTAAGAACTTAACATTGCACTTTTCATACAGTGTGTAATTTTTACTCATACTTTGTCTTGTGTACATTGCTGCATGACAGTCTTCCCTTTCTCAGTTTGCCTACTTGTTCGTCCTTCTCAATAGCTGTTTGGTCAAATTTTATTTCCTGAAATATGATACATTGCATGATTTTTTTTACGATAGGTTGAAACTATAAAAATGATGGTTGCATCTATTTGAAAATGTCATGTGTAGAATTTGGCCTAGAACAAGCACATGTATTGTATTGGTCTGTACAAGAAAACGGTTTATAATTATTCGTTTTGAATGACAATTACCCAATTGACACACCCTTTTACCGAATTGGAAATGAATAGCTTCTTTTTTTTTTTGTCTATTAGAGACAAAATAAATTTTCAAAAAATGGTTATTTGAAAAATGGCAGAATAAAATTTTATTATTAGAAATACGAAATATGAAATTATCTTTGCCTATTTTGGGTCATAAAAGGTTTACTTTGTAAAGATTCACAAAGATCCCGTAACAATACACAGATGAAGATATCAATAGAGGCGTACCTGTAACTTAAAGAGGGCTACTTTCTTGTAAAATGATATTACAAATGTAGGCCTTGCGAGAAGGTGGTTGGTAAAAGAACCAAAAACGGCAAAATTATTCAAACGCGTAGTGGAATGAACTTTATGTAGATTCTGTATAACTTTTGGACTATTTTAAATCTCCGTCTATTTCTGTAATTTATTCTTACATACTTTTGATTTTTAAACATGTCTGCTAACATTGCCAATGTGAAATTTTAAAATTGTTTGCATAAACATTGAACGACAAAAATATGTGGCAAAAAAAAAATTCTGACGTCAGACTCGCGAATCAATAAATGTGTTTGTATATAGATGTCTTTGTTTTTCTGTTAAATTGTTCCATTTAAAATTGTTACCCGATGATGACTGCTGTACCAAAATTTCACTATATTATTTCTTATGTCTGTTTAGTTCTCGCATCATTGTAAATATAACGGAACTTGGTGAGACTGTCAACAAAGTGAGAGGTTTAGCGCCATAAAACAAGGTTGTATCAACCATTTTCTACATTTGAAAATGCCTGTACCAAGTCAGGAATATGACAAATCTTGTCTATGCGTGTTTAATGTGTTTTGTCATTTGATTTTGCCATGTGATTATGTACTTTCCAATTGGATTTTCCTCTGAGTTCAGTATTTTTGGGATTTTACTTTTTCCCTGTTAAGTCAGGAAGATCACGATCCGTGTCTATGTATGTTGGTGTGTGTTTTGATGCACTCAGGTGTTTCTATTGTTCCTTTGTTTTTCTCTTACAGTGTATGTGTCTTCCTTGATTTTAGTTTGTAACCCAGATTTTTTTTTCTCAGTCGATTTTTGACTTTTGAACTGCGGTATACTACTGTTCTCTTTTTATATAAAACATGTAAAATGTGCAGGTGATTTATTAGTGTCGGATTTTTTAAGGTTGCACATAGTAATAATGCTATCGAGTATCACAGGCTTTAATTGAGCATTTTAAATATGACGTGAACTTAAATAACAAAACAACGTAAAAAGCATATCAAATATATATTTCCGAATCATAATCAAGAAAATGAAAAGGAGTATATATAGTAATGGTTTTAAAATCTACATTTTTAATCCCCTACACTCAACTTGTCAGTTTATATTAATATGGATTAATTACTTTTCTGCAAAAATATCAAACAATGAAGGTAACTATGTTATGTATCAAAAGACTCCAAATTAAAAAACTGGGGAATTTATTGTACAATTACGCTTCTGTCTCCACTAATATTAGGGTGTAATCCAGTAGGCAAAGTTTTGACCAAAGTCGCAGAAAATGATCTAGAGTTAGGTAATTGCTTTATAAATTATCCCTCCAAATATGATGTTCTTTTTAAAAAGTCCTGCATATATTGCGGAATCGCAAATTCATTTAAATAGCTTAGTATTGTATGTTTTGTTCGATCGGTTTAAATCCGACATTAAAACTCATTGTTGTGAATTTTCATTCTAAAAATAGACGTTATAACATATTTCTATTTATATTACAGTTAGTAACATTTATTGACCTATCACAACTTTGGTTGTATTTTTTCATTATTGAATAGCAATAGAATTAGAATAAAAATATAAGCTATATAGCTTATAAATGTATATATGATTTTATATGACATAACAACAAAAAAGCTTAACATATTTTGCAAAGCGAACTTTGAATTGTATATTGACTAACAGATTTGATTTCGTCTGAAAAGTATCTACTCAAATATATGAATTAGTTTTAACGTACTATATTACGGAAATTGCTTTGTTTAATTGTTGGGTTACCTGACAAAAATATTCATTGAAAGTCATCTGTGAATACAAATATAAACATTTTATATATATATATATAACAGCTAACAGAAAAGGTATTGGTGTTAGTTTATATTAACATGGATTAATTACTTTTCTGCAAAAATATCAAACAATGTTGGTAACTATGTTATGTATCAAAAGACTCAAAATTATGCTGTGGAATTCATTGTACAATTAAGCTTCTGCCTCCACTATTATAAGGGGGTAATCCAGTAGGCAGAGTTTTGACCAAAGTCGCAAAAAATGATCTAGAGTTAGGTAATTGCTTTATAAATTATCCCTCCAAATATGATGTTCTTTTTAAAAAGTCCTGCATATATTGCAGAATTGCAAATTCATTTAAATAGCTTAGTACTGTATGTTTTGTTCGATCGGTTTAAATCCGACATTAAAACTCATTGTTGTGAATTTTCATTCTAAAAATAGACGTTATAACATATTTCTATTTATATTACAGTTAGTAACATTTATTGACCTATCACAACTTTGGTTGTATTTTTTCATTATTGAATAGCAATAGAATTAGAATAAAAATATAAGCTATATAGCTTATAAATGTATATATGATTTTATATGACATAACAACAAAAAAGCTTAACATATTTTGCAAAGCGAACTTTGAATTGTATATTGACTTCGTCTGAAAAGTATCTACTCAAATATATGAATTAGTTTTAACGTACTAAATTACGGAAATTGCTTTGTTTAATTGTTGGGTTACCTGACAAAAATATTCATTGAAAGTCATCTGTGAATACAAATAGAAACATTTTATATATATATAGACAATAGACAATAGACAATATTTTATTGGCACAAACGCATTTACAATAAATGGTAATGACCGAATGGATAAACAATTTGCTATACATGGTAGTAAAATACAAACAATTATATATATATGTGAATAAACGATTAAAGGTATAATGAAAATCTTTACAATAGATTACTTCTTGCATTAAAACAATTTGTTACGAAAGAGGAAGATAATTTTAGTGCCTTATAGGATGTATTATTAAGTATGAGATTTATTATATTTTTATCACACAATGTGGTTACACTTTTTCCTGTAATATTAAACATTTTTAATACAAAAGACTCTCTAATACTGGAGTAACCGCTACAGTGTAGCAACATGTGCTGTTCATTTTCAATTTCGCCACTTTTACAGATTTCACAAATTCTTTGATCTCTGGGCATTTTTAAATATCTTCCTCTTTCAATGGCAAGGTTATGAGCACTAACTCTTAATTTACATAATGATGATCGATCTGATCTATTTTTTAAAGCATCAACATAACCTGCCCGTTCATTAATTTTGTAGACACTCTGGAAAAATATTAATTTAGAAGATGCTGAAATATTTGCATGTTGTTCCTGAAAACCCTGATCAGTTAGTCTTTGTTTTATGAAACCAAACAGGGGTTTAATAGTAAGGTTATCATTTGACAAATAAGATAAACCTAAGTTTTGAATAATAATATTTAACTTTTTAACCATGGGTTGCTTTTTTTTTGTAGCATTATATATTTGGTGAACTAAACTTCCTTCTGAAGTGATTAAATGATCCCAGAATTTAATGCTAGATAACATTATCCTATTTTTCAATGGCAGTCTTGCAAGTTCGGAACGACATGCATCATTCGAGGCCTTACAGTGTACTCCCAAGATTTCTTTAATAAATTTTATATGCAACTTTTCGTAGGCATCACTGTCTTTAAATGTCGAAATAACAGCTAACAGAAAAGGTATTGGTGTCAGTTTATATTAACATGGATTAATTACTTTTCTGCAAAAATATCAAACAATGTAGGTAACTATGTTATGTATCAAAAGACTCAAATTATGCTGTGGAATTCATTGTACAATTAAGCTTCTGCCTCCACTATTATAAGGGGGTAATCCAGTAGGCAGAGTTTTGACCAAAGTCGCAGAAAATGATCTACAGTTAGGTAATTGCTTTATAAATTATCCCTCCAAATATGATGTTCTTTTTAAAAAGTCCTGCATATATTGCAGAATTGCAAATTCATTTAAATAGCTTAGTACTGTATGTTTTGTTCGATCGGTTTAAATCCGACATTAAAACTCATTGTTGTGAATTTTCATTCTAAAAATAGACGTTATAACATATTTCTATTTATATTACAGTTAGTAACATTTATTGACCTATCACAACTTTGGTTGTATTTTTTCATTATTGAATAGCAATAGAATTAGAATAAAAATATAAGCTATATAGCTTATAAATGTATATATGATTTTATATGACATAACAACAAAAAAGCTTAACATATTTTGCAAAGCGAACTTTGAATTGTATATTGACTTCGTCTGAAAAGTATCTACTCAAATATATGAATTAGTTTTAACGTACTAAATTACGGAAATTGCTTTGTTTAATTGTTGGGTTACCTGACAAAAATATTCATTGAAAGTCATCTGTGAATACAAATAGAAACATTTTATATATATATAGACAATAGACAATAGACAATATTTTATTGGCACAAACGCATTTACAATAAATGGTAATGACCGAATGGATAAACAATTTGCTATACATGGTAGTAAAATACAAACAATTATATATATATGTGAATAAACGATTAAAGGTATAATGAAAATCTTTTACAATAGATTACTTCTTGCATTAAAACAATTTGTTACGAAAGAGAAGATAATTTTAGTGCCTTATAGGATGTATTATTAAGTATGAGATTTATTATATTTTTATCACACAATGTGGTTACACTTTTTCCTGTAATATTAAACATTTTTAATACAAAAGACTCTCTAATACTGGAGTAACCGCTACAGTGTAGCAACATGTGCTGTTCATTTTCAATTTCGCCACTTTTACAGATTTCACAAATTCTTTGATCTCTGGGCATTTTTAAATATCTTCCTCTTTCAATGGCAAGGTTATGAGCACTAACTCTTAATTTACATAATGATGATCGATCTGATCTATTTTTTAAAGCATCAACATAACCTGCCCGTTCATTAATTTTGTAGACACTCTGGAAAAATATTAATTTAGAAGATGCTGAAATATTTGCATGTTGTTCCTGAAAACCCTGATCAGTTAGTCTTTGTTTTATGAAACCAAACAGGGGTTTAATAGTAAGGTTATCATTTGACAAATAAGATAAACCTAAGTTTTGAATAATAATATTTAACTTTTTAACCCATGGGTTGCTTTTTTTTTGTAGCATTATATATTTGGTGAACTAAACTTCCTTCTGAAGTGATTAAATGATCCCAGAATTTAATGCTAGATAACATTATCCTATTTTTCAATGGCAGTCTTGCAAGTTCGGAACGACATGCATCATTCGAGGCCTTACAGTGTACTCCCAAGATTTCTTTAATAAATTTTATATGCAACTTTTCGTAGGCATCACTGTCTTTAAATGTCGAAATAACAGCTAACAGAAAAGGTATTGGTGTCAGTTTATATTAACATGGATTAATTACTTTTCTGCAAAAATATCAAACAATGTAGGTAACTATGTTATGTATCAAAAGACTCAAAATTATGCTGTGGAATTCATTGTACAATTAAGCTTCTGCCTCCACTATTATAAGGGGGTAATCCAGTAGGCAGAGTTTTGACCAAAGTCGCAGAAAATGATCTAGAGTTAGGTAATTGCTTTATAAATTATCCCTCCAAATATGATGTTCTTTTTAAAAAGTCCTGCATATATTGCAGAATTGCAAATTCATTTAAATAGCTTAGTACTGTATGTTTTGTTCGATCGGTTTAAATCCGACATTAAAACTCATTGTTGTGAATTTTCATTCTAAAAATAGACGTTATAACAATTTCTATTTATATTACAGTTAGTAACATTTATTGACCTATCACAACTTTGGTTGTATTTTTTCATTATTGAATAGCAATAGAATTAGAATAAAAATATAAGCTATATAGCTTATAAATGTATATATGATTTTATATGACATAACAACAAAAAAGCTTAACATATTTTGCAAAGCGAACTTTGAATTGTATATTGACTTCGTCTGAAAAGTATCTACTCAAATATATGAATTAGTTTTAACGTACTAAATTACGGAAATTGCTTTGTTTAATTGTTGGGTTACCTGACAAAAATATTCATTGAAAGTTATCTGTGAATACAAATAGAAACATTTTATATATATATAGACAATAGACAATAGACAATATTTTATTGGCACAAACGCATTTACAATAAATGGTAATGACCGAATGGATAAACAATTTGCTATACATGGTAGTAAAATACAAACAATTATATATATATGTGAATAAACGATTAAAGGTATAATGAAAATCTTTTACAATAGATTACTTCTTGCATTAAAACAATTTGTTACGAAAGAGGAAGATAATTTTAGTGCCTTATAGGATGTATTATTAAGTATGAGATTTATTATATTTTTATCACACAATGTGGTTACACTTTTTCCTGTAATATTAAACATTTTTAATACAAAAGACTCTCTAATACTGGAGTAACCGCTACAGTGTAGCAACATGTGCTGTTCATTTTCAATTTCGCCACTTTTACAGATTTCACAAATTCTTTGATCTCTGGGCATTTTTAAATATCTTCCTCTTTCAATGGCAAGGTTATGAGCACTAACTCTTAATTTACATAATGATGATCGATCTGATCTATTTTTTAAAGCATCAACATAACCTGCCCGTTCATTAATTTTGTAGACACTCTGGAAAAATATTAATTTAGAAGATGCTGAAATATTTGCATGTTGTTCCTGAAAACCCTGATCAGTTAGTCTTTGTTTTATGAAACCAAACAGGGGTTTAATAGTAAGGTTATCATTTGACAAATAAGATAAACCTAAGTTTTGAATAATAATATTTAACTTTTTAACCCATGGGTTGCTTTTTTTTTGTAGCATTATATATTTGGTGAACTAAACTTCCTTCTGAAGTGATTAAATGATCCCAGAATTTAATGCTAGATAACATTATCCTATTTTTCAATGGCAGTCTTGCAAGTTCGGAACGACATGCATCATTCGAGGCCTTACAGTGTACTCCCAAGATTTCTTTAATAAATTTTATATGCAACTTTTCGTAGGCATCACTGTCTTTAAATGTCGAAATAACAGCTAACAGAAAAGGTATTGGTGTCAGTTTATATTAACATGGATTAATTACTTTTCTGCAAAAATATCAAACAATGTAGGTAACTATGTTATGTATCAAAAGACTCAAATTATGCTGTGGAATTCATTGTACAATTAAGCTTCTGCCTCCACTATTATAAGGGGGTAATCCAGTAGGCAGAGTTTTGACCAAAGTCGCAGAAAATGATCTAGAGTTAGGTAATTGCTTTATAAATTAACCCTCCAAATATGATGTTCTTTTTAAAAAGTCCTGCATATATTGCAGAATTGCAAATTCATTTAAATAGCTTAGTACTGTATGTTTTGTTCGATCGGTTTAAATCCGACATTAAAACTCATTGTTGTGAATTTTCATTCTAAAAATAGACGTTATAACATATTTCTATTTATATTACAGTTAGTAACATTTATTGACCTATCACAACTTTGGTTGTATTTTTTCATTATTGAATAGCAATAGAATTAGAATAAAAATATAAGCTATATAGCTTATAAATGTATATATGATTTTATATGACATAACAACAAAAAAGCTTAACATATTTTGCAAAGCGAACTTTGAATTGTATATTGACTTCGTCTGAAAAGTATCTACTCAAATATATGAATTAGTTTTAACGTACTAAATTACGGAAATTGCTTTGTTTAATTGTTGGGTTACCTGACAAAAATATTCATTGAAAGTCATCTGTGAATACAAATATAAACATTTTATATATATATATATATAACAGCTAACAGAAAAGGTATTGGTGTTAGTTTATATTAACATGGATTAATTACTTTTCTGCAAAAATATCAAACAATGTAGGTAACTATGTTATGTATCAAAAGACTCAAAATTATGCTGTGGAATTCATTGTACAATTAAGCTTCTGCCTCCACTATTATAAGGGGGTAATCCAGTAGGCAGAGTTTTGACCAAAGTCGCAGAAAATGATCTACAGTTAGGTAATTGCTTTATAAATTATCCCTCCAAATATGATGTTCTTTTTAAAAAGTCCTGCATATATTGCAGAATTGCAAATTCATTTAAATAGCTTAGTACTGTATGTTTTGTTCGATCGGTTTAAATCCGACATTAAAACTCATTGTTGTGAATTTTCATTCTAAAAATAGACGTTATAACATATTTATATTTATATTACAGTTAGTAACATTTATTGACCTATAACAACTTTGGTTGTATTTTTTCATTATTGAATAGCAATAGAATTAGAATAAAAATATAAGCTATATAGCTTATAAGCTATATAGCTTATAAATGTATATATGATTTTATATGACATAACAACAAAAAAGCTTAACATATTTTGCAAAGCGAACTTTGAATTGTATCTTGACTAACAGATTTGATTTCGTCTGAAAAGTATCTACTCAAATATATGAATTAGTTTTAACGTACTATATTACGGAAATTGCGTTGTTTAATTGTTGGGTTACCTGACAAAAATATTCATTTAAAGTCTTTTGTGAATACAAATATAAACATTTTATATATATATATAAGTCATTTGTGAATACAAATATAAACATTTTATATATATATATAACAGCTAACAGAAAAGGTATTGGTGTCAGTTTATATTAACATGGATTAATTACTTTTCTGCAAAAATATCAAACAATGTACGTAACTATGTTATGTATCAAAAGACTTAAAATTACGCTGTGGAATTCATTGTACAATTAAGCTTCTGCCTCCACTATTATAAGGGGGTAATCCAGTAGGCAGAGTTTTGACCAAAGTCGCAGAAAATGATCTAGAGTTAGGTAATTGCTTTATAAATTATCCCTCCAAATATGATGTTCTTTTTAAAAAGTCCTGCATATATTGCAGAATCGCAAATTCTTTTAAATAGTCTAGTACAGTTTGTTTTGATCGATCGGTTTAAACCCGATATTAAAACTCATTGTTGTGAATTTTCATTCTAAAAATAGACGTTATAAAATTGAGAATGGAAATAGGGATTAACATGTTTCTATTTTTATTACAGTTAGTAACATTTATTGACCTATCACAACTTTAGTTGTATTTTTTCATTATTGAATAGCAATAGAATTAGAAAAAAAATATAGCTTCTAAATGTATATATGATTTTATATGACATAACAACAAAAAAGCTAAACATATTTTGCAAAGCGAACATTGAATTGTATCTTGACTAACAGATTTGATTTCGTCTGAAAGTATCTACTCAAATATATAAATTATTTTTAACGTACTATATTACGGAAATTGCTTTGTTTATTTGTTGGGTTACCTGACAAAAATATATAACGGCTAAAAGAAAAGGTATTTACCATAGTGTCATCGAATAAAAGTTTTTTTTCTTTTCATTTAAGATATATATGAATTGATTATTTGAAGAAGAAAAAAACCACATACTTTGGGTATGGAAGTCATTAATGAGTACGGAAGGAAATTTAATTATGAAGGTACCAAATGAAAGTAAATAAAATCGCTGAAAGGATAAAAAAAAATATTATCAAATAAGCAATATTACAGCAAGAACATTTTTAAAATATCACTTTTTATTCTCAATTATGACCAGATATATAAACATTTGAATAAATTTAAAGTAATACTTACCTTTCATTTATGAATGTCGATTTGGTATACGTATACGAAACTATTTACAACTTAATTTAAATGGCCTTCAATATTTGGGAAATTACTATGCAAATATCTTCTGACGTCAGGAAATCTAGACTTCCCGAAATCTTTAAGGAAAAACCCGTTGAGCATATAATCTAACTCGTAATAATTACCAAAAAACCATTTGAGATGAAACATCAACAAATTCATTAACTAAAACACAACATTGTGAAATCAAAATATGTGATTAATATGATTTGTTACATTTTATAAACACGTGAGATATACATGTAGGTCTGATCATATCAATTATTGTTTTTGTTCAGTTGTGAATATTTCCTACGCCGTCATACATATATACATCGATAAACTTAGTTGCAAATGTATTTTCTTCAACGATGACAAAACCATGCTTGAAACAATATACTAGTTGACTATGCACATTTTAATTTCTTCCACATTAATAATTCGATAAACAATTACAATGTAAAGTATAAATGCATTAAATAAAAATAACGAATCACATAGATTTGAAAAGGTGTATGCTTATATTAAATAAACGAACCAAAAGTTGAAAGATATAACACTTTAGAGTAAACATGAAAAGAAAGAGAAGAATATTATACGGCTTTTTCAATGTCGCATCCGTATCAAACTCGATGTTTTTGAAGTCACGTGACGTAAATACAAGTAAATTGCATATCTTATACGATAAATGCCAATTGTGCTGTACCGGCCATCGGTTAAGATATCGATATCAGTCCCGATACTAGAGTGGTTAGCACACTCCTAATCTGTATTATATCGTGTCACAGGGGAACCAACTACTTACTTCAGGAATATGATATGTTTTGTTAGCTACTATTCGTGTGTTTTTTTCTGTTCTATATGTTCAACCATTTATTTATGTTGAAGTCCTGTCCTGTTATGTTGTCATTTTTATGTTATATTTATCATTCTCAGAAAAGCTACAAAACCAGGTTCAACCCACCCTTTTTTACTTAAAATGTCCTGTACCAAGTCAGGAAAATGGCCATTGTTATATTATAATTCGTTTCTGTGTGTGTTACATCTTAATGTTGTGTTTCTGTTGTGTCGTAGTTCTCCTCTTATATTTGAAGCTTTTCCCTCAGTTCTAGTTTGTATCCCTGATATTTTTTTCCTCAATTGATTTATGAATTTCGAACAGTGGTATACTACTGTTGCCTTTATATATGACTTTTTCAATATTACACACCATATCAACCCTCAACCAATATAATCCCTCAAATATAGCTCTCTGGATTGTAATGTGTCTTGGGGTTGATACGGGTTTGATATTGAAAAAGCTATGTGGTATTTTCTATTGATTTTCTATACTTAATAATGAATATAAATAAATTGCCTGTGAAATACAGTCAACAGCAATCGTGATGTATTAGGTATCCTTAATTAATCTGTATGATGTCGCGTAGTCGATGTCAGCCACTGTTGCGAAGGTTTTATTAAAGCCACTATCTGTATGACGAAATGTCTCATAAAAACCTCTATGTGATATTTATAGTAAAGTGAATATGAAATGGTTTTTTTCAAAATAACACACCGTTTTATACCTGCAGTGCTTTTGTGATTATATTGTTATTACGGATTGATACGGATGTGATATTGATAAGAGCCTTACGCTATTCTCTATTCAATCTCAGAGTATGTTGAATGGCACCAATACATGCACGATAAAGTAGAAATGACAGTTTAGTATTTATGTATGAAAAATTGAGAAAGGAAATGGGGAATGTGTCAAAGTGTAGCCTACTGAATTTGGTAGGGGTATATGCATATTGTCTCTATGTTAATAATTGTATGAATGTCTCACTTGAAGGAGATGTCTCCCATTGAAGCATATTATGTTGAAGGCTTTACATCATTATGTTATTATTTTAAATAGTTTATTAACCACAATCAAAGAACATATCAAATGTTTGTAATAAAAAATATGAAAATGGTGGAATTAATTAGTTTTTGATTGTAAAAACATCTTATGATGTTTAAGATAAACTACGTTTTTTTGATTGCAACTATATTTGCTGCTAACTCATTCATAACCTTCTTCTCTAATGAGAAAGGTGATATATACTTAATGGAGGTGGAGGTGATTGAAGTTCTTTGTTTTCTCCCTGACAAGCAGGTGTATCAACAGGTATTCCATGGGCTCCAATTACGCCCCTTTTAATGTACTTGTACTATTCATTATCAAACTCAGTTTTGAGACACGCCTTAACTGCAATAAATTGATTTATTGACGTCTTTGGGTGTTGGTTCTGTATTGAATGATATTTCGGTCTGTAATATACTGTACTCTGTATCTTGATTTTGTTTTGGCATGTATAATATCCGGTCAGTGATTTAGTTACTTGTTTTTTTTTTGTTATGTATCGCTCTGATGAATTAATTAAGCCCTTTTCAACCTATTTATATAGCTTGTGAATATATTATACTGTTTCACCACTGTCCCAGCTGGTTAGGGAAAGGTTTGACTTTCGCAAAAATGTTTAACCCTGCCACATTCTGTATATGCCTGTCCCAAGTGAGGAGCATGTAATTCAAAACTTGTCATTTGTTGCTTTTTATCATATTTTTATTTCGAAACTTTGTTTTGTACATAAACCAGATCGTTCGTTTCCTTGTTTCAATTGTTTTATATTTGCCATTTCGGGACCGTTTATAGCTGACTTTGTTTTTCTCATAAATTAAGTAATTTAATACATTTTCTCTGATGATTCAAACATTATATAATCAGCATCAATTGAGAAAACACCTGTAACAGTTCACGTATGAAGGTGCAATCTCTGTGTGAATCATATTTAAAGTTAATGGTGTTTGATACATATTTGAAATAGACCAAAAAAAAGTAAAAGACGTTTCGCCGCCAAGGGTATCACCAGCCCAGTAGTCAGCACTGCAGTGTTGACATGGATATCAATAATGTGGTAATTTTTATACGTTTCCTGTTTACAAAACTTTGAAATTTTCGAAAAGCTTAGCTTAACGTAGTCATAGATTACCTTACCCGTTTTTTTGGCACAACTTTTTTTGAATTTTGGATCCTCAATGCTCTTCAATTTTGTTCTTGTTTGGCTTTATAAATATTTTTAGTATGATCGTCACTGATGAGTCTTATGAAGACGAAACGCGCGTCTGGCGTACTAAATTATAATCCTGATACATTTGATAACCATAATAACAATTGTTTGGGAGTCGAGATCATTCTTCGATGTTCCAAATATTCCTATCTACAAAATGTATATATATATTAAAACTTTTTCATATAACATAATGAACTTGAAAATAAATATATTTCCAATCAAGAAAGGCTCTTTAATTTCGAGATCTTTTTTTGATATTGACGCAGATGGATTGGTCCGTTTCGTCCTTACATTTTCACTCACACACAAATGTTCCTACAGGGGTATAAGAAAAAAACGACTGCACTTAACACAAAATAAGTTTTACGATTACAATCGCGTTTTGGTTTTAACTCAGAAACGTAGTTTATTCGATGGCTAGAATTTTGGATACCGGAATAGTCTTCTGATCTGTATACCTCCGATTGTGCCATATTTTGTACTTAGACATTTCAATGAGTGTGATTTACTTAAGGGTGGTGCATTCATGACATGAGAGACAAATACTATCAATGCAACTGGCCTTGTTTCGATTAAAAGTTGAAGCTATCCCATCATTTTATTTTTTATCTTACACTGTGCATAAAAAAAGTATTTATGAGGTTTTAAATCGATATTCCAGTACTTTTATTTCCTTTTCTCTGATAAAGGATTGCTCCTGACCAGGAAGCTATCAAACCAAGAGTCAAGTGGTGAAGTTACAATCATCCCTTCATGGAGTTACTGAATTATTGATTTTTCGTTTTACAGATGATCAACACCACTTGTGCCACATTTAGAGGATGATCGGCTTAGCCTACGGGAGCACTTGTGATCCACCCTGATTTAGGTTGGGTTCGTTTTTCTCAGTCTTTAAGGATTTTTAATGTTGTTTCTTGTGTTCTATTGTTTTTCTGTTGGTCATTCTTTATTAGACATGGTGTTGTCATTCTATTTTCGACTTAATAGTTTGAATGTCCTTTCAGTATATGTTGACTCTTTATAGCATCGCCACTTATATTCACCCCATAACCGAGTCTTGCAAAAATCAAAAGTTATACCTTGACATATATTGTGCATCATTCTATGCTTCATATTAATCACAATTTAAGAAAAAAAACTCGCTTCCAAAATTCTGGAAATGCATTTAAAGCTCAAAGTTCATTCTTCAAATTTGAAAATGAATAATTTTTAAGTTTAGTTCTCTGCCTTTTTACAAGAAATATTTTTTTTCAGTGCTCGGCGAATAGTATGAAAACGGAACGCATAAACAAAAGGATCAATCAAACATTGAACTGCAACAAGGATCGCAGCCAAGTCACCGATTCCATTAGGAACCTCTATACCAAAAGCATCAATAGCCATTAATAAAACCAGTGGACCACGCAGAACTAATGTAGTTCCTATCACGTACCCAGAGGTAGCGATAGCCCGAAGTTCCCACTGTCTTGTTGCCGTTTTTAAATTATCAATCTTTGCTTTTTCTTCCGATTGTGAACTCCTTTCAGAATTAAGACCTACGCATACAACAATATCGTCAGAACGAATGATGCCAGCACTCGGTTGCTCGTCAAATGTGCATTCGTTCATCATCAAAGTTGAGCCCTCATTATGTAATTTAAATTTCAGATTCATCTTAGAGTTATTACTTAACAGCTCAGTTTCATTGGCATTCTTAATACTATAACCTAATTGTAAGTCTTTTGGTTGCTTATTATCTAAGGCCTGGCTATATGCATTTTTTGTTGATATTTCTGTATGCTCTTTCGTGCCTACTTCTTTGACATCAAGCAAACCTCCCAAGCGAATGTTCGTAGCATTAGGTGCTTCCTTTTCTCTCTGTTTTTGTCTATTTTGTCTTCTGTGTTGGTTGTTAGAAATAAATAGCATGTTATCATTAGGTGATACAGATACATCTCTCTTTAAAATCCGAAATATAATACAGAGAATCAAAACATATAGAACTGTTATGATTAAGATTATAATTATGAACAGACTTGAAAGTAGACCCATGATAATCTGATAATAAACCTTGTTGTAGAATACTTCTAAATAGCAGATATTTGTTCGATTTTTAATTCTTGGCACGGCGATAATGCATAAAATGACATACATCGTAGTGAAGATTAGCATCAGGACTGTCAACTTCTTTTTCCAACTATCATTCCGATTAAGACTTCCAAAATTATTCAGTTTTACTGTGACAAACCGTTCGATACAAATCATCAAGGCAATCGTCAACGTTGCACTGGTGGAAACAAAGTAAAACGTAATCTGTGATAGGCATAGAACATCAAATTTTATACTAGTACCTTAGTTTAAACATATTTATTTAGAGTGGATTGGGAAACAAGTTTTGCAACTTATATTAATCCCTTTCCACTTTGCGGGTGCGAGTGCTGCCTTGTAGCGGCATTAGCCTACTCTTTTTCGAAATCTACAAGGGTGTCTTTAACGTGCAAGAGATATGGCTCTCTCTTAACACGGGTCAGCCATTTATCGTCCCCTTCCGACGGACTATCATCGTTTCCTTAAGACCATACTCGCAAATGGTGTCAAGGGAGAGCCGAAAATTGAGTTCCTGAAATTTTCATCCCAAACGGGAATCGAACCAGGAACCTTTGTGTTAGTAGTCCGATGCATTAACCACTACACCACGGCTCACCTTCTTTACCAGTAAACATTATTATGAATAAAGAAAACCCGTATAAACAATGACTTCCACACAAACAGACGACCAACATATTATGAGCTTTCTTTTCCAACTTCTTTAAGCCGATGATAAAGAATATGACATTGACTGCTATTGTGAAGATTGCAAATGTGGCGACTATAAAGCCATGTCCTGGCGGCTCAGAGACTGTTCCCAGTGTAGAATTGTTAGAATTTGTCATCTTAAATAAAAAGAAAATAAACGCATAAAATAAAAATTATAATTATATTGTAAACGAATTACCAGGATAACAGCTCTAAAATGTAAAACAAAACAGATACGAATGCCAAAACTTTATTTAGGTCCTCAACTCGAGGTTCGGCCATGCGCAAATTTTACTGTCTACAAATATCTGCAATTACTTAATCTAGAAAACGATAAATTTGAAATAAACCTCATCAAAAAGTTCAACTCATCCACTCATGAAGAATCACCTCAGACAGTACATGGACAACAATATGCTGTAGCAAGCCAGGCATTTGCATTAAAGAAAAGCATAAACATTTCACGCTTAAATTAAACAAACTACAAACTAACTATCATTGACATACAATTTGCTCATTTGGATCTTTGTATGACTCAATCAATATGATCAAAATCTATTAACAATTGCAATTAAAAAAGGGTCGATGGTTATCAATATATCTTATCGCCCTTTGTCCGTTTCTAGACTTCACAAACGTTGCTGTAAAAATTCAACAGCGCAATAGAAAATGTCTGACGACACAAGGGAAAAGTGATTATCATATGATGTCAATAGTTCAAATGTCGGAAATTTTGAGGTTATGTTTCGCAGTTTCCACAAAATTGGTAAGTTATGTTTAGTGTGTAAATATTAACAGCGCTTTATGTAAATATTAACAGCGCTTTATGTAAATATTAACAACGCTTTGATCTTTTAAGTCTCCTGCATTTTTATCAAGTTTTACCCAGACTGAATTTTGCTATTTTCTGGCTTTCAATACGCACTAATATGAAACTGAAGTGTCGCATGAAAGCAGAACATGCTTAATTTCCTAAAACACTGATATAACTCATAGTTTAGATTTCATATTGCGTATCAAAAAAAACTAAATAAAAAAAATCAACTCTAAGGAAAATTCTGAACAAAAAGTTCTTTATCAAATTGCAAAATCAGATCCTCAAGCACATGAAACAAACAGAAAACAACATTTAAAAGTTCTATTGGAGTGTTTCCCCCATAATACAAAATAGGGATATAATACTCACGGAAATGTACGGACCACTGATGGGGTTTTAGCAATGGTATTTTTTTTTTTCAAATTAACGATTTTTTTCTTCCAAAATAGATTTTATATTCGGAAATAAAAGAAATGCTGTTTAGCATAAATTGGATCTCTGTCTGTGCATAAACAAGCAGACAAAGTAATATGCATCGTGCTGGATTTTGACACGTTTATAATAACGTCACAGATTTGATCGATTTCCGTATTACAGATGTATTGTCTATATAACTGGAACCTAAGTATATTGTTTCCGGAGAACGGACACGACCTGCTACATCTGTTCAACTGTGTTGTTCGTTACGGCTTCACAGATGTGATATGTCTATGTTTTTTTCTATACGTTATTTTTGTCTTGAATTGATCTCAAAAATGTTTTGCTTATTTCATTAGTGCCTCAATCTGGCATTTTCTTTAACGGAAAGTCGAAGTTTTATTTCTTTTGTATATATCTGTATGGATCTATATTTCAACTACTTTTATAATGAAAGCCATGTGACGAAAAAAGTAAGATACCGAAAATAATTAACTGCAAGGAAAATTCAAAAAGGAAAGTCCTTAATCAAATGGCAAAATCACCACTCCAAACACATCAAACGAATAGATAATACCTGTCATATTCCTGACTTGGTACATGCATTTTCTTATGTAGAAAATGTGAGCTGAAACTGGTTTTAAAGCGCTAAACCTCTCACTTGTATGACGGTTTCATCAAATTCCATTTTATTGATATCGATGCGTGAACAAAACAGACATAAAAGGTAAAGTTGTACTTTCTTTTTATGTGAACAGTACAATTCTACCTCTTTGATGCAGTCGATTTTCCTTAAGATAATCAAAAATGATAGAAATTGCTCATTCTTTGTCAAAACGTAGTATATTTTGATATATGATCAAAATTATAATAAAAATTATAGTTCACCGTGCATTTTCTCAAGTTACAGGTTGTGACAAAATGTCACATTGTGTATGGATTATACAGATAAAAACACCATTATAAGAAGCTAAACTAAATGATAGATTGTAAAAATACGAGCAGACAGATTTTAGAAAATGCTTTGAGAATATCAAAAGAAAAGATCGAGTCACCGTGCGTTTTTTTCCGGCTAAAATACAAAATAGCAAAATTCCATGTAGATTCCTCCAGAAAATGTACTATTTCAGAGTTACCTCCTCCTAAAATGCCAATTTTAAAACCATAAAAATTAAACAAAAATAATCTACACTTGTAAAAATTTGAATATTTATAAGTTATAATCTTATTTATAAACGTGTTGTTTTAAATGCAAATTCACATTAGTTATCTGCCTTCCTGCATCAATTTTTTTCTAATTTGATTTAAAATCTTGACCTTAGATTCTCTGTTTTTCAATCCAAGATGGCAAAAGACACCCATACCACCTTAAGTTAGCAGATTAGCGTACTATAGGTGTACAACACTGGTTCGGTAAGGCTTTTCTACCTCAGGCATAGATTACCTTAGCTTTATTTGGCAACACTTTTAGGAATTTTGGTTCTCAATGCTCTTCAACTTCGTACTTTATTTGGCCTTTTAACCTTTTTGAATTCGAGCGTCACGGATGAGTCTTTTGTAGACGAAACGCGTCTGGCGTATATACTAAATTTAGTCCTGGTATCTATGATGAGTTTATTTACATGTTTAGAATTCATTGTTCACTTCGGAACACGACTAGTCTGTTGTTCGGTCACTGTGGTTGTCGTTGGTTCAATAATGTCGTATCTGTTTTTCGTATATTGTTTTATTATACATAATGCCTTATGTTTTATCCTTTGAATTGTTTAACAAATTTCATGTCGGAGTCTTTTATAGCAGAATATACAAATATATTGGTTTTAATTATTGTTGTTGAAGTCAGCACGGTAACCTATAATTGATTATATCTACTTATTTGAACTATGGTTGGTAGTTGTACAATGGCAATTATATCACATCTCATTATTTCTAGCTTATTGCTTTTGAAAAGCTGCTTCGTGTTAAATACCTTAAGTTATTGATACCGTTTGTACACAGTGGTTTTGGTATGCTTGCCTTATAAAAGGAACCAAAGTTTTGGGTTAAAGAAATAAAAGAAAGTGCCAACGGATATCAAAATTTCTAATTAATGCCATGTTATTATTGTATTATAAACGATATGATGAATACAAAGAGTAAATAAGAATAGATTTGATTAACCACGCGCTATCGGTCAGTAATCTTCACAAATGTAAAGAAGGTGATAATTGCAGGCAGGATAAAATGATAACGACGGTCGCATATTGATTGAAGCGGAATCTTGACTGTCTATAATAATAACCTCTCATGAACAAAAAGAGATGTGACAGGAATGACAATATAAACACCATTCAATAGAAACCGAACGGGTAAACAATTGAGTAAAACCCAGCATATCAAGCTATAAATAGCCACGATACGACGAAGTGTAAATCAATTCAAACAAGAAAAACTGTTTTATCCAAGCAAACAATTATAAACAAAAAACAAATATGATATACAGTAATAAACACATATGTATTTTCAATATATGTTGAGGCTGGGTGACCCTCTTCTTTTATGAGTTTTGACTTTAAACAAATGGATCTTTAAAAATGTAAATGAAAGGTACCCTTTATTAAAATCGTAAATAAAAATCAATTTTCTGATTTACCTACATCAGAAATGTTAACAAAGTATCTTAAGCCAAAGATGGATCCAACCTGAATAGTTATCAAAGGTACCAGGATTATAATTTAGTACGCCAGATGCGCGTTTCGTCTACATAAGACTCATCAGTGACGCTCAAATCAAAATAATTATAAAGCCAAACAAGTACAAGGTTAAAGAGCATTGAGGATCCAAAATTTCATAAAGTTGTGCCGAATACGGCTAAGGAAATCTATGTCTGGGATAAGAAAATCCTTAGTTTTTTTGAAAAAATCACATTTTTTTAAACATAGATTAGACCGTTGGTTTTCCCGTTTGAATGGTTTTACACTAGTAATTTTGGGGCCCTTTATAGCTTGTTGTTCGGTGTGAGCCAAGGCTCCGTGTTGAAGGCCGTACTTTAACCTATAATGGTTTACTTTTTAAATTGTTATTTGGATGGAGAGTTGTCTCATTGGCACTCACACCACATCTTCCTATATCTACATTATTGCTATTCATGGCAAAACCGAAGTGTTGACAACTGGGCTTGTGATACCCTCGGATACGAAAAGTCCACCAGCAGTGGCATCGACCCAGTGGTGTAAATAGTTATCAAAGGTACCGGGATTATAATTTAGTACGCCAGACGCGCGTGTCGTCTGCATAAGACTCATCAGTGATGTTCAAATCAAAATATTTATAGAGCCAAACAAGTACAATGTTGAAAAGCATTGAGGATCCAAAATTCCAAAAAGTTGTGCCGAATACGGCTAAGGTAATCTGAACACGTGAAGAGCTATAAAGGGACAAATCACTAAATAAACGATGTTTAATCTATAAGAATTGCAGTAAAATGTCTTTTCTCATATATTGGTTGGGTTCTGCGTTTTAAAAAGTTAAATACAAAATTAAGAGTCAAAAGAGGGTAAACTTGAGGATATATACACAGCCGGAAACACAAAGAAGGATGACAGTTGAAGAATAATTAAAAAATAGTATTAACCTTAGTATGTCTGATTGCCTTCCCATCCGATATAATATTATTAAGCTGGAAAATGCAACCTAGCTAGTTATTCTAGTGACACGTTCTACCATCTTATATATAGGGAATGAACCCCTTTCCCCCGCTCTTTTTTAAAACGTACTATTTTTAAGTCTAACATTTTCAAAAAGACTTATATGGATATTTGTTTTTATAAACCAAATGACCAAAAAAATCTTATTTTTCTAATTTAATCGGTAGCACCTATAGCTGTATATTCAAAACCCGTGTAACTTGCAACTTGATATAGGACTTTTCGTTTTGAATTTTCCTGCCAGTTCGGAATTTTTGTTATTACTGCCAACCCTGCTTTCGCACACCCCTTTATCATAATTTTTGGATCAAAAGTACAAGTGAACATAATGCTCAAAAACAATGTAAATCATTGGCTTACGGATAAGAAAGAAAGAATCATTTTGAATATAAAAAAAAAAAACAATAAATGTAAATGCAATTTTTTTCTTTGACAACGTCTATGCCATTTCGGTAATTAAGTTTATAAACAGAGGTATCGTGGTTTATTAAATTAAACGCACAAACAAAACAAGAATAAATAAGCTTGTCGTTTCTAAAGCTTGCTCAAAGTGCTTAATTTTGCCTTCTTATACTCGAATTCTTTTAAACTGGCATGTTTGGTTGATAAATGTATACTGTCTTCTAATCAACCAAACGATGTGAACAGCCATTTAAATATTTAAAATGAAACCCTGATTGAATAACTAATACAATAATGAGTTTCCAATACCAAATTAATTGGTAATTGAAATTTCTTCATGACCTATACCTCAAGAGTTCACTCAAAACAGATTGTAAAATACTAATAAGCTAAGAATGAAAATTCAAAATAACGGAAGGTGAAATATAACCAACAAAAGAATGTAAAAACAAAAGGTTTCATGCTACTAGTATGTCTTTTTTTTTTAATTCCTTCCTGTTTTTACACCTTCAACCGTTATGATTCTAGCACCACTGATAAATCTAATATAGACGAAACGAACAGCTGAGATCTGGCATACCAATTTAGATTACAACCCTGTACCTTTGATGAGTTTGTATATATAGTTGTATGGGGATATAATTCGCTATAGCGAAAGAAAAAAAATTACAGAAGGATATCACATCTTTTACAATCGTCATAGTGAAAATATTAGATGGAAAAAATCTAAATTATCATTTAAAAGCGTTGAGAATATTTTAGAAATTTACAAATAACAAGAATAAGTTGCTATAACGGTGATATTTTTGAGGATTTTTTAAATGTATTTTATTTAAAAGAAAATCATGTATACCGATCAACTTAATTTTTTTTTACTCGTTTACTCGGTTGCATGAATAAAAACGTTACTCTCTATATTGTGTTATGTAGAGATTAGAATTTAGTAACATAAATGAGGAAAATATCATTAAATTTTCTTTAGAAAATTTGAAGAACTGAATTATTTAAAGATAAAAAAAAATATTTAGTTATTTTTCACTGTTAAAAACAGACACAAAATACATAAGTAAACAAAACATACCTTTAATTAATAAACCTCAAGTCAAATCCTGTTCAATCCATCCTCTGCCTTAACGTTCTATGAAAACAATAACTATATTTCATGGTTTTTATGTACATCCTGCCCATCATTCGTATTAATTACGCTTTCAAGCTGCATAAATATATAGTTGATACAAAGACATGACAATGAAAAGAACAGTTCAGATACATTAACACGTCAATAACACAAGTGGGAAGTAGCTTCATTTGTATATTTCAAATCACAAAAAATATCCAATCATATTTGCTAATTGGACATCCGGAAAAATTGAAACAGCATGATGTTGTAGTTGTATAGCTTTGGCTTATATGGAGAGGGAGAAATTAAATGTTTAAAGATGTCGCTGTAGTTGTTATTGAGTCAAATTTCAATTGTCTAACTTAGTTATTCGATTAATTGTTGAACTAAGATGTGCTATATTATTTAAACAATTTCAAGTGTAGAAAATCTAAATGTTCACCATTGCGTTTGCGCATTTTGACTTCAGTTACGGGGTAACCATTTGTTCGCTTCCTTTTCTCATTAGATTTTGACTTGCTAATTTTCTAATTTTATCAATTTAAGTGAATTTCAAATGAAGTTATGTAAAATTTCAATGACGTTAAGTAAAATTTCAAGGAATTTATGTAATTTTAATGAATGTATGTGAAATTTAGATTGATTTATGTGAATTTAAAATTAATCTATTTGAAATTTAGATTGATTTATGTGAATTAAAAATAAATCTATTTGAAATTTAAATCAAATGAATGTATTATATTGTATTTCTTTGACCAATTTAAGGAAAAGGCGAACCGAATATTATTGAATTTTAGTCTTCAAGTTACTATATTGATATGTTCACATAGTGGACGTTCATTTGTTTTTTGGCAATTTTTTCATCAGATTAAATAATTTTGTTATATGCCGTAAACATAATGATTGGTCAAAATTGTCTCTTCATGAAAATAAACTCATCATACATACCAGGACTAAATTTAGTATATACGCCAGACGCGCGTTTCGTCTACAAAAGACTCATCAGTGACGCTCGAATCCCAAAAAGTTAAAAAGGAAAAATAAAGTACGAAGTTAAAGAGCATTGAGGACCAAAATTCCTAAAAGTTTTGCCAAATACAGCTAAGGTAATCTATGCCTGAGGTAGCTCATTTAAAAACTTTTTGATTTTCTAATGTGGCAATGTACTACAGGATCATTAAGGATATGGACCAATAACAGTTTTGACATAATAAAAGCATGTGGTCTGACCACAGTGGGTCTGACTCGAAAAACGAACGCCAAGTTATGAAAATAAAGCAAACAAATAAATATTTTAGTAAATTTCCAAAACAAATCATTTTAGTCCCAACTCTTTCTCATTTCAAATGAAAAATTTGAACACAATTACAAACAAATACAACTTTTGAAAAACAAACAACTAATCAGTCTGTACATTTTCAGATTACCATATTATAAGCGCACGTTCTTACACAAATTTTGAGTCACTCGATTCAGCGGAAGTTAAATGACAGTTATTACATACATTTTTAAGTGAGTTGATGAATAAGAATTCAACTGATTTATATAACAGTATATTCAATATATATAGAGGTTTGATGTTGTAACTTCATTCTTACAGCAAATCATCTTTTGTATTTCTTTGCGAATTGCTTGAAATCGGAAAGCATAAACAAAGGGATCAATCAAACACTGCAGAGCAACGAGTATTGCGATAATGTCGCGTATAGCGTTGTCATACTGGATTCCGAATGCATCAAGAACCATACACAAGACCATAGGGCCTCTAAGTATCAATGTCGAACCAATAACATAACCTGCTGTTGTGATAGCACGACATTCCCAGCCTCTCAATAAACTCAGCGCTTTTTCCGTCTTAAAAGATGGCAGCCTTTCTCGTTTTGTAGTATTATTATCAGCTTCTTCCTGAGCAACAAAGTGAGCAGATGTGCCAATTGCTGATTGCTCATTATGTTTAAAGTCGAGGGTCGTTTGCATGCTTTTCTTATTTTTCGTTTTATGAACAGCTGCTTCCTGAGCAACAAAGTGCGTAGATGTGCCAATTGCTGATTGCTCATTTTGTTTAACGTCGCCGGTCGTTTGCATGCTTTCCTTATTTTTCGTTTTATGAACAGCTCCTTCCTGAATAACAAAGTGCGTAGATGTGCCAATAGCTGGTTGCTCATTTTGTGTAAAGTCGACAGTCGTTTGCATGTTTTCCTTATTTTTCATACAAACAGCTTCTTCCTGAACAACACAGTGAGTAGATGTGTCAATGGCTGATTGATCATTATGTTTAAAGTCGCCGGTCGTTGTCATACTTTCCTTATTCTTCGTTTTATTATGTTGTTTTAAATGGGGTCTTCCAATGTCATGTCGTAAGGTTCTTTCCAAATGGTTACTCCTTACTTCCCCGTCACACTCTAACATAAAGTTTTGGTATTTAACAGGTGATTTTTGAATTTGGAGTTGAATTGTTCCTTCAACACATCGATCTGGATTCGTAAAACGATGATTAGCTCTGAAATTCCCTGAACTTGTCGAATTGAACTCTGTATCTTTTAAATGTTTATTTCTTTTGTCCGTCAGTGAGCTATCGGTTTCAGAGTTGCTGTTACCAATGGGTGCTACCTTTGTTTCATTTATCCTTATTTTAAATACAAGATATAGAATTATCATATAAAGCGTTGTAATGGTAAATGTTAATGTGACAAACAAACCCGAAAGAAGGCCCATCACAATTTGGTAATCTGTACTGTTATAGAATATCTGCAAATAGCAAATATTTATATGAGTTGCTAGCCTCGGCTTTGCAACCATGCAAACAATAACATAACCTGTCGTCAAAAGTAACGAAATTATTGTTAAGTATTTTTTCCATCCATCTCTACGATTCAATGTCCCAAAATTGTTGAGTCTAACTGAGACAAATCGTTCAATGCAAATCATTAACGCTAGTGTTAGAGTCATGCTAGTAGAAATCAAGTAAATTGTAATCTGTGAAATACATGAGGCTCCAAAATTAAAACCCATTCTGTTAATGAACGTTAGCATCAGCAAAGAAATACCATGTAAGCAATTTCCTCCATATAAAGAAATAATTAACATGTTATGAGATCTGTTTTCTAACTTCTTAATTCCAAGAACGAAGAATATAACATTGATCACTATTGTGATAATGGCAAAAGGTGCAATGATGTAAACACGTACGCTCGACGGTGGTATCATTAAATTTAAAGTGGTATTTGTGTGGTTCGTCATCTAAAAATAAAGCATAGAGTTATTAAAATGGAAACTTCATTTACGCTTAAAATAGATCATGTTTTTGCGCCAAAAGGTAAAATAAAACGCAAACGTTTTGATAATTTATATCGCACATACATGTACGAGATTCGTGAGAAAAATGTTGAGCAGGATCTGCTTACTCTTCCGAATCACCTGAGATCACTCCTAGTTTTTGTTGGGGTTCGTGTTGTTTATTCTTTAGTTTTCTATGTTGTGTCATGTGTACTATTGTTTGTCTGTTTGTCCTTTTTATTTTTAGTCATGGTGTTGTCAGTTTATTTTCGATTAATGAGTTTAACTGTCCCTCTGATATCTTTCGTCCCTCTTTTGTAAGTTTACTGTATCATTTCCACCAAAAGGTAAGTAAATGTTAGTATCTACATTGTGAACGCAAATGAAGCAACATGTATACCATGTGTATATCCAAACTTTTTCTGTAATATGACATATTTTAAAAAATCAATAATATGTAATACGTATAAATGTGGAAGCTTTATATTGTAAATCTTGTCAAAACTGCAAAGGGCAAATGTTTGAACGAAAAAAATAATAAGACTTGCGAGTTAATTGATCATTTGATTTTCTTTATTGGCGGTTGATGCAAATAGTTTTTAAAAATTAATAGTCTAGCCTGGTAAAGATGAAAATAAAAACCCTTGCAAAAAGTAAAATCACAGAATATTCTGCAGCAGGAATCCTGGAATCAATCATGTACACATGTAAAGATGAATTTCCGCGCGGCAATGATGCAAACAAAACCATGAGTGGCAACAGATGTAAATAAATAGTTAATCCGAACAAATCTCACCATATCAAATGGTTATCCCTCATTCAGTAACAACAAATCTAAATAGATACATAAGAATTACCTTCTCTTGTGAGTCTGTTTATGCTTATGATTTAGTAGATTAGAGAAGCTGCATTTATGAAGAAATTAAAATGAAGATATAAGATGATTTGATAATGAGTTATGTGATAAGGTACATGCATAAATAATATGTCATTATTCTCTATATCCTATAAACTATTATTGCTTTTGGAATAAAGAATGGTTATTATTAGTCCTAATGGGATAATAATTTTTATCGAATTATATTTAATTGCAACAGTTATCATGATTTGTCCATATTATGATATTAATATTGATATAAACTCGTTTTTATTGCTTGAGAAAGAAATTTAATAGTATAAATTATCTCATGCAAAATTCATTTATTTTACTACTCGGGTTCAAAAAGAGTTTGAATACTGTATGAATTATCTTCCATTTAAATATACATTTGCAGATTGCAAAAAATTGATAGATCACCAACACAATGTTTTATTCTTTCTCTTCTCCTCCTTAATCACAGCAAATGCCTCCTGGTCTACATAGGAATATCACAGATATCTGATCTGCGAAGAATGCTTCAAAACATTGTTATACAAAGTAAACTGTATCACATAACCATCATGTGTGCCACAACCAAAGAGCAGACAACAGCCGAACGCAAACTATGGGTCTTCAACGCAGCGAGCAAATCCCGCACCCGCAGTTGGGACTCAGCTGGTCCCTTAATAAGAATGTGTACTATTTCAGTGAAAATGTACTTCATACTAAATTTGGAAACACATAAATGAGCTACTACACTGAAGACTTGTTGGTGACCTTCTCCTGTTGTTTTTTCTATGGTCGGGTTGTTGTCTCTTCGACACTTTCCCCATTTCCATTCTCCTTTTTAAAAATAATGTTTCCGATGCAAATACCCTGTTAGTGAATCAATATCAATAACAAAATATTCCATTCTTAGTGATTTGACAACAGTATCGTAATTGTATCCCTTCTGAATAAGTCTGTTTGTTAGCTTTTGATGTGAATGCCGAAATTTTTATGTCAGTGGAGAATATTACAATAAAAGATTGTATGTGAAATACCTGAACGTCTTCGTGTTGATTTATATGTTGATTTATATGTATTTATGATGTCATTGTACCGATGATAAAAATTTAGTAAATGGTTTGACTAGTATGTGATATCGAAAACCCTGGTGTAATAATTTTTCAGTAATACAGAGATTTCGTTCGTTTAAATCAAACACTGTCAAACATACACGGGCAAATCGATCAAGTTGAAATATGTTTTAACTCGATAAGATGATGACATGGGGACAATAGATAATTCTAAACAATAGGACATGAAAAATGATCACTCTTATCATAAAATTTTGACATTAAGCTTCCCGTTTAAGATATGGATATCAAGATCCAGGAAAGGGCAGTGTTCGTTGTTAATATTAGCTTTATTTAAAAGTCAGTTGTTATATTGCAGTTCAATAGTCAGAACTCGATTTAACTGAATCAAATCGGATCACAAACCAAAACTGAGGGATACACTTCAATTATAAGAGGAAAACAAGAAAACAACAGAAACAATAAACTGCTTGAAAAACGAACGACAACATACATAAGAACGGACTATGTACTAGTATGTGCCATAAAAAATGCATAAGAATTAAAACATTGCAACTTGAGGAGGATGAGGTAGAGGAGGTGGAAAACGACGACGATAATGAAAGGGAAGGTTGTTTAACATCTAACATCTAGAGTCAAAATTGACGTGTTGACGTGTGCAACTTCAAAGCATATACATGATATATGTACTGGTATATGAACATGAAGCCCATGGACAATTAATTGCTTTGTATTAGACTAACACGCACGTACCGAAGATTTACTTACAAAAGGACTTTGTGCATCTAGAGGAACAAATCCAACACTTGTATCTTATTTGGTATCAATAATGGATGTATGGATGTACATTAACGGTTTACTTCGCAAACTGTATACTAGTCTTTTTTGTGTTTATAGCACCTAAAATAAACAACGGATTATATACACATAAAAAGATCAAGAATAAGTACGAAAATAATTTTCTACCCACAAGATCTTTATTTTTTTAATTTGATCCCTAACTTAAATCAGATATCGTATGTTTCCTTGACACATGGAGCCCAAAGCAATCCTGATAATTTGCGACGAACTTGATAAGGCTATATTTAATATCTGACAATTAAAATGCTTTATCGTGAATAATAAATAACGTTTCAGGATAATATCAACCATAATAACGCCTTCGGAAAACACAAGGAAATACAAATGAACTATTAAAGTACCACAATGAATCATTCTACAAAATAAATTCACCTTACAGAAGCTGTTTCACGTTAACATAAATTCCAGGCGGGGATGCATGGTATTTTGAAAAACATTAAATAGATAACTTCAGAATGAGTACGAGTGTGCTTATCATAAAGTGTGCGCTGTTGTCTAAATCCAAGTAGTTGTCTAAAAATTAAACATGGGCACCAGAAGGGGAATGCAATAATTAGTGTCTATGAACCAATTGTATGTTAGTTCAATATTCAACATTCAGCATTAAATATCATTTTTGTAGTATTCAACATTCGATTTCAATATTCAACATTCAATTTTTTTTATTTATTTTTTTTTTAAATTCGATTTTCAACATGCAACATTTATTTTCAATATTTATTTTCAATATACAATATTCGTTTTCAGCATTCGCTTAAATTTTCAGCATTCAACATTGGTAATAAACATTCCATTTCAAAGCTGAACATTCAAATCCAAAATCTTGATATTTTTTTTATAAGTTTTCCTTCTTTTTTTTCAACATTCATTTTCAATAATCAATATTAATTTTAAAACTTCAGCATTTTCAGCAGTAAATATTCGTTTTCAACGTTCATCTACGTGTCCAACATTCAATTTTCGATATAATTTCTTTTTTCTTTTTTTAAACATTCGATTTAAACATTCAACATTCGATATATACATCCAACATTTGATTTCAAAATTTAACATTTAAATTTTTTCAACCCAGACAAAATTTAACCAAGCGTTTCCAACATAAAACATTCATTTTTTTAACATTCAACATTCATTTTTTTAACATTCAACATTCGTTTTCAGCATTAAACATGTGTTTTCAACATTCAACATTCATTTTCAACAGTCAACCATCAACTAGGAATGAACGTTTCTTTTTATTGTGTGTTCAAGAAGTGGACAGCTTCGGAGGAGGTACTGTCATGATGGAACCAACTGGATAAACGTGTGCGCCAGTTTCAACCTCCGTCTTAGACCCTTAATCAGCTCCAAAAACATGTACCAGAAATGGTGAGCAAATCTACGCAACATCATAAGAACAATATGTCCATACCAATGAGATACAGAGCAGTGTTGGTAGAACGAGGTTTTCAATCTAAAACGTATTGGTTTTGAATACCTATATTTGCAAATTTTGTAAAAGTCCAAATGCATCGATGATTCTTACAAATCTGTGACTTGGATACAGATGTCTTGAGCACAATGACGCGTTGATGGGTTTGGAAGGGTTTACCCGTCAGTCTGCAATATTTAGAATGTTATCTAGCATAAAGTATATAAAGATGTCAGATTGGGTTTTTTTGGTCTCGCATTTAATTTAACAGGGTGGTCTTTTTCACAGTGACAAATGCTCATACTTACTTTTTGGATCCATCGTAATGTCTTGCAATTTTTAAACTTTGAACCATGAAAATTAGTCAGGTATATGACAGTTGTTATCAATCCGTGTAGTGAGTTTTAGCTGATGTTGTCATTTGATTAGAGACTTCCCGTTTTTAATTTTCCTCGGAAATCGGTATTTTTGCTATTTTTCTTTTTATTTATACAGGCGTTGTTTGCATTCGGTTTCGTTATTTCAAACTGACACACCTTTTTATATTTTGGTTCATGAATCTTATTATGCGTGCAGAAGTAGGATGATTTTACATTGGTGTTTCCCTTTGTTTAAAAGTTCATGTAGCTCGATGTGACATATTGTCATCTGTGCTTTATAGTTTTACATCTTTCTCATTGAGGACTTGTTTCATTGTTGCTTCGCAAAATTGAGAATGGAAATGTGGAAAGTGTCAAAGGTCTATCAACCCGACCATAGAACAGACAACAGCAGAAGGTCACCAGCAGGTCTTCAATGCAGCGAGAAATTCCCGCACCCAGAGGCGTCCTTCAGCTGGCCCCTAAACAAATATATATACTAGTTCACTGATAATGAACGCCATACTAAACTTCATATTGTTCATGTTTTCTTGCTCTTCCTTCCTTCTAATACTGAATTTATTTACCAGATTAAACATTCCTGTGGAGCTCTTTTCGACATTGAAGAAAATTCTCGAGTTTTCAATGGTGCAGCATTCTTAACTCTTGTTTTACTATCAACTTCTCATACCATGATAATACTCCACATTGGGAGTATTGGAATATGACTATCAATTACAGTCATTGCTGGTGGAACGCAGTAAACATTCTTTTCTTTTGTTATTTTGTCCTTTTTGTCGATTTCAACCAAAAACGAATAAGGGGGTGGTGACGAAGATAGAAAAAAAGTGTCGGCAGTCAAAAAGTTGGGTGCAATATGTGTTTCCTTATAAATGGAGTACCTCAATGTCATTTGTGTAATTTTCTTTTGAATATCCCTGTTTAATATCAACTCACGCAGCATTGTAAGAGATTCCGTTTTACTGTTGTGTAAGCCTGTAAGGTGAAGTAAGTATTGTTTTACTGATTTATAAATATCAATGGTAAATCGAGTGTTAAATGTGGAATTTTGCAAAAAAAGCAAAACAGTAAAAGTGTGAAAAATCTGATGATAAAACTGCAAAGAAAGATACACAATAAAAAAAATTCAATTACCATTTAATAATTTTAATGTCATGATTATATACTGTTGAACATACATACCGCAAAACAATAGCGAGTGATGCTATTAAAAATCAAAATCAATTCGATTTGGAATAACATTCCTTCCAGTTAATTAGTCCTTAGAAAAGACATGGTTACTCTAGTGTGATTATACATTATGGAAAAGCAGGTGTTTTTACTGTCATGATTTGCATCAGTCTTAATGGAATAGCTTTTTCTCTTGAGATGGGATATTTCTAACTACTTGTCCGGTAGCATCGATGTATTATTTTTGCTCATTCTATATATTGCTGAGGTAGAATTTGAACCTTCTTGGACAATTCAGCTGTTGGTGAATCTTCATTATCTGTTATGTACATGATTCCAATGTATATAATTACTTTTTCGGTTTCTTAGTGCATTGTTTTCTACAAAGGCAACTTGGATCAAATGAATCCCGATTTATGTCATTCGTAACATAGTTTGATCCAAGTTGCCTTTGTCTTTCAACTGTTTCAATTTCATTTTCTTGTTCCATCAGATGTACCATCATCTCATCTTCTATGATTTGTTCCTTAACATCATTTCCAATTTTTTTCATTATTTTCTCGATCTTTTCGTCAATAGAAAACCGTAGTATCTTCTTATTTGGTTTAATGTCTAGAAAGACAGTCATTTTATGCTTTTTTTTCCAATTTCGTCATATCTGTTTCTTAAACTTAAATCAAAATCAATATTTGCCATGACCTTTGTTTCATTCTCATGATGTAAATTTTAGAATTGTTCATTCATTAATCATTTCTAGATGTTTTAGATCATCATTACAAAGATTGCTAAACTCTATATGGCTAACGCGTTAATCTATGTAAAATAATCCATGGGGTCCAGCGTATATTATACAATTTCATCCTATACATCATCATTATCATACTTTTCTCAAGAATCGGTAAAGCAATATATGCAGCGTACCTGATTGAATCATTTGCTTTTAAAAGGCGTACCTGATTGGATCATACGCATTTAAAGGTGTGTATTTGATTAAATCATTTCAATTTAAAGGGGGCATACCTGATTGAATCATCCGCATATAAAGGGGTGTTCCCAATTGAACCATTTGTATTTAAAGGGGCATACCTGATTTTAATCATTCGCATTCGAATGGCGTACCTGATTGGATTATACGCATTTAAAGGGGCGTACCTAATTGAACCATTTGTATTTAAAGGGGCATACCTGGTTTTAATCATCCGCATTTGAAGGGCGTACCTGATTGGCTCATTCGTATTTAAAGCAGCATAACTGATTAGATCATAAGCATTTAAAGGGTCGTTTCTGATTAAATCATAAGCGTTTAAAGGGCGAACCTGATGAAATCATTCGCATTTATTATCTACACATCATCACAGGTGTACATATCTTTATCCAATTCCACGGTAAGATTTTCTTAGTTATCGTCTGTATCATTTGCTTCATCAAAATACATACATGGTTGGTGCGTTTAAATGTTTATCTGTGTAAAATAATTCGTGATGTCCAGTATATATTTTGCATTTTCATCCTTTACATCATCGCTATCATAAGTTTCTCAAGAATAGGTAGCAATATAAGCGGCGTACCTGATTGAATTACTCGCTTTTAAAAGGTGTACATGATTGGATCATCCACATTCACCGTGTAGAACGCCACATGCGGGGTGTCGGCTATGTGTGACATGGGGTGGCAATTTTGAAGCGACGAAAAAGTAACAAGGTAAGTTGAAGCATCAAAATTCTTATTTTCAGAACTCTCAGTACCATATAATGTATTGAATGGAAGGAACCGCGACATAATCTATTTCCTGAAAGCAGGAGTAGTCGCTTTCAGTATTCAGTTTTCTCAAACACCTCGCCCTAGTTTTCCGTGTTGTGAATTTTGAGGCTTTATATACAATTTCTGTTTAAAAAACTACTTTATACAACTACCCTCCGTATTATTAATTTTGAATTGTATTCCTCTCATGGACTTATACCAAATACCAGTTTCTTAGTAAAAATCCATTGGTTTTAAAACTATTGTTCATCAAAATATGAAGTGTCGCTCGGGGTGTCAGATTTTGCATCTCAAGGGGTAGAGGCTTGTCATAAATACTTTTATGACAATATAAATATTGAGAATATTTTCTTATAAATCAGTCTCTATCTGATACTTTTTTATTCAAACATACCTACACTGTTATGATGACAAATTACAAACTTAATTTGGTCCATATTTTAATCTTTTAAGTAGCAGTCTAGCTAAAACACGTTCTCATCTAAAATTAGAAATTCTCATATGCCACATAACTCATTTTTGTTTGAAAAGGCTACATCGTTTGGGATGACTGATATATTTCGCGTTTGGAGGTTCTTGATGTAGTTGACCACGCCACATCAATGTTAATGATTTGTGAAGTGTATAATATTCACTCACACATATTTTACATTTCTCGTTCCATCATTTTTCAAACATTGGCTTTACCTTTCGTGTAACTATTTGTGTGTTGCTTATTAATTTAATTGTAACACTTCTAAATGACTGCATAGGTGAAACCAATGCCTTCTTAGAAAACTATGACACTAATGAACAACACCAGACTTTTTGCTGTTCCTGCTAATAACGTATACATGGCTTCACTAGAAAGGGCGACAAATAGAAAAGGCATCAATTCTTCAGCTTTCCTGAATGAAGGATATGTTTTTACAACTCCAGTGTATATGCCATTATACACAACTGTAACCATAGTATAATGCTATAAATTAACTTATTGTCCTATCTAAGCTAGTCCAGTTAGATATCAACTTCTGATATGCAGTGAAGACAGATCATTGCAAATTGTTTTAATTACCGATAATTATGCAAATGCAAACACAACAACTTAAAAAAAAACGGTTTCACTATCTATTTAGTATGCATAATGCCAGCAATATCAGATTTTAAGACAGTTTCATTTTCTCTCGATCAATTTCTAACCAAGAGTTTCAAATAGTGAAGTTGAAATCATCCCGTGTAAATTTTAAGGGCGCCATCACGAGTTATGAAATAACCGTTTCACAGATGATATCTGATATGTTTCTTACATCGTAACTACAATAAATGACAATTCCCTTCTCATTTTATGAATGTGACTTAGCGGATTAGACTATTTACTGGGTTTGTAATAACACGAGCAACACGACCGGTGCAACATTTTGAACAAAATCTGCTTACCCTTCTGGAGCACCTGAGATCATCCCTAGTTTTTGGTTACAGTTCGTATTGCTCAGACATTCTTAGTTTTCTATACTGTTTCTTGTGTACTTTTATTAATTTGTCTGTTTGTCTTTTTCATACCATGGTGTTGTCAGTTTATTTTCGATTTATGAGTTTGACTGTTCCTCTGGTATCTTTCGCCCCTCTTGAAGTTTCTAACTGAGAGAATGATGAGAAACGATAGTTTTACAATTGAAAATATGAATACAATATATGGCTTGTTAGAATGCAAACCGTTTTAGCTTGCTAAATATCTAATAAGTGCCACCAAATATGCAGACATTTTAGACTGGAGGCACACCATACACAATTTCACACGCTTATTGAACATCAGCTTGGTTTGACAATACTAAAATGTATGTAAAACTACAATTCAATAGAACATAGATTGGTATACAAGCAATCAAATCTTGTATATATCCATGTAGGAAAAATAAGTGTTCACCGTACACAAGTATTGTATGCAAGAATACCGTGAACTGAAAATGTCAAACAAATATGCCAACTGTTATGTTCCAATGTGTATAGGATTATAGGTTGGTATGCGGACAATCAAACCTGTGAATTCCATTGTTTATTGAAAAGAGAGTTGGTATACAGGCATAAACCAATATAGACTTTAAGATATACTAGTATACGAGTTTAGCAAACATCAAGTCAGTATGTTGGCATACAGACCTGACAAATTCTAGTTTACATTTGTACACATAGAGTAAGAGTTTAACATACGCCTGATCGGTATTCTGTCATACGGACCTGACAAATACTAGTATATGCCTAGAGTGAGAGTTTAGCATACACCAGGTCGGTATGCTGGCATACAGACCTGACAAAAACTATTATATGCATAGAGGGAGAGTTTAGCATACACCAGGTTAGTATGCTAGCATACAGACCTCACAAATACTAGTATATGCATAAAATGAGAGTATAGCATACATCAGGTCGGTAAGCTAGAATACAGACCTGACAAGGACTGGTATATCCATAGAGTGAGAGTTTAGAATACACCAGGTCAGTATGCTAGCATACAGACCTGACAAATACTAGTACACACATAGAGTGGGGTTTTAGCATCCACAAGGTTGGTATGCAGGCATACAGACCTGGCAAATGCAAGTAAGAGAAAAAACACTAAATTGAGCATACTTTTCATTGAAACATGTGAAATGAAGATGGGTAAATGATATTTTATGTATAAATTTCAAAAATGGCAGAAAATAAAGTATAACAAAAATGCAGAATGTGTATCTTTTTATGGTTTATTTGCTTTAACTTTTTCCTGGGTGTTGACATAGTTTATTCTAGCATCCTATGAACAAGAATTATTATAAAATGATGACGTTTTGGATTCGCATTTACAAAAAAAACCACAAATCTTGAGAAAATGTCAGACAAATATTATCAATGCTAAACAGTAACTTTTTAACGCGAAATATATCATCCCAAACGATGTAGCCTTTTCACACAAAAATGAGTTAAGTGGCATATGAGAATTTCTAATTTTAGATGAGAACGTGCTTTAGCCGGACTGCTACTTAAAAGATTAAAATAAGGACCAAATGACATTCCTTAAGGTTGTAATTTGTCATCATAACAGTGTAGGTGTGTTTGAATAAAAAAAGTATAAGATAGAGACTGATTTATAACAAAATATATTCTATTTTTATGACAAGCCTCTACCCCTTGAGATGCAAAATCTGACACCCCGAGCGACACTTTATATTTTGATGAATAATAGTTTTAAAACCAATTGATGTTAACTAAGAAACTGATATTTGGTAGATGTCCACGAGAGGAACACAATTCAATATAAATAATACGGAGGGTAGTTGTATAAAGTAGTTTTTGAACAGAAATAGTATATAAAGCCTCAAAATTTACAACACGGAAAACTAGGGCGAGGTGTTTGAGAAAACTGAGCACTGAAAGCGACTACTCCTGCTTTCAGGAAATAGATTATGTCGCGGTTCCTTCCGTGCAATACATTATATGGTACTGAGAGTTCTGAAAATAAGAAATTTTGATGCTTCAACTTACCTTGTTACTTTTTCGTCGCTTCAAAATTGCCACCCCATGTCACACATAGCCGACACCCCGCATGTGGCGTTCTACACGGTGACATTTAAAGGGGCGTACTTGATTGAATCATCCACATATATAGGGGTGTACCTGATTGAATCATCCGCATATAAAGGGTGTATCTGATTGAACCATTCACATTTATAGGGGAATACCTGATTGAATCGTCAGTATTTAAATAGCGAACATTTATTATCTGCACATCATCACACATGTGCAGATCATTATCCAATTCCATTATCATCTGTATCATTTGCTTTATCAATTTTGTTGTTTAATGTCATTGGTCTTCTTTGTAACTTTCCTTATCATCTTCCAAGGAAATAAATGAAAAGATTCAACTATCTAAACAAACAAGATTAACAAAATTACAGACTGAAACTTAGATCTAAGAATTAAAATTTCAGCAGTTTTTACATTTTTAAAGGGCATTACTCTAGAATGTCAAAAATGAAGCCACAAAAATTCAAAATTGATTTGTCGTTTTTTTTAGGGGACAGCAGAAGGACACCTACGGGTGCGGGAATTCTCGCTATATTGAAGACCCATTGGTGGCCTTCTGCTGTTGTCTGCTCTATGGTCGGGTTGTTGTCGTTTTGACAAATTCCCCAATTCCTTTCTCAATTTTATTTTGTGGTAATATGGTTTGTGTATCAGTTTCATAAGATTCAGTAGAAGCAAACCAAAGCAATAGAACAGAAACCAACTTTGGGGCAAACAGAAAGACTGACAGACGGACAAAGGTAAAACTTAATGCTGCTGCGCTCTGGCGAGGGGCATAAAAAAATTGGAAAGTTGATGAGTCTATAACGGTTTTAATCATACTTTTCTTTCTCTTTTAATGTTGTTTTTCTTTCTATAAAGAAAAACTACAACAAGAGTTGACACACAAAATATTGTCTTCCCTCCATTGTGACCAATCATTTTTTGCACTTGTAATAGTTTTATAATTTGATTTTCATTGCTTTTATTCAAGTGGTATTTATTGCTACTTTCAGCACTATTTTCTATTTTCCAGTGTTAACTTTGTATTGGTGGAGGAAGTTAGAGAGAACCACTGACCTTGGGTAGGAACACTGACATTCCTAGTAAAGTAAGATTAGAGTCAAAAGCACCTGACGATTGCAGGGTTGAAACTCACCACTCAGTGTTGACAGGGTTGTGTTACAAAATGTCAACTACTTAGACCACTAGGCCATCACTACTATTATGAAGTATATATGCAAAGAATAACTAGCAAATAACTAAAATGTATACAAGTGACTTTTCTTCAGTTTGGCAATCTGTTAATATACATATTTAAGGCCGTACGGTGACCTATAGTTGTTCATGTCTGTGTCATTTTGGTCTTTTGTGGATAGTTGTCTCATTGGCAATCATACCACATCTTCTTTTTTATATATATATATAATTAAGAAAATTGTTTTTGACTCTTTATACATAAACTTTATATACATTTATTTACAATTCATAAATGAAATTAAATTCATCAATTCAATACAGAAGTATAATCATTATTATACTACAGTAATGACCAAAAAAATGTATGTGCAAATTATCATTTCTGTTGACTAACCATGACATTTACAATAACATGTGTACATATATATGCTGAATTGATCCATATAGTTGAGGTTTTCGTTCTATGTCAATATTAGTTTCCTCTAGTATTAGTCTTCGTGAACATGAACATTTAAAATGAATTTCTTATCCCTATACATTATAGTCAAGAGTTACATGTATGTTCAAAATATAAAATAAGTCAAAGGCAAGGTTCATGTAAAGCTATTGATAAATGATAATTTACACATTCAGTTTTCTTGGTCAAAATTAAGTTAAAGAATAGTACCCCATATTCTTCTCAGAAATTGCATATTTTGCTACACAAAAATTGACAAATTTATCTTTGATAATTTTTGTCCAATTTAGGAACTGAACTGAATTCCTTATCATTATTTTTGCACCAATTACAACCCATAATCCGTTTTGTACTAGAATATTTTTGTAGAATAAGCAGTACATTGAATATACTTTTTAAAGACTTGCAGTATGATTTTATATCATACATTTCTTTTGCAGTACTTTTTACTTTACAATAACTATACCCTCATTCTTTTTGCCATCTTGAACTTTACAAAACAATCGTCAGAATAAAATTCTTAACTAACACAGTCTTAACTAACACAGTTAAGAAAATCCATTAATATAAACTGTTTGGTGTGGCTTATTAAACATAAAAATATTTGAAAATAAATATTGCACTATGATTTGTCAAATCTTCTCATCATTTTACTTGTCTCGCCTCGACAGTTCGGACAAAACCATTTTCCTTTTGGTTTATTTACAAGACCTACACAGTTAAAATGGAACCATTCTATAACACAGAGATCATTGTCACATCCTATCATTTCCCCGTAAGAAACTTGATTACACAGACAGTATGTAGGTTCATCAGGGTCAATAGGTGGGTCGATGGGAGATGTGGGTGTTTGTTCTTTCTTTGCCTTCCTCTTCTTTTTCTTTTTTGGTCCTTTATCCTTTTCATCCTAAAAATGAAAGTGAAGGAATTAGCATACATGTAAAAATTTATGCATGTTTAAACATAGAAAATGTGTTTAAATTTAAGTGAAAGTTACAGAAAATTATACCTGCATTAGGGTAAAATTTCCTTTCTTCAATGATCCTTAAAAACTCCTATAAACTTTCTATTTATTTTTTATTTATCTATCCTAATCAACGTCTATTAATCTATGAATATTTTTTTTATAATATCTAAGAGAACAAAAAAAACAAGTTGTTTTTTATTATTTTATTTTTAAGTTTGAAGTGCAGAAGCTTTTTCAAAAATATGGTTATAAAAAAGGGGGAAAAAAGTAAATAATAAATTCATTACTCTTTATGATGTTGCTGTATTAAATCAGGACTGTTACATTACTTTTTGTGACTATCTACAAATGTACTGTCATGACTGTAGAAACATTAATTTTCGTTGGGTTAAAATTTCATGGTTTTATCTCTTTATAAGGTTTCATTGGGATTTAATTTTGTGGTTTCGAGCAAATGGAATTGACATTATATTTAGGTTAAATTTGTGTGGGTTTTTTTAATTTTGTTGATATATCCAGTAATCTGGGACTGATGAATTTTGTGCAATGATAAAGACATTGCTGAGTCTCTTCTCTTAGTGAAGGGGAAACAACTCTTGTTCAGTTGTACAGTGTAGTGCTGTATGATTGTAGTTTGAGTAAATTGTATAGAAATATATTTATATAACTCTGGAAAAATTTTAAATTGGATTTATTTCAATAACTTTAATATTTTCAAGTTTAAAATGTAGTTTGTAGATAAAACATGATTACATAACTCTTCTTCATTAATATATTCTATACAACAGTGTTAGTATTGACTTTTAAAACATACCATTCTTATTTCCTCCCTGATTATAGAATCGTTATTTGTTTTTTGTCTCCTTTGACGCTTGACTGGTACCTTTTCTGGTTTATCCTCTTGTTGTTTTATCTGTTTAGGTGGGTGTACGATTACTTCTCTTTCCTCCTTCTCTTGATCTCTACCTGAGTTAGGGTCTGGAAAAAAGTATGATATAAATGAAAGAGGGGAATGAGGAGTAAACATCAATGAGACAGCAAACTAACAACACAACAAAAAGACATTAAGAATATATGTGAAGGCTTTATTGATAACTGATCACGATACAATGATTATTAATTTTTGCGAATTTTCATTCTAATAATTATTTCATTCAAAACTATGTACTAAATACATTTATACCTAATTATATAACCAAGAATAAACAAAAACTATTTCACACAAGATTATATACATCAGCTACATGTATATTGTACTTTTTTTAGATATGAATGTAAATCCTTCACTTGCGTTTGCTTTTTTGGCTTTCTATTCATTTTTTATATAGGTGTATTAAACATTTCAATAGATACAAGATGTGAGATATTTATTTTCTCATTTTTCTTGATATTGAATTTCATTTCAAAGTTTTGTGAGCCTCTTTAATTTTGATGAGATGTTTCCATTTTGTAATTATGTGCACATATTATGTATTTCAAGTTTATCTCTCAAATGAAACCTACCAAGGTTTTCTCTATCTTGCTCTAGCTGTCTTGCTCTGTTTTCGATATGATCAGTTATACAAGCTAGCAACATTAATTTTTCATCACCAATTTCCTGACATTTGATTAATGCCCTCTGCATAGCTATCATGGCCTTTCGTTTAGCCTGGCTACTTTCAGGTTCTGTTTTGTATGTTTCTTGGTGGACATCTATGTCGGCAAGAATATCTAAAAAAAAAAAAAAAACAATAATTGTTTTAAATCTTTCTGCAAACTTGAAAGAATGTGTATTTCCAATTTTTATTGCATGTGATTGATTTGAATGCATATATGCATGAAGCTCTTTATGTTCATGGATTATTTTTTTTTTAAACTGAATTTACGAAACGAAAGCGAATCGAATTCGCAAATTGTGTTCACACACTCTTCTTTTTTAATTCAAATTGATTCCAATTGGCTAATTCGAATTATCTAATTCGCATTAGAAATATGCTTTTGTGAATACAGATTAAAAGTTAACGTCGTTTGGACAGTAAAGTGAATTTGATGCGCATTGTAATTCGAATTAGAATTGACGTTAGGACGAAAAACGTTTCGAATGTGAATTAAACTAATTCGAAATTAGTTAATGCGAATCCAATTTGAATTACGTGTGAACTCAGCATGAGTAAGTTTTTGTCAGTGAATGTATGCTTATCGTTGTTAACATCAGTAAAAAAAAATATCCATATTACGACCACAGAGCAGGTTATAAATTTCATCCAAATCACTTAATTATTTCCTTTAACATGTTTAATAGGTACAAGTATTGTAAGTGATATAAATTAACTGAAAAGTCTTTAATTAGCCTAGGCATTGCTGTGTAAATATAAAATATAAATTAATAAAAAACTTCAAATGTAACATAAAGTTGAGAAAAGGAACAGTACTGACACAGAAGAAAAAATTTGCTAACAGGGTGCAGTGCTCGACCCTGAACACGGCTAATTTATTTATGTAGTTTGTGGTTAAATTTAATGAAAATTTAAACATAGTTTGTTCCAAACATTCGCAATCAATGGTTTATTCCAGTGTATCAAAAAATCCTTGAATTGTGTATGTGCAAATGAGTTTAAATGAATGAAAACCATTATATTGGTAAATATCATTATAGAATTTAATGAAAGCAAACAGTGCTTTCAAATATTTTGTCAAAGTCGTTTAAAATCATCTACCATTGTAAGTCAGAATAAAATTAATGCAAGGGATTCCCCGACACCACATTTGTTCTAATTTTAGATGTGTGACCCGGAAGTGCTTACAGTATATTTTAAAGGGTATCCCAAAACAGTTACGCGTTGTTCAAATACAGTGAATACACATGATTTATTTGAAATTCATAATAAAATTTTAAAGAGCACTAACATACATTGAATTGAAACTTACCCTTACACTGGATATCCAATTCACGCATTTGAGTCACAACGCGTTGCAGGTCGTCAGGCAGGTTGTCCATCGTGTCGAGGTAATTTTCCAAGTAAGTTGCTGAACACAGCGCCTCGACTGCTGCTTGATTCAACATTGTCATATTCTTGTAATCATTGAAATTGTACGGATATTTCTCTCGTGGTATTTGTATTGTTTTGGCATAAACAGTAAACCAGTCATTGGTGTTTCCCTCCGAATGTTGAATGATGCCTCTTTCTGGAAATGACCTCTTTACGTCAGGGGGCACCAACAAGGGGTTGAGATCAAATAGACATGAAAATTCATTTAATTTTGTAAAAGAAATTTTTATTTATCATTCAGCTTATGCTTATCAATATATTAAATCCATTTAATACATTTTAATGTCCTTGAAAGGCACTGAAAAATTAAACTTCTGCCAATAGGCCTCGCGGAAACTATGTGGGGTTTCTCTAGACTTTACCTCTGAAAAATTTCGTTTGAAATATATGGAGAGCAAAGAAAACAAAATACTATTGTCATCTACGTTGTGTCAAGTTATCAGTTTGAACAAATTATAATTTTTACCAAAAAAATGTACAAATTTTTGATTGCATTTTGACTGTACAAATTACATTTTGTACAAAAGCGCTTGTAATTACTGTGATTTGTACAATATTTGATTAAAATCCACTTATATATGCAATCATTTTGAACAGTGTGTCAGTGTGACCGAAAGACAATGATTTTGTCTTGATTTTATAAATTTGTCTCCGGGAATAACAATTACTGTGTACATATTTTGATCATACACTTAAACCCATTCTGTTATATAAGTTGTTTAATAGCTAATATACAAACTGAATTAATTTGAAATAAAACTTGAAAATTTACCTCAAATAACACATTGTTAATTATTGTCAGAGGTTATATATGCTTCTTTGATAGTAGTAAACTTATATTTCTTATATTTCAATAAAAGTTACTGGCGGTTAAATTTGTGACGTAATATTTAAATTTTGAACCGTTCAACTCTTAAACAACTAGATATAAATAAAAAAAAATGATTTATTTGTTCTTGAATGACGTTGGCAATTATTACACGCATTTGTCACAAGTTGTGCTTGCATTACGTTCAGTGGCAAATATTACTGGCATTTCAAAACATTTTTTGCCTCTGAAAAATGAGGATATTTATTGGATAGGGAAAGAATTGTTGCATTTAAACTGTTATAGCTCGGGAGAGTACTTTAATCTGTAGACATGTGTCACGAGTCAATGAGTCAGCAACCAAACGACACAAACGGATATCTGGTTGATAACATGATACGATTGTCAACGCAAACACGCTTACAGACACTGCACAAACATAAATAGTATATATAAGGAAAATCTGTGTTGTGTTGATCTTTACAGCTGATCATCATTTTCCTGTTTAGTTTCTCTTTATATTCTTTAGTTTTGCCCCAAACACAAAAGATGGCAAAACAAAACCTTATTTAAGGGACTGGAAATCTCTCCCATAAGGGTGACAGCCTGTTACCTTTATCAAAAACCTATGACTTGTTATTTTTTGGACGATTTCCTCTATTCTGTCCTAATTGCAGATTTTGTATTGCTGATCATTGTTGCTTTTTTTAGTTTCTATCTATAGATTATATATTTCAAATACGCAAAATGTTGTAAAAACCATCATAAAGACAAGGAGTAGGCTGCCGAATTTGACAAAGTGGAACTTATTTGTTTAACTTGTGTTGTTGATCTTGTTAACAATTTAATGTTTTAAGAATATAACTTATAAATATTAATATTTTTGCAAATGTTGATTATTTTTGTTTGTTTTTTATTAATGTTTTTTAATCGCCAATTTAAGGGGAGGTAACTCTAAATAGTGCATTTTCTGAAGGATTCTACATGTAATTTTCCTATTTTGTATTTTAGCCAGAAAAAAATCACGGTGACACTATCTTTTCTTTTGAAATTCTCAAAGCATTGTCTGAAAGCTATCTTTTCCTTTTAAAGTATTTAACTATTCTATCATTTTGTTTAATTTCTAACCACAAAATGGTGTTTTTTCCTGTATAATCCTTACAAAATGTGTCATTTTGTCGATTCCGGTAGGTTGAGAAAATGCGCGGTGACCTATCATTTTTATTATATATTTCAACATATATCAACAGATACTACAGTTTGGCAAAGTATGAACAAATTCTATCATCTTTATTTTAGACTACCATACCACCTTAAGGGCATGAACTCCCGTATATAAAGTAGCTTTTGGTTTAAACTTATTTATTTATAGTGGATTGGGAAACAAGTTTTGCAACTTATATTAATCCCTTTCCACTTTGCGGGTGCGAGTGCTGCCTTGTAGCGGCATTAGACTACTCTTTTTCGGAATCTACAAGGGTGTCTTTAACGTGCAAGAGATATGACTCTCTCTTAACACGGGTCAGCCATTTATCGTCCCCTTTCGACGGACTATCATCGTTTCCTTAAGACCATACTCGCAAATGGTGTCAAGGGAGAGCCGAAAATTTAGTTCCTGAAACTTTCATCCCGAACGGGAATCGAACCAGGAACCTTTGTGTTAGTAGTCCGATGCACTAACCACTACACCAAGGCTCTCATTAATAATGATTGTGACCAAGATTGGTTAAATTTGTCTCAGCAGTTTCAGAGGAGAAGATTTTGGCAAACAATTATAAAAAATTGACTCTAAAGCCACACAACTCCTTAGGGGTTAGTTGACAATTTGAGTCAGATTGCAGTATTATTTGTAGATCTTACTTTGATCAAGGATTTGTACAAATCCTTGCTTTGATGAACATTATTGCTGTTTACATTTTATCTTTATCTATAACAATATTTAAGATAAAAACCAAAAAAACTACAAAATTTCTTTTAAATTATCAATTCAGAGGCCGCAACCTACTAACTGGTTCGTTTGAAAATTTCAGGGCAAATAGATCTAAACATGATGAAAATATTTCACTCCTGTTTTCTATTTTTAGCCATAGTGGCCATGTTGTTTGGAAGGCGGGATGAGAGGAGAAGATTGTTCGGCGTAAAAGTTAACGAATGACGACGATGGACATGAGAATAGTTTTAACGTGGCCAAGAATAAATTTTTAAACAGAAGTTATATAATGTGGAAAGAATTACGACTCACATTTAAATATAATGATTTTTTGTATAGAAAGATTTGTACTTTCGGCATTCAGTATAGTGAAGGATGATTGATCAAATTAGTGTAGATGTGTGTTTCTGTGGTTGAAATTCCAATGTCACATTAAACAGACTTATTGTCACCGATAAGGGTGAAGGTTTGGTACCATTTAAAAGTTAAAAATCCGCTTCAATTGTTTGCACCTGTCCTAAGTCAGGAATCTGATATTCAGAAGTTGTCGTTAATTGATGTTGTTAATAAGTATTCAATCTCGTTTCTCGTTTTTTTATATAGATTAGCTAGACCGTGGTTTCCTGTTTCACTTTGAATGGTTTAACGCTAGTATTTTTTGGTACTCTTTATAGCTTGCTGTTCGGTGTGAGCAAAGGCTCATTTCTGACGACCATACTTTGACCTATAATGGTTTACTTTTATAAATTGTGACTTTGATGGAGAGTTAATTTGTCTCATTGGAACACATATATACTACATCTTCTTATATTTATTTACGATTGGTAAGGATTTCATCTTTAGTAAGTTCATATGCGATTCAAAGTGTATATTGTCTATCATGATTGAGTACCCTTTCAGAGGCGGATTTAGCCCCCCCCCCCCCCTTTTTTTTGAGAAAAAAAATATTTGCTTATATAGGGAATCACTGAAGCTTGACGAAATCGGGCCCCCTCTTAGGCAGCCAGTGGGCCTCCAAATTTTCTGGATCCGCCACTGCCTTCGGAGGGTCCTTTTCGCGCAGTATATGCTAAATATCAATGTGATTTACACTGAACAAAACGATATATTATTAAATTGAGAATGGAAATGGGGAGTGTGTATAAGAGACTACAACCCGACCAAAACAAACAGCCAACGGCCACCAACAGGTCTTCAAGACAATGATACAGAAATTAACAAAGTACTACTAGTCGTTACTGACAAGCTTGTTTGTATGCTTGTCTGTAGGGATATCATAACACAGTACTCGTCATGGAAGAACGGGTGTTTAGCAACATTCTGTGTCTACGAAAAGAAAGACGAAAAGAAAGATATATACATTATAATGGCCATTATAGTTTTGAGACCCATTATTTTTTTTTTATTGGAATTGTATCAACGACCACACAGCCTTACAGATGGACGGCATTTTTTTCATTAATTATGTAAATTTTTATTCTATTTTATACTTTTCTTTGTCTTTCTGAGATCCATCCTAGTCAGGTTTTTACAAACTTACGCTCAAATTTAAGCTGGTAAAACCTTCCTTGTGAAATTGATTTCACACGAGTTGTTTCCCTTACAACATAAGTCTTATTTCACATCGTCATCGTCATGATGTGGCTAGCTTTAACTTAAAGTTAGTATCCAATATAAATGCTATCAAACATTGAAATTTACAGATGCAAACGAATCTATATGATTGGCTAACATTTACAAAATTAACACGAACTTGAAACTTTTGTCTTGGAAAATAAACTTAGATGACAATTTCAAAACTGTCAAAATAGGTGCAATTTGGGTACTTAAAACAACTGCCATTTAAATTCATGAGGGTCTGGATGGGAAGGGGGTCTGTAAACATTTAGTTTCACCCCTTTTTTCTCTAATCTTCAAACAAGAGTGCACACACTGAAATGTCTCGCCTTCTTTACTAATCCTTGATACTATCTTGATAGACCTAAATATAAAGCTTTACTACAACTGTCACATAAACTCAACATTAACCAAGAAAATGAAACATTGATCAATGAACCATAAAAATGAGGTCAAGGTCTGATGAACCATGCCAGGCAGACATGTACAGCTAACAATTCTTCAATATTACAAATATAGTTGACTTATTGCTTATAAATAATGAAAAACAGACCAAAGCACAAACACTTTAAACTTAGCAATGGACCCTGAAAATGAGGTCAAGGTCAAATGAAACCTGCGTAACCGACATATAGATCATAAAATATTTCCATATACCAAATATAGTTGACCTAATGCATAACGTATGAGCAAAATAGACCAACACTAAAAAACTTAACTTTGACCACTGAACCACGAAAATGAGGTTAAGGTCAGATGACACCTGTCAGCTAGACATGTACACCTGACAATCATTCCATACACCAAATATAGTAGACCTATTGCATATAGTATAAGAAAAACAGACCAAAACACAAAAACTTAACTATAACCACTGAACCATGAAAATGAGGTCAAGGTCAGATGACACCTGCCAGTTGGACATGTACACCTTATAGTCCTTCCATACACCTAATATACTAGACCTATTGCTTATGGTATCTGCGATATGGACTTGACCACGAAAACTTAACCTTGTTCACTGATCCATGAAATGAGGTCGAGGTCAAGTGAAAACTGTCTGACAGGCATGAAGACCTTGCAAGGTATGCACATACCAAATATAGTTATCCAATTACTTATAATAAGAGAGAATTTAACATTACAAAAAATCTTAACTTTTTTTTCAAGTAGTCACTGAACCATGAAAATGAGGTCAAGGACATTGGACATGTGACTGACGGAAAGTTCGTAACATGAGCATCTATATACAAAGTATGAAGCATCCAGGTCTTCTTCCTTCTAAATTATAAAGCTTTAAAGAAGTGAGCTAACACCGCCGCCGCCGTAGCCGCCGGATCACTATCCCTATGTCGAGCTTTCTGCAACAAAAGTTGCAGGCTCGACAAAAATTAACCCCTTTTTTCTCTAATCTTAATTTTTTTGCCCGTTATTCTCTGATCTTCATTTTTTAAGGGCATTTTTCTTTAATCATTTAACCCCATCCAAACCCTCAGTCATATGAAACCGCAAATTAAAATAAATACAATGCATTAGTTTTTTAAAACTAGTTTCCATACTAAGACTTATATACATATACTTATTTCTAAAGACAATTCTTTAATTTGTCCACATTTAGAAGAAGTTTAATTTTTCGCCGAAATATTTTCCGTATTCTGGTGACCTGAGCGAGACCCTCTAGTAAAAACTGGGTGATCGTGCACAGAAGACTAAGTTTATGATATAAACATGCATTGGTTTAAGCATTGGATAAACATTATCAAAACTTAAAAAAATATTTTTCACCAGTCACTCGTTTCATATGACTACACACGCTGGAAATTTCTCGCCTTCTAAAATAATCATTGGTATTATGTTGACAGTCCTAAATATAAAGCTTTACTAGAACTATCACATAAACTTAACATGATCCAAGAAAAAAGTGAGGTCAAGGTCATGTAAACCAAACAAGAACTTCTGAAATACACATACTCCTTACAATCAATACACTTAATATAGTTGACTTATTGCTTATAGTTCCTAAAAATCGAAACAGACTTTACCAAGAAAACTAAACATTGACCAATGAACCCTGAAAATGAGGTCAAGATCAGATAGACTATGCCAGTCAGACATGTACAGCTTACAATCCTTCCTTACAACAAAAATAGTTGACCTAATGCGTATAGTTTAGGAGACTGTCATGTTCATCATTAAATGTTTCCATACACCAAATATAGTTGACCTATTGCATATAGTATTATTAAAAAGACTCAAAAACTTAACTTTGATCACGGAACCATGGAAATGAGGTCAAGGTCAGATGACACCTGCCAACTAGACATGTACACCTTACAATAATTCTATACATCAAATATAGTAGACCTTTTGCATAAAGTATAAGAATCAAAGTGCTGGATAGCACCTCTGGAAAGTTTGCAACTGTAGCTGTGTATTATTCCAGAAAGGTTATAGACGTGTATTATTTCAAATATGTATTTCATCACAGCTTTGATGTTTTAAACTAAACCATTGTCTCGTCAGTAATTATCAAAAATCACCTTTTTATGTTTATCATAAAAAGTTTTGATATTTTCTCATGATTGCAACCTTAAACTGTAGATCTAAAATAATGAAATATACATGCAGAAAGCTCTGTTAATTTTTTTAAGTACCCATGCATGCCATGTCAACTTCAAGGGCCTGTGAATTAGTATTTTTCTATTGGTTTAGGGCCTTCATATTTGTTTTTAGTAAATTAACACGTCAGTTTTTTTTTTTGAATTGTTCCACATGTTTCATATCGGGGCCTTGTAAAGCTTTCTACATGTATATGGTACAAACATTTCTCATTATTGACAACCTTTATTGTGGACTAGAGTTATGAATACATTTCCATTCTTTGAACTCTTTTGGATAGCATTGGTTCTTTGCAAACAATACTGCATCCTTACTTATAAATAAGACAGTTACAGTAACTTAAATCAATACAACTGTAAAGAAAGTGAATTTATATTAAAGGCTTTTATATTGAAAAAAAATAATAGGGAACATGTCCATGGGTCTCAAATGATGCCTTCGCTAGCATTAACGTTATAAACTCAAGAACTGTAAATGTGACACTACCAAAATTCAATTTTACTTGATATGAATAATGGGTTAATAAACATTGTGTATTCATTCTAATTATACAGTATTGCGCAATAGAATTGTAAGATCTTGACATTTGTTTTGTGTCAGAAAACAATATGTTATGTCAACAATTTGATCGCAATCCAAAGTCAGAGCTGTATCAAGCTTGAATGTTGTGGCCATACTTGTCCCAACTGTTCAGGGTTCGACTTCTGCGGTCGTATAAAGCTTTGCCCTTCAGAGCATCTGGTTTCATTTAACGGTAACACGGAACAACCTACACTGCATGAAATGATGCATTTAATATAAAATTAAATGCATATGTTATGCATATTAAATTTCAAATTACGAAAAATATTATGCATTTACTTTGCTGGAAAATTTCTAATTTAATATAGATTTAAACTAAATTTAATATTGCAAATAAATTCCCAAATTTCAACCTAGTTTAAAGGTATTTTTAAATCTAAATAAATTTCAAATTTAAAGAATTTAAGTATAGACTAAATTTAAATAAATTTCTAATTTAAAGAAATGTTTATGTAAATTAAATTTGAATAAATTTGAGATTTAAAGAATTTTTAATATAAATTAAATTTGAATAAATTTCAAATTTAAAGAAGTTTTGATATAATTTAAATTTGAATAAATTTGAGATTTAAAGATCTTTTAATATAAATTAAATTTCAATAAATTTCAAATTTAAAGAATTTTAAATATAAATTAAATTTAATTAATTATGTAATTTAATTACATGTAAATTCAAAAAAATTTCTTGTTTATGACTTATTTAAATTAGAACTTCCATCAAATTTAATGCAATTTAAAGTCAACATAATCCTGTATAACTACTTACAAAACAATAGTGCAAATGAATAAGAAAAGGTAGAATTTTTCCCTCTGCTTTTTGGAAAAGGGATGTTGGGGATTTGTTTTTACTTTAACCCAAATATCTGGTTTGAAAATATCTAATTAAATAAAAAAACAAAAATTAGGAAAAACAGGAATTTTTAATGGTGATAACTTTGTAGCTACTGTACATATAAAATTGATCCTCCAACTTTTCTGATCCATGTTTACAAAGTATTAGACTTGAAAGGCATGGATTGCTGCTCTGTGTATTTACAGTAGAATAATATTTGTGGTTTCAAATGGCAATGTGCAAATGTATAATTTGTCAGAAAACATTGAAGACTGTATTTTTCAGATGAAACTTAAACAATAATCCAACGAATACATGTCACTCATTTGCAAAGCTCAATACCATTTTGTAAATATGCCTTTACCTATATGTAAAGAATGGCAATGCATCTGAATTTATATAAGAACTTGAAGAGTTAGAATCTAAGACATACAAAAAACACAAACACCAGATATAAACTATAGGACAAGGCTATCTATGTGTGATTTGGATTTTGACAATGGCAGCAATATACAATACAGGAGATAACAAAAATTTTTGGACAAAGCATAACCATACACAACAATTTCTAGCATTTTCTTATTGTCATCCTGTCTAGGGCATAGTTATTTTTATCACTTCTAATCGGGTCAGAATAATAAAAAAAAACAATTTTGAGTTATCTCCCTTTGTATATACTTCAATAAAAGAAACAAAGTATCTAACAAATTAATTTTATTCAGATGCTGTCAGACAAATTAGAGTTGTTTTGGTGATAAATTAAAATAAAATGTCAAAAAGTTTGTTATACAATTTTAAAAACATTTAAAACAAATAAAAAAACACTTTTGTTTAAAAAAAGTCAAGTTCTACATCAAAGAATCTCATCAAATTCAAACTAATTAATAAAATAATGGTTATTGACAAATTAACATGCTTACTTGTATAGATTATTTAAGAATCATAACAATTTGGTTATAACAAATAGCAAACATAGGCACCTCTAAATTTCAAGTTTGGCATCATAAAAATATTAATGAATAATCTCCCCTGCTAGCATTATTTGTCAATTTTAAAAACTTCAAAAAGCAAAAAACAAAAAACATAACATTATTTACATGATTAACATAATTCGTAAATTCACAAGAGTGCACACACTTAAATGTCTCGCCTTCTTTACTTATCATTGATATTATGTTGATAGTCCTAAGTATAAAGCTTTATTAAAAACTGTCACATAAATTTAACATTAACCAAGATAACTAAACAAAGAGCAATGAACCATGAAAATGAGGTCAAGGTCAGATGAACCATGCCAGGCAGACATGTACAGCTAACAATGCTTCCATACAACAAATATAGTTGACCTATTACTTATAGTTTTAAAAAAATAGACCAAAACACAAGAACTTAACACTGAGCAATGAACCGTGAAAATGAGGTCGAGGTCAAATAAAACCTGCACGACTGAAATATAGATCATACAATATTTCCATACACCAAATATAGTTGACCTATGGCATATAGTATTAGATAAAAAGACCAAAACTTAAAAACTTAACTTTGACCACTCAACCATGAAAATGAGGTGAAGGTCAGATGACATCTGCTCGCTAGACATGTACACCTTACAATCATTCCATACAACAAATATAGTAGATCTATTGCATATAGTATGAGAAAAATAGACCAAAACACAAAAACTTAACTATAACCACTGAACCATGAAAATGAGGTCAAGGTCAGATGACACCTGCCAGTTGGACATGTACACCTTAGTCCTTCCATACACCAAACATACTAGCCCTATTGCTTATAGTATCTGAGATATGGACTTGACCACCAAAACTTAACCTTGTTCACTGATCCATGAAATGAGGTCAGGTCAAGTGAAAACCGTCTGACGGGCATGAGGACCTTGCAAGGTACGCACATACCAAATATAATTATTCTATTACTTATAATAAGAGAGAATTCAACATTACAAAAACTCTGATCTTTTTTTTCAAGTGGTCACTGAACCATGAAAATGAGGTCAAGGACATTTGACATGTGACTGACGGAAACTTCGTAACATGAGGCATCTATATACAAAGTATGAAGCATCCAGGTCTTCCACGTTCTAAAATATCAAGCTTTTAAAAAGTTAGCTAATGCCGCCGCCCGATCACTATCCCTATGTCGAGCTTTCTGCAACAAAAGTTGCAGGCTCGACAAAAAAAAACATCCTGCTGCTCGAACATTGATTAAAATTTCATTCCAAATGCTGTATGCAAGAATAAAAATAATAAGGTGTAATGAAATACTTCAAATATGTACAATTGAATAAAATAGCACACAAATAAACTTTTATCAACAAAATTATGTAATGTCAAGCAAAAAATTATCAATATTGAATATGTACTTGGACAATTGAAGAAAATAATAAGTTTATATGCTTATAAATATATTTGGTGTATTGACTGTCTCCTGATTAGTTAAAAATTTTTAGTTTTATTTTCAATTTTTTTTGTTTACAAATTTTATGAAGTCAACATGTGCATGATGTGTGTACTTTGTTATTATTTATATAAATAAAATAAAAAAATTCTTTGAGCCTTATTTTTGATAGAAATTTATTTATAATGAATGGCAATAACTTATTTTGATTTTATTGAACCATAAAATTAATTTTCAACTATTTACATTTTACATAATCCTCTTCGCAGATTATCTAATGTGAAGATTCAAAAAGTTATCTCCCTTTGACCAAGCGATTATAAATAATGTGAAATCTAACAGGAAAAATCTTGACAGCAAATACAAGACACTGAAATGAGCAACACTCAAATTATTATTCAGCATTTAATTAATTAGAAAAGGCAACAGAAAGTTTAAGTAAAAAGAAATATGTAGCTTAACCAAACACATTAACATAATCTGATGTCACCGATATGCTGAACTTGTAAATAATTTTAATAAAAAATGCAAATGTTGAAATAAAAGAGCAGTAATTCATTTTTTTACTTTAAAAAATAATCAAATTCAATAAACCAAACCACTTCATTTTAAGGGTTCCCCCCTTAAACTGAAAACTGTCAACTATAATTCAAAAGTAAACATGAAGGTATTTTTGTTCTTGCAAATTCCAAAAGTGTACCTTTGAATTGGTCCTTATTAAAATTTAAAGAAATTTTTATTGATATCTCTCAATTTTGTGTCATATGCCCTTAAGTAAAAATCCATGCAAGTTCTGTACATTTCTTGTGACAAGGCCTCTCCGATTTACTTGGACCTCAGCTCTTTGCCCTGTGCATTCAGCTGTCTCTGGTATTTACAGTCTAGTAAATGACTTTAGTTTATCCATGTAAGATTTAAAATCTTGTGACAGTCAAATCCCAGTTGTGATCAGGCGAGTTTATCTACAGAATCACTGTCCCAACTTGACATTAAATCAATTTGCATGGCCTTTCTAAGTTTGTCCTTTTCTGACACTGGCAGTTTCTTGGCTTAAAGGGCCTTAGCTCTATTTTGTAGCTTCTGTAATAAAGTAATAAAAAAAAATGTTTAATTTTATTAAATTGACAAGTGATATATATGTGACAAAAGTAATAATTTTCTGCATGCAATTATTCTATCTTAATGCAGTTGTAATCAAAATCATATATTTAAAAGATATTCTAATGAGTGACCCAAAAATATCTCGTGGAATAACTATAAAAAGAATAGCTAGAAGTTGTGATAAATTTTCTATTTTCAATGGACCATGAAATTGGGGTCAAACCATTAATTTATCCTTAGAAAGATCATAACATAAGGCACATGTATATTTATTTTTAAATTGATTGGTCGTTAACATCATTAACAACTATCCTGACCAAAAACTTTTACCAAAACTTGAACCTAAAGCAGAACAGATGAAAGAATAAACAAACAAAAGCATGGATCATTAAACATAAACCCCTTCTACTATTGTAGGCTGGCATAACAATTTATTACAACTATTACACATTGTGATTTATTTATCAACATCAAAAAAATTATTGATTTGTATCAGTTTAGTTTTTCAATTATATTTTAAAACTAACTCCTTCTATCATTGTTTGGTCTTATTCACGGTGTAGAATATATACAACTTTTATAATTTAATGTGTGATACCCTCAGGGGTTCAGGCTTATATTTTGGCAAGTGTTTAATGTGTCTATGGGCACTATGGAGGTCTAAAATTAGGTAGCACCCCATTTTTTCCCTAGGGAGATTGATATTGGAATAGCTCATTATTGAGTTTGTTGTCTTTATCAATTTCAATATAAATCACATTATTAATTAACTACAGTGTTACAATATTTTTTTAATATCATTTCAAGAGATAAATATTTTTACCTTGAAGTGGAACTATCCAAATCTCAGTTTGTTTCTTTGTATTAGATGCAATACATAATGATCTGGACCATCTGGTGCTGTTTCCAGCATTTTCTCATCTGATGAATTTTTCTACCCTTTTCAGTCACTATAAAGTGTTACAACTTAAATTTAGACGCAACACATAAATAGTAATTGGAAAGGTACTGCCATTGCATGTGTTATGCGGAAACTAATTTAAAATCGATGTGTACAATCGTGAAATTATGAGGTCGTCAAGAAATGAACTTTCGTGATAATCTACTCGTTCCCCAAACCTGAAATAGTTCTATCGTCTGCTTTCAAAATACCTTTTAAATGAATGTAACCGTCTTTAGCCTGAAATGTATGCCATTCTGACATTTTCAGCATGTTTAAGATCACTAAATGACAACTGCGTCTTCAAAACAACTGTTTACTTTCAGTTTGTGTTTATCGTGACTTTCGATGTAAAATCTAGAGACGTTCGAATTCCTGCCTTTGTGTCAACTCGGCCAATATAGAATAACTCGGCCAATACAGAAAAAAATCTGTATTGGCCGAGTTATTCTGTATTGGCCTAGTTTACACATTATATTGCATAGGCAGTTTTCATCATATTAAGTCCAATAACAGTGTAGTTAATTAATAAATACCTTTATATGTGAAGGAACATGGATGGCTGCTGTATTCCCTTATCTTTGAGCATCTGTTTCAGCTTGAAATCGATTCTCTGTAACAATTGGTGCAATTCTTCAATTTTTTCACTGTCATCAAGATTTCTGTTTGGGAATCCATCATCTTCTTTATTAGCTAAGTAAAATAAAAACTTTTTGAGAAAATGTAAATATTCAACATGATGTTCATACAAAATGATATTAAGTTTAAATTCTTTTATATAAATGCCTTTTAAACTTGAGTTGCTGAACTGTAGTAACATGTATATGTTACAGTAAATAGGTGAAATTAGGAATTACATGTAATTACTAAACACTTGAAGTTGGTCAAAAATTATCTGTATTATAATGCTGAACTTAAACTATTTTGGATTAAAACTAAAGTTACTCTGATTTAACCAAATATTTGAAAGTCCATATTTATTTAAGATATTTTTTATACATATCAACCATTCAAAATTTTAAGAGTACTAACTGATCTTCTAGTTAGCATTACACAGCTAAAACAATGTTGTATTATGGTCAGGTGATCAAAAGTTATGGTTGTTTTAGCAGTCAGTAAATAGGTGTAAATATTCATTTTAAATTTAGTAATTACTTGTATTAACTAAGTGCATCAGGAATTACCTGTAATTCCTAAATTTTAGTAATTACATGTAATTCCTAAATTTTAGTAATTACATGTAATTCCTAATTTCACCTATTTACTGTAACATATATATAAACAGTATGTAAAGGTTTGAAATGTTTCCAAAAAAATACTCAATAATCATAATATAAATGAAGGAAGTATGGTAACCTACATGTATGTATCATTTGTTTGGCTATAGTAATTGGATCAACATCAGTTGGTCTTTAGCGGATAGCATTTATTTTGGAAACATACCACATTGTTTACTTTAATCTAATTAATCTTCATATACAACATGTACAATGTACATATACATGTATCTTAGTTTTCTCGTTTGAATTGTTTTACATTGTCATATCGGGGCCTTTGTGGTATGGGCTATGCTCATTGTTGAAGGCTGTACAGTGACCTATAGTTGTTAATGTCTGTGTCATTTTGGTCTCTTGTGGACAGCTGTCTCATTGGCAATCATACCACATCTTCTTTTAATATATCATTAAGCATTTGAATCACAGGCACTTGTTTCTATCCATTGGAAGACCCACTATCAACGTATATTTTCGAGAAGGTACCCAAGTAATTTTTTCACCTCTCCGCTTAAAACCATTATTTCTGGTATATATATACGTTAATAGTGGGTCTTCAAATGGATAGAAACAAGTGCCTGTGATTTGAATTTATACCAATATCAAGGGTACAACTGATATGTCACCTGGGTAAGTAAGGTACATGTACCTATAGAACAAGTCAATTATCCAATAATCTTAAAAACTATAGCACAGTTTGTAATTATTCCGTGACAATAAACAATAATTTGGTTTGCACGACACTTTGACCATGTCCCCTCCTTTTTAAATAAGGTTTTGGGAATAAAATATATTGGGCATGCATCTATCAGATTAATCATAAAAAGTAAATTGATTGTGTAAGGTTATGTAATATATAATGATCTATATTAAAGTAATGCGGTTACCAAATCGAAAATCATGTTGAATTTGAAGTGTGTTCTTCTTTTGGGATTTGAAAATCCCGCAACATGACGACTTAAACATTGCTTTAATAGAAAACACTCGAGACTACCGAAAGGTGCACGGTCGCACTAAATACCAATAATATGTTATTAAGCCAAATAAAATAATGTATCCTAATTGATAGATTGATATGATGCGTATATAATATAATTGTTTAAAAGATGTGAATAACAGAATAAATGACAGACACATGATCTCCAGAAATTAACTATTAAAGATAATAAAGTATTGTCCTGGTCTACTTTTTGGTCTTAACTTACACTGTTATTATAACAACAATACAAAAAAAAACGCGGGACATGACCAGATAATAAATATAATTTTTCATACGTACAAATCAAGTTGATCGAGTTACCTGGACTCATAATATTCACATATTAGTATAACCTTTAATATATATTTCTCAAATTATTGCTTTAATAGTAAGCATAGGTACTTGGATACAGGACATTTTTTTTACCCTACCCTTTTTTTCCAAAATCTGTTATATTTTCGTTTTCTCACTTTCGTATTATTTATTTTTTTCGCGTCTGTCTGTACGTGTCATTAGAACATAAATACACTACAAATTACTTGGTTTTGCTATTTACTATCAATTCCAAGTTTACTATCCACAGCAGTCACGGATATATTACTAAAGAGAGTGAATTTTAAAATAGAAAACGAAAAAATAACGGATATTGGAAAAAAGGGGGAGGGTAAAAAAAATGGTGACTTCCCATTAGTCTAACAACCATTATTCGGACAGCCAATACTCCGACAACATGTACTATTGACAGCCCATTATTACGACAACCCATTACTCCGACAGCCCATTATTCCGACAATATGCGTTTTTCTTAGTGTATGGATAAATTTTCTCTAAAAAAAAAAACCAACTCCGCTCTCTGATATTTGTGGTAGTCCGTTTTGATTCCAATTATTTTTTGCATGCGGACATTAATTTTGTCTCAGTATATTGGAGTTGATACACATGATTATAGCAACTGCTCAGTCCTTAACCTCGCCCCTCTTTCGTTTTGCGTGTCTAGTTACTTTATTTATCTTTATATTTCGTTGTTTGTGTGTCTACTATCAGTCTGTGCTGTTCTAGCTCGCTATTTCTTGCATGTGTGTCTTGATCTACCTTCTTTTCACTAGATCTTCGAATCCCCCTTTTCGCGTATCAGGGGAGTGAGGTTCCCCCACTATGAACTACATAAATAAATAATACATCGGAGTTGGAAAACACTACCCGCCCTCTTTGGTCGCAACACTTTCTCTCCTTGTATCACTCATCTGAGTTTTATTTAAATTTATTTTGTTGCAGAAATAATGGGATAAAGTAGCGTCAGTCAAAATAAAAAAAACAAAGAGACAAATACGTACCCAGAACCTAAAAAATAAGAAGACAAATAGGACGAAATATGTGCTAAGAAAAGATGAGCAATTCCAATCATGATCAATCATGAATACGGTATTATGTTCGGGAATGAGAATCCACGAAATACGGAGACAGTACATGTAGCACTTCTAATAGCGATCGTTCAGACATAATCCGAGAGATGACACTCAATATTATGTTGGGAGACTGATTTTGTATCCTAAGATTATTTTAAATTCTAGAAAGATATGCCTCTTTTTTAATGATTGGTGGAGATGCAGTACTGCATGATGATTTACAACAAAACTTATTACGAAAAACAAATATGACGGACATGAATATTTCGGCAATTTCTATCTAAATATGCATAAGGAAAAGTGATATCGGGTCAGTGACTGTATATGTCATAGAAATATACAGTCAACGCATTTTGACTGCTCAAGTAGAACGAGTGCAGTATAAAAGACAATAACAAACTAGTAGAATAAGACAATGTGTGACATTCTTGTCCTTGTGTCTTTGTCAAATTGTTTAATTGTAAAAACTTAGTAATATGTGTTTTGTGGGAAACTTATTTTTCATTTAAAAATTGGTTTCAAGAAGAAACATATTTAGATATCATTGATTTTAAGAAAGGTAATTTATATGTTAATTCAGAATCGGTGCTCTTCCATTACATGAAGAATTGAAAATGCTAAATACTCAAAAAATCGTATTGTACAGCTGATAAAGTTTAGGATGAGCGTCATTTTTCAATCGAATGCTCACTTCATTATAATTTGAGGGAGGAATTCTTTCGCCATATTTTTAGCACATATCAGAACTTTAAAACGTTAGACAATTATGATTAATTTCGAAGTGAACACAAGAAAACTTTACTATTATGGAGAAAAAAAATGAGGATCATATCGTCAGTTCTTTTGAATAATGTAGTACATGTCTGGATACTGACTGTTAATTGATATTAATACGTATTTTTTTTTTATATTTTGTCTTAGCTCCGATTGTGACTGAGGCTTATAGTGCTATAAATATAATTATATCATATTAGTATTGTAATGTCTTAATGTTGACACAATCATTAGACCGCCGCTTCGAAAAAGTGGGGTTATACTGTTAAATCTGTCTGTCCGTCCGTCCAACCGTCCATCCGTCAGTTCGCCGCCCGTCCCATAACTATTTTCGTTGCATCTTTTTCATGAACTACATTACAAGGATTTCTGAAAGGTTTATTGAAGTCAGTTATATCGTGTGATGCTTTTTTAAACTCATTACTCATTACATGACAGCCAAGTTGAAAACTTTTGTCACATTTTTCTCAGGTACTACACTACCATGATTTCTGATATTTAACTTCAAGCTTTATATAAGTCAGTTATACTGTGTAATGCTTTTTCAGATTCACAACTCAAAATCTTTCTATCTACCGAAATCTTTGGGCAGGGTATCATCAGTAGCTCGCGCCATCAATGCTTGTTGTTGATTTACATAGATCCTTTAATTTGAAAAATAAAATATTATTTTCTGTTTTATTCTATATACAGATTTCGAATTGAGAATTAACATTGAAAGTATACGAACTACCTTATTATATATATGTATTATATATATGCAGGGGCGGATGCAGGAATTTTCGAAAGGGGGGGTGCTAACCCATGCTAACCCAGGGCAAAGGGGGGGGGGTGCAAAACATATGTCCCGATACAAATGTATTGATCGGCAAAAATAAAGGGGTGTGCGCACCCCCGGAACCCCCCCCCCCCTGGATCCGCCACTGATACGGAGTTATTTCTTAAAATATGTTATTACAAATATAAACGTAATAATACAGACAGACACATTTTATTTTACCCGCCTGATATCCTGATATTTGACTTGATAAGTGTCGGAATTATAGGTTGTCGGAGTATTGGGCTGTCGGAGCAATGGGTTGTCGGACTATTTGGTTGTCAGACTAATTGGTTGTCGGACCAATAGGCTGTCGGACTAATGGGCTGTCGGAATAATGGCGTGTTACCAAAAAAAACAAAGTTCCGATGATAGTAAGACCCTTATTACTATACACATCCTTGATTCATGACAGTGATATATGCATTATAAACTGTATACAGAAATATACAAGATATTGACTTCTAAATTAACTTAATGTTACCTCAGTTACTGACTCCATGTTGACATTATTGTGTAATGTTGGTGTTAAATGAGATAGGTGTTGAAATTCTTCGTCGAATAACTGAATTTGGTGTGTCGATATCTACTGATCCTCCACATGCACTGAAAATCTAAATTAGTCAATTTGACCAATTTAACTAGTCATTTTGACTGTCCTCTAGATGACAATGCACTTTAATCATTTTGACTATGCTCTTAGTCGTTTGACTAGATGGTTAGTCACATTTGACTGAGTGGGTGGTCATTATGACTATGTTAGGAAGTCAAAATGACTATATGTCATACTCGTAATGACGAATTGGATGGTTCAACTGACTATGCACATTTGTCAGTTTGACAATTGAACGCAGTCCATATGACTGATTGAAATAGTCGGAAATGACCATGTTGGTTAGTCAACATGATTACTGTGAATAGTCACGACTGTTAGACAGTAATTTTAATTTGTGTTGTGTTTTTTGTTCTACCATTTAATTTGTGTGCGTTTCATTCCGTTTCGTTCTGTTATGGTTCATTTCTTCTGTTATTCTACTTTTTGTTGTTTCTCTTTCATAGGATTGACAAATACATCTGGAATATAATATCATTAAAAATACCACAGCAGCAATACTAACAATGACAATAGTATAGGACCACAAAGTGCTCAATGTTCAAAACCTTCCTATATCTTAAGTTTCCATGTGTAACCATTACTCACTGACATATATTAAAGTAAAAGAATCAAATAAAGAAAATAAATTTATTATAAACTCATTGTTAATTTGAAGTGTTTATTTCAGATAATTTGTCGGTATCAACTCTGCATGTGTCAGTGTGGTATTCTCTATGGTAAAAAATCTCTCAGCTGTGTTCATACAAATAGCAATGTCTTCATTTGCTGAAAAATATAATTGTATCATTTTAGAAGCTAAAATATAACAATAAACAAGTATATCAGTCATGTTAAAAGTTTAAAGAAAAAACAAATTTTAAAATCTTTGATCTAGTGATTTAATCACTCATCTTATGTACCATTAATTTGTAATACAAGCACCGGGGATCTTGACAGCCACCCATCCTATATCACAACATTGTAACATTGTAATGTAAGCACCAGGATCTTGACAGCCACCCATCTTATACCACAACATTTTAATGTAAGCACCAGAATCTTGACAGCCACCCATCTTATACCACAACATTGTAATGTAAGAACCGGGATCTTGCCAGCCACCCATCTTATACCACAACATTGTAATGTAAGCACCGGGATCTTGTCAGCCACCCATCTTATACCACAACATTGTGATATAAGCACCGGGATCTTGACAGCCACCCATCTTATAACACAATATTGTAATATAAGCACCAGGATCTTGACAGCCACCCATCCTATATCACAGCATTGTAATGTAAGCACCAGGATCTTGACAGCCACCCGAGTTTTAATTCATTGTTGTGAATGTCGATTGCAGTGTTTATTTTTAACAGTTTTTACTCAGGTGAAAAAAAGATATCGCTAAATACCTTTTTGAATCGACAATACGTTGTATGTGTATCAAAATTGATATCCCGTATACATATCCCCCCTTTTTTATTGTCGTTACGTCAACATGTGCCGATATTATTTTCATTTATACACTTCTTTTTCTTAAATTCAATTTTTGCAAGTTAGAATTAAAACAAATATACATCATACTTACTTTAAACAATTGGTTTATTTGACAAAATAACAGTTTCCGTGCCTTCTGGTTTGTTTACATCTACACAATCTATGGAACAAAGGGAACGCTAAAGAGTGCGCGTGAAAACCGATACTCTACACCACGTGGTGCTGTGACCACTAACAGTCAATTGACCATGCAGGTAGTCATAATGACTTGATGGGTAGTCATATATGCTTTTGACTACCTTTCGGCTGATATTTGACTAACTGAATAGTCATCGTGACTAATTTAGATTTTCAGTGTGCCCCGGGCAAATCCAGAGGCGCTAACCGGGCATTCTTTTGCATCTGACCGAGAAGACTTTCAGAAGGACTGTATAGACGAATCTTTAATTGTTTTAGAACCTTCATCAGACCCGAGTCTTGCATGGAGATGGACACTGATATACTTAAGTACTGGTACATTGTATTAACGATTTCACTACGAGGAATATCATCATCTTCAGAATGTGAGAGACAAGCAAATCCGCCAGACGACATATCCAGACAGACTTAGTCAATGATGCAAATAATATTCTTGTAGACTTGTAGCCAGACTGGTATATATATATATAAGCAGACTGGTGGACGTGTAGGACATGAAGGCAAACTGTTAGAAACGTAATCTGGCGGGTAAACATGTATATCGACTTGTAAACACGGAGACAGACTGACGGACACATAGAGACCGCGGTTAAAACGTAGTGACTTGTGGACATAGTCAATCATTTGGACAGACTAGGGGGCTATAAGAAAGACTTGTCAATGTGAAAGTAAAAACAGACTAGTGGATAATTGAAAAACTGGTGAACATGTAGACAGACTTGTGCAAATGTAAATTGACAGAAAATATTTGTCAGCCTAAAAATCTAATTCTAACTCTATTGGGTTTGATTTTCAGACTTACATTAGACATTATTTTATTAAACCAATCATGGGCCCTTGTCAGGCAAGATACAAAAACATCATACAGTGATTATTAGTGTTGTCAAATCGTACACTTGTGCCTAACCGGTTATTCGGATAATCGTTCGACCGATTAACCGGTTAACCGGTAGTTTAAGTTGATGTTTGAAGACCTTATCTATAGTACCTACATATAGATATATGAAGATGTGGTATGAATGTCAATGTGACAACCTTCCATCCAAGTAATACATTGACGTGTTTATAATACGATGAATTGAAGTTTGTCCTTTGGTATTATAAGGCTTGTCTGTGAAGATTCCTAGCGAATACTTTTAATAACTAAATACTCCGTATCAGCTACATGTATGGCGTTTGTACTAACTTCAGATTGAAAAATAAAATAATAAAATCTTGATCTCGTAGAAATAAATATGTCTGAAACCGATGATTCTTTCATTTTCTCTTGTTGTCTCCGAAAATAATGTGGAGTGTTTCAATTTGAACTGATTAAGCCTGTAACTCGTACTATCAAGTAAACATTAATAACATTCACATTGGTATGCATTTCACGACTTTTGAGTTTGCATTTCGTTTAAAGTATGTCAAAACCTTGCACGACGGAGATTGCACATTCAGATGTAGGTCTACACAATATTAGATCAAAAATTAAATAATGAAGTAAATATTAAAATTTAATCGTATTACTGATTTAAAGGTACAGTACTGTTAAAAAACATGTATACTAATTTTGTTTCCTTAAGATCTTGTCCCGAGCTGATCGAGAGACAAATTAAAGCAATCAATATACTGGAGAATTGATCTGTCAAAATAATTACCACGACCACAATTTTTAAAGAAGACATAACTTTTTAATGATTGCAATACAAATTGATTTCAAAATTGAAAAAAAGTCCGGTTAACCGGTTAGCGTTTTTGGTATTCGGTATTCGGTTGTTCAAACGGTTAACCGGTTAACCGGCTAACCGTTGACAACACTAGTGATTATATAAACATTAGTGAAATACACAATATTATAAGTAATACACAAATAACAAATTGATAACATGAGCAATGTAGGATATAATTACATGTATATGAATACGAAATCTATATTCTTTGGGGGGGGGGGGGGGTATTATGTTGTAGGGCAAGCTAGGGTAACAGTTATCAAAGCCCCCCCCCTTTTTTTCAAATAAACGATTTTTTTTTTATTAATCTTCATTTTGTCGGATTAGAAATGTTCTATGATCTCATTTATGATTTAAGTATAAACTAAAGGACACTTTTTTACTTGGTTGTGCTATAATGGATTTAGTATTACCATTTTTTTCAGTCAAGAACAAAAATGAAAATAATGGATTATTTAAGGTTTTCTCATTAAAATATTCAACATAATGATTCTTTATTTGCAAAACAAACAAAAAACAATTTTGATTATTGCAAATACATAGACTCACTAAACAAACATAATGAAAAATTGTAAGGTTAAATTAAGTGTAATATTTCCAAAATAAATTCAACATCATGTCAGCTCATCGGGTCAATTTAATTAGCCGGATATCGTTGCCTTTACCAATTATTTCACACCACATTTTACACTAGTTCAACAAATAATTCATACTTTTTATACTGATTCAGAAGCGTTGTCTATGTGGTTTATTTATTATAAAAGTTGTAGGTCACTGGGTCATTATCAAACACTACAGGAAATTAAACAATGTATAAATTTGTCTTTGGTATACACGTCTATATACTATACTGACTAATATAAGTTCAGCAGCGCATATTTTAATATATTTCAACAAATAAACAATACATATTGTCTGTGTGTGTGTTACAAGTATGCAAGTGATCTAATTATTACAGGAAATAAATGGAACCATAATGCGTGATTTTCTTTACTTGAAAATGGAAAAACTTGACAGAAATTAAGATAGATTTGACTTGAATGTATCTGTTGTTTTACCTTTTTTGTAAAGCAGTATATTTTGAATTTGTTAATAGTATAGAATTTTTTATTAATCTAATCAAGAACCCATAAAGGGCATCATTTTACAACACAATATGTTAGTATACTAGTATATATAATGCGACGTAGGTAAAGATTTTTCTTTATAAAATATTGTCATTTCCAATTTTAATGAAAACACATTATGTGGTCAAGAGGATAGCGTTGAAAAACTAAAAAAATGTTTGCACTTCGCCATTTTTTAAGTTAAATGGTCAGTTTCATTTGGCCTTATTAACATTTTTTAGTCGAGCGTCACTGATGAGTCTTTTGTAGACGAAATACCCGTCTGTCGTGAATGTAAAATTTCAATCCTGGTATTTATGATGAGTTTATTTACCATATTTACAAATATCTTTCTATTAAATATACCAACCGAGCTATACACTAGCTGTTGGCGCTTTCAATCTTGGTTGCAGTATTGAAAATAAATTGTAAAAATGAAACAATGTTACTTTTCTTAAAAGAGGATTTACGTATTCAGCTTCTTTTTTTAGAGTGAATGGCAATATATTTGTATTTTTTTAAAACAAATACATGACAGGGTGCTGCCTGAACTAAAGTGAGGGGTATCTCCAGTCAGTTATTCCCTTTATGGTATATAATCAATAAAAAAAATCCCACAAACGGGGGACCCGCCCCCCCCCCCAAAAAAAAAAATTGGATCCGCCTATATCAACCGAGCTATACACTAGCTGTTGGCGATTTTAATCTTGGTGTTATTTAACATTTGCAGCTATTGAGAATAAATTGTAAAAATGAAACAATATTACTTTTCTTAAAAGAGGATTTACGTATTCAGCTTCGTTTTTAGAGTGAATGGCTATATATATATATATATATATATATATATATATATTTATATATTTTTTAACAAATACAGGACATGGTGCTGCCTGACCTAAAGTGGGGGGTCTCTCAAGTCAGTGAATCCTTATATAGTATATAATCAATAAAAAAAATCCCACGAAAGGGGGACCCCCCCCCCCCCCCCAACTGGATCCGCCTATACCAACCGAGCTAAACACTTGCTGTCGGCGCTTTTAATCTTAAGCTATTGAAAATAAATTGTAAAAATGAAACAATATAACTTTTCTTAAAAGAGGGTTTAAGTATTTAGCTTCGTTTTTAGAGTGAATGGCAATATATTTTTTTTCTTTTAACAAATACATGACAGGGTGCTGACTGACCTAATGTGGGTGGGGGTCTTTCACGTCAGTGATTCCCTATATAGTATATAATCACTAAAAAAAAATCCCACGAGAGGGGGACACGCCCCCCCCCCCCCACTGGATCCGCCTATACCAACCGAACTATACACTAGCTGTTGGTGCTTTTAATCTTGGTGTTATTTAACATTTGCAGCTATTGAAAATAAGTAAAAGAGACAACGACTCGAAAACAAGCAGACGATAGACGAAGGCAATTGGGTCTTCAACGCGGCGAGAATTCCACGCAAAATACGGATATAACAGAAAATGTTCTATAATTGCCGATCCGACACATGTATTGTAACTATCCATGCACCCATCGATTCAATCGAAAAACTCGACGTACGACCTTCGACAATAAACCAACACATGCGAAATGTATATACGTAACAATTTATAAAATGTCCCGATGTGACAAAATGTGAAACAATAGCCTAGAGTATGTAAAAACAAGAACAAAACAAAAAAACAAAATTTGATAGAAAGCAACCATTGCATCCCTGAAAAATAACTTTCAATTCAGAAACTCAAATGTATTACGATCTTAGAAATCTTAGAATTCATGGCTATAAAGCTGAAGAGAAATGTTTAAGCATACTGAGCACTATGAGGTTTTGATTTTTTATAAGTATCAACTGCAATTTCAAGCTTATTTTATGACCTCACTTTCATCGAAGGGTATATTAATGTATCACCTACAGGTTCGTTCGTCTACCCGTTCGTCTGTTCGTCAAGCTACACTGTAAAAATAGTGCTTAGAATTTAAACGTGTTGCAAGACTTATGTGCTTAGGAAAGTGTTTTATTTCTAAGCATTAAAAACTAAACATGTTTTGGCTCTCAGCACTTCGCACTAAACATGTTTTGGCTCTCAGCACTTTGCAATAAACATGTTGTTGTGCTAAACATGTTTAGCTACATCTTCAAGTATATGAAGCTAAACGTGTTTAAATTCTAAGCACTTTCAATATTTAGACACTTTCCTAAACACGTTTAGAATTACAACACATTTAGGCCGAAGACAGCATGCAGGGCCGTAACTAGGGTTCGAATTCAGGGGAGGCAGGGGTTTGGGACCGGCGATTGAGCACCCTTTGATAGGGAGTAGGGGGCTACGCCCCCCGTCGATTTTTTTTCTCTCAGTCATTGGCTAAAAATTACCCGTTTCCCTTCGATTTCCTTACTTTAAAGAAACATCAGTATTGCTTGAACATGGAAGCAACTTTTATGCAAAAGCATGCAAGCTAAGATTGCTGTTCGGGGTGAGCCAAGGCTAGCTCCGTCTTGAAGGCTGTACTTTGACCTACAATTGTTAACATTAAATACATTTTGACCGTGAATTTTTTTCTTAAATGATAAGGCTAAAATTACCCGTTTTCCCTTGATTTCCTTACTTTAAGAAAGATCAGTTTTGCTGGATCCTTGGAGCAATTTTCATGCAAACAATTATTATCTGTATTTTCTGTATTTAAAGATATTTTTTTTAGAAACTGGTAAGTTCAAAAAAACATATAAAGCAAGATTATAAAACGCAAGATATTTTTTTATCGAGGATCTTGAAAATTCAATATTGTTGAAAGCTGAACAGACATGTATATAACTACAACCAGGGACTTTCTATACTAGTCTAGTAATATACGTAGTATAGAAAGTCCCTGCTACAACGAATGGGAGTCTTTACCTACTAAGGCATCGACCATAATGTTCTCGTACGATTGGGAAACTTAAAAAAACGATCAAACAGTTGATTCTGCTGGCAACGAATTTCCGATGTCTTAAAAGATTCACAATACAAAAGGAACTTCCTCTGCTTAATAATTGAGCTCCCAAATAAATGTGAATAGTTAAGTTTTTATTTAAAATTATCGAAAGCAAAGTGTCATATGTGTTCTCATACGAATACTGACCCCCTCAATACTGAATAACAGACGGACGGCCACACCAAAAAAAAAAATAAAAAAATACTGAAACGGTTTACTTTCGATCAAAAATCCGAAAAATGACAGACATATCACGTATCATGATAACACTGTTGAAACTGTTAACTTGTGTTGTTTATAATATAAATTCAAGTTCTTCGTGTACATATTGTCAATATTTTATTTTTTACTTCAAAAGAAAATTTTGGTGTAGAAAATTCAGGGGGGGAAACTGCCTCCCCTGCCTCATAGGTAGTTACGGCCCTGGCATGCATACCACGTGCTAATTTTTGAGCGGGAAGAAGAAACAAAGAACCCAAAGTCAAAGGCCACGCTGTTTACTTCTGACCATAACTGACCGTAACTTAACTGTTTCAGAAAGGTAAAGAGTTATAATAATACTGATTTTTATTTAGTACTGCCAATTTTAAATGATTATTGACAGTTATAAGTATTATGTACAAGTACACTACTGTATAGTCAATGAAGGAGAAGAAAAAGGGGGAACCATCCCACGAAATAAGTGCTTGTAAGAGCTTTCAGTGTTCAAACTATCTTGTGTAAAGATAATAGTTGTTTAATGTCTATCATGCAAGCTAGCACTTATTATTATATATATATATATATATATATATATATATATATATATATATGTTCTTGGAAAGGAGTTTGTGAGGACAATTTTCATTTGGTACTCCTCGGCAGATTATAATGGAACATGAAGGGAAGCGGAATCTGCCGAGTGCATCATTCGCAAAACCAGTGTCATATCGAGTTCATTGTTTTAGTAAGCACTTCCTAATGCCCGTGTCACACTGTCCCGATTTTTATATACGATGGACACCCGAATGCGAAAATTGTAAGTTCGTACGACGTTGGTCCCGATCTCGTTAAAATACCAAAAAGTGACCGAAGCAAGTACGATGAATAACGAAGTCTATACGATGGTGCCGAAATTATATACGATAGCAAAAGATGGACGTACGAAGGTTAACCGAAGACGGGTATTTAAGCTTCATATCTCAGCCGAAGCCTTCACGATGGATCACGAAGGCTACACGATGGATTACGAAGGCTACACGATGAATTACGATGATGGCGCGATGGCCATACGATGTCTAAAAGATACGAACAGAATTTCGACAACATATCGTTTCTGTACAAGTCTGTCATGCATGGCGCGAAATCGATCTTTTTGTCTAATTCTTATAAAACTTTATTATCCCCTCGCCTACTACATGTAAGTCGCGTGTAGATAAAATTGTTATGGACACTCTAGAACCAAAATGCTCAAAACTTGGTATAGTGTTACTCGTTAAGAATATCTTAAGAGCTATTGACTTTAAAGTTCAAAGGTCAAGGTCACAGTGGCAGTTGTTATACAAGGCAATATCACCCATGTGGACACTCTAAAACCAATATGCTTCAAAAGATTTTAACCACATTTGGTATATTGTTCCTCCTTGTAATGATCTGACATTTTTTACGTTCAAGGCCAAAGGTCAAGGTCAAGCAGATGGACTTGTTTTTTTCTCCTTGAAATCGCATAATACACAGGAAATTGGTTGCTCATTTTTTTACCTGCTGGTTCTAAAGGCAATATTAAGGTATTTTCAGTTACAGAATGTTTTGGTTGATTTCCAAAAAAATAGTGTATGTATCAAATATGCATATTCAAGTTACCATTTTCTGCATGTGTCATATACAAATATAGTGTCCATATTTGTCCCCAATATGTTACATACGAGGGGATGCCACGCTCGGCATTGCCTTATTTGAACTGTAAAATGTGTGCACTAGTCTGAATAATCACCCATAAGTATGCCCATGTTTACTGATCTATCTTAAAGGTAAGGTAATGGGTTCGTTGATCCCTTTTATTCAAAAAGAGCTCTTTACAGGAGAATATCATAATAATGTAGACAAAAGGAAGGATGTGGGGAAAGCAACAAATGCGGCAAAATATGACATATAGAAAACAAAATGGTTATAGAGTAAACATTCGTGTGACAACAACTCAGACGATACATAAAAAATCAGAATAATGAATACTAAGTTGGTTTCCCTATATACGTGTACCTGCAGTGTTGGTGTACGAGGCGCGTTTATGATTTTCATTATGTTACTTGATATGAAAAATTGACAAAAAATAATATTTTACTTGTAAAAGTAAATCCTGAGCCTGTAATAGCTGCTCTTCTTGTTCCATTTGAATTAATAGAAACAACGCTGTCGCCTTTCTTGTTCTCATAGAATCATATGATATGAGCTCCATGTTTTGTGAACGTCTTTCTTAACTGTCGTATTAGACTGACCAGTGCATATCGCGCATGGCACTTTAAATGTATTTTAGCGCGAAAATTAACTTACATTTAACTGGATTTATTGCCGTCGTAGTTCCATCTTGTCGCCTTCGTACTTGTATTCGATGTCAACACGACGGGATTACGAGGTCTTCACGAAGTCGTGTTGACATCGTAAGACCTTCGGGTATCTTCGTGATTCATTCGTGTAGACATCGTAATGTCAAGACTTCCCGATGGAAACGATGGAAACACGAATGAAATACGATGTGCAAAGATGCATTCCCGGTGACATTACGATGGTGAGGATGGTGATACGAACTCAATACGAACCCTCAACATCGGACGCAACTTCGGGGATTTTTTAACATGTTAAAAAATTAAGAACCCTTCCCGAAGTTGTCCCCGAAGGCTAGAAAAGGTGGCCGATGGTTCTACGATGGTTAAAGATGGCACTACGAATAGCCCGATCTGGATACGATCAGTCCCGATTTTGAAAATTTCCATATTCGTGTTGCCATCGGCGTAAAAATCGGGACAGTGTGACGCGGGCATAAATGCCAGTCAACATTTGCTCAAAATAAATAAAAAGATGCTTGTTTTTCTTCAATAGTTATAAGCCGTTGTGCTTTCTTATATTTTTATTGATATGTATTGTTTTATTTTAGATGAGAGAAGTGCAGAGGAAATCATTTGTCTTGACATGCTAAAAGTGGAGATAATGCACAGTAGCAACTATATTGCTAGGTAAGAATCCGAAGTGTATTTGATTTTAAAAATGTCAATATATATTTGATCAAATGAATGATATTAAGCATGAAAAGAAGTTTTATATTAAAAATATCAATTTACTCATCAGTACATTTATGCTTTTATACCACGGTTCTAATGTTGTTATCTTGATCTTAAATCATGCATTTACTTTTTGGTGTTGTAGTTCGTATACTCATATTTTTAGATTAATTCTACTTAGTTGCTTATCAATATTTTTCTATCTTTCAGGCCAGTGACTAGCAGTTGGGTACTAAGAAAGGAGAAGCTCTTATTGACTTGTGAAATGAAAACAGTCCTAACTTTTCAAATTGTTTTATGTATATGTACGTTACTATGAATTTATGATTTTATGAGTTTACATTTGATTGTGTTCAATGATTAACTGGAAATAAACAATTACACAAATTCCTTTGTTTCATATCTTGTAATTTTGTTTTTAATCCTAGAATTAGTATAATAATAATTTCATTTCAAAAGTTCTAGACTGTTTAATGAATATTTGAAATGAAGAAAAAATGCAATAGTCGAATGTCGACAATTGAATTAAAGAAAATACTCATTCAGATTAAAAAGGTATTAGTCACAATCAATTTGATTTGGAAATTCAAGTTTCTTAGTTTGATGCGTTTGGCTCCTTTTGTGATGGTATGATCACATGTAGTATTGAAAGCTATCATACGTTTTACAGTCTAGCCTTCCGGAATATTAGTTTATTTGGGGTCTAATGAAGTAACGGCTTATAAAACATGTTTCTTCACGACCCTTTATGGTCTAAACGTGTTTGCATTCAAAACACTTCACAGCTAAACGTGTTTCCTGACAAAACACTTCAGAACTAAACATGTTTCCAGATACAACACTTTACAACTAAACATGTTTACTGGCTAAGCACTTTTTAGCAAAACATGTTTCTAGTCTAAACACTTTACATCTAAACATGTTTACAGTCTAAGCACTTTATAGCTTGACACGTTTAGGACATCAATGCTCTTCAACTTTGTATTTGTTTGGCTTTTCAACTATTTTGATCTGAGCGTCACTGATGAGTCTTATGTAGACGAAACGCGCGTCTGGCGTATAAAATTATAATCCTGGTACTTTTGATAACTAATTAGGCTGTTAGCACATTAAATATTAAACATGTTTAGATTTAAAACATGTCAAAAATCGGTTTCACAAATGTGTTTAGGAAAGTGTTTAGGCTCTAAACACAATTTTTAGAGTGTATAGATTGGTTTGTCTGGCTATCACCTCGTACAGTTTTTGAGTTGCAACTGAAACATTTTAAGTCAAGTATCCTCAAAATTCAAGGTAGTTGGATACATTTTATTATAAATGCAGAGAGAGATCATGGTTTGTCCTGCTTCCTCTTCCGACATTTTTTTAACTATAAATTTATAGTTTTAATTAATATTTCAGAGGTTGCCTGAACATACAATTGAGATGTTCATGCATGTATTCCTATATATGCATCTTGATTTTTGTCAAATATTCTTAAATGCCAGGAAGTTGAACCTTAACAATTATGTATATAACCAGCATCTATAGAGCTACTCCTACATTTTTTTAAGCAACGACCTTGATATCTTGTAGGATGCAGAGGCGTATCAAGGAATGCGGTAGCAGGTGGGCCTCCCCCTTTTTTTTGTTATTGATTATAAAGAGAAGCACTGAAACATGACTGGCACAGGCCCCCTTTTCGGCAGTACTGAGACCCACTTTTGAAAATTTCTAGTTCCGCAACTGGGATGTTTATACGCATAATAGTGATGTGCAAGTCCATATTTAGTCTTAGATACATGATTTGTTTTATTAGTTGTTGGTGGCTTTGAACTAGCTGTCAGTTAACTGCGAGTACTTTGAGATATGTTCCTATAGTGTCTTTTTGTTGGGGGATGAACAAGTACCCGGCCACGTCCACTTGTAGATTTGTCATCTGATGAGTTAAGCCATTTTCAAACGATTTTAATAGTTCGTTCTTATGTTGTTCTGTTATACTATTGTCCCATGTTAAGTGCATGGGGTTGGGATCCCGCTAACAGGTTTAACCCCGCCACATAATATAAGAATGTGCCTGTCCCAAGTCAGGAGCCTGTAATTCAGTGGTTGTCGTTTGTTTATGTGTTACATACTAGTATTTTTTTTCGTTCAATGTTTTATATAAATAGGGCCGTTAGTTTTCTCTTTTGAATGGTTTTACATAGTCATTTCGTGGCCTTGTATAGCTGACTATGCGGTATTGGCCTATCTTATTGTTGAAGCCCGTAGGGTAACCTATAATTATTAATTTCTGTGTCATTTTGGTCTCTAGTGGAGAGTTGTCTCGTTGGCATTCATACCACATCTTCTTTTATATATATATATAGGATATTTTTTTCAAATATACATTCATATACATTATAACTAATAATTGGACTAAATCAACTATGGCTGGGGTATTAAACGTGTCTTATAGACACACATAATTTACGTTTTACTTCTGTATTGCTTTTTGCTAAATGAAATGTATGCAAACCTATGTTGTTTTATGCAGTGGTGTCACAAGGGGGATGGGGAGGGATCTTCTGCATGCATATGTAGTTCCTAAAATTTTATACTATATTCATTTGAATCTGAATTACCCGGCATAGTTTTCTCGTTTGAATTGTTTTACATTGTCTTATCGGGGCCTTTTATAGCCGACTATGCGGTATGGGCTTTGCTCATTGTTGAAGGCCGTACGGTGACCTATAGTTGTTAATATTTGTGTCATTTTGGTCTTTTGTGGATAGTTGTCTCATTGGTAATTATACCACATCACCTTTTTTATGTAGTCTTTCTAAAACATTCGATGAACATCTTTTCATTTTCGCCAATACATTATTTTTTTTCATTCGCCCAAATTTTAGATACATGGCGTAAACACACACTAGTTAATTAATAAAAAAAAACACACTTCTTTCTGCTATTTGCACCCGCCTTGTTCGCCATGGGACATGACTGTGTGATAATCATATATAGGCGGTATGATATAACTTATAATTTTTTGTGAACGGGATGACGATCGGAATTCATTTTTGTTAACTTCGGAAATTAGTACATACATGTACATGTAAAAAAAAAAGTTCTTATTTATAATCGTGTCAAAAATATCGCTCTACTATATATTTTGACAACCTGGCAGTCAGCACTGTTCTTCTTTATATTTCTTAAATGTACCACCCTACGCGACATGCGTTGCGGTAGACATAAAACTTTTTCATGGGCGTCCGAACGTGTCCGTGTTTCTGTCCAGCCACCTCTCATGTAAAATTCTTGTCAATTGTGAATCAAACTTATATATATCAGAGATGAATCGTCACAAATGGCTCGGACCAGTATTGAATTTTAACATTTTTTTAAATATTTGATCTCTATTTTGCACCGATTATTATTACTATTATCATCATTATTATTACAAACCTATACTGTTCGCTATTTATATACACATGTTATAAATTGTCATAATAATTGTTGTTCCTTGCAAATAGGCTGCTGTCGTTTTCATCTGGCGCAGAAATAACTGGTGTGTGTGTGGTTGGGGGGGGGGGGGGTCCAGTCTGTTGATCTAGTAGAGAGAAAACTCAAGTGAAATTGGTTAATGGCTATCGCAGTTTTGCGGTGACCATTCCTTCCCCCATGAAATCGAGGATTGCTTCACGTTTGACATTATGTCTGACGCTCGAAGCCGTCATCCATGCATTCTAAGATGTTGTACTTGTATATGCTGAACTTCAAGTTAGCCATATCATTGCTGGTCGGCTGCACGCGTTGAAAACTGTAAGAATAACGGTGCAGTTTTTCATGGATGTAAACAGAGTGCTTTTATCTTAATTTTACTGGTATGTTTTTAAACAGTTATACCATTGGCATTGTCCCACGTTAGGGCGATGGTTGGGATCCCGCTAACATGTTTAACCCCGAAACATTATGTAATGTGCCTGTCCCAAGTCAGGAGCTTGTTATTCAATGGTTGTCGTTTGTATATGTGTTTCATATTTGTTTTTCGTTCATTTATTGTACAAAAATTAAGCCGTTCGTTTTCTCGTTTGAATTTTTTTACATCGTCAGATAGGGACCTTTTTAAAGCTGATTATGAGGTATCGACTTTGCTCATTGTCGAAGGCCAAATGGTGACCCATAGTTGTTAATTTCTGTGTCATTTTTGTCTTTTGTGGGGAGTTGTTTCATTGGCAACCATACCACATCTAAATTCTTTTTTATAATCCTGCTCGGAAGCCTACTTTCACCTCCTCTTGAGTATGTTACAACAGTTATATACATGTTATGATTGACAATTTATAATTATGTACTGGCTAACGGAAGAGATTTATAATGATCAAAACGACCCTGTAAGTAACATGTACACAAACAACGCAAATGAAACACAAATTCGGCAAAAAAGAAATAAAAAAAAAATCAGCGCAAAAGAAATGCAGATCAGACCTGTGCAAATGATGAGTAATCAATGATAGCGTTAAATTAGAATTTGAATGTTATGGTCCCATATCATGGTTTAAAAGAATTAGGGACCAAAAACTGGCCATAATAAGCAAAACAACGTTTTTCTGGTTTCCGGACAATAACTTGTGTAAAAGTGTATTGATATCTATAAAATTATACTACAAATATTTGCACAACGGAGGGAGGGTTGGGTTTTATTTTGTTGGTTATAGCTCAAACCGTTCAGGAGTAAAGTGCAAACAAGAATGTAAACACAATACACGGATGTCCAACTCGCACTATCATTATCTATTTTCAGTAGATAGTGAAATTGGGGCCAAAACTCTAATTTGGCATTAAAATTAGAAATATCATAGTATAGGGAAAATGTGTACTTAGTTTCGAGTTGATTGGACTTCAACTTCATAAAAAAAACTACCTTGACCAAAAACTTTAACCTAAAGCGGGACAGACGGACGACGAACAGACGAACGGACGCATAAAGCAGAAAACATAATGCCCCTCTGCTAGCGTTGGTGAAGAATACAAATGGGTATTTTTAATGATTTTCGGAATATCAGCAGATCAGTATACTAGTAATAATATCTATAATTTAAAGCACAAGATTCATAAGACCCAGAGGCCCCCTCCCCATTTTTGTGGGAACAAAATGGTTGATTGTATAGGGAATCACTGAATCATGACTGGAGCGCCCCCTTTTATAGGTCAGTCGACGGGCCCCTCCTTATGAAAAATTATGCATGGATCCGCCACTGAGGTTTCATTCCACAAAAGAAAGGTTGGGTCGATTTAGGGGTTAAGGATATATTGCTTAAAATTGTTATAATAATAGAGGCCAAAACAAGACTTTTTGAATACTTTGTAAAACCTAGATAGTTATTAATCAAAGAAACAAAAACCCTTTACTTCTCCGAAATCATTCCAACTGAAAATGTCAGTTTAGTTGTATACATAGAGATGAACGCATTACGGACATAATTTTGCATTTACTAATCAATACATGTTGAGTTGTACAATTCATATTTCAATAACTGTTTTTCAATTTTCACTGAAGTTATATAAATATATATTTTTCAGTTCGTGTTCCTAAATTCATGTCTTTAATGTGTAAAGATGTTTAGTAACTTTTTATCACAGTAGTATTGTCAGTTAAAATATTTTGGTTAATCTTTGGTGATGTATTTTTTTCCCTTAAGTTAAAGGTATATAGAGTAATGATCTCTTTTTAAAATGCATCAATATACTTTTCTATTGAACCGTCTAAAATATATTATAAGCTTATATTACACATTCACCTTTTAAATAATTTGAATACATCAGTTTTATTTAAAATTAAAGATAATTCTTCTTCTGAACACCCCCCCCCCCTTTTTTTTTCTTTTTTTTTATATGTTGTATCGAAAAGAAAGGATCTGAATCAGAATTTACATCTATTTTTATCTGTGATCATGTTTCATTGAACGCAGCTGTGTACCTAGTGTGCATGGGGTTGATATAAATGACATGTTAATTTGAAGTTATGCAGTTACTGATAAGTTTCCTTGTCAGTTTTACTGGATAATTTAAGAGTGTTCAGACTGGAGCGTTGTCAATGTGCACAACTTGTGTTTTTAAATTATAAAATTTCAATAGCCAAAACTGAATGATTACCTTTGGAAGACAAAACAAAAGTTTAGTCGGAAGAATAGCCTGCTACAATATTGTACAGATGCTCGAAAAGCATCTTTAACTGTTGTTTTTGGGAGAGGAGTCGTCTAAATTATAAAAGAGGATGTGTCAAATTCAGAGGCGGATTTAGAGGGTACCAGGGAGCCCCCCCCCCCCCGGGTTTCTGGGGGAAGTTTGGTTGATTATATAGGGAATCACTGAAGCATGATCAGAGCGGACCACCACCCCCCCCCCCTATCTTAGGCAGTCAGTGTGCCCCCCACGTATAACATTTCTGGATCCGTTAGTTAAATTCCCTATTCTCATACTATATATTTTTCTTATCATGGAACTTAATGCATTAATTCCCAGGGGAAGGCTATAGGGATAGCTTGAATAGGTCTTTCAAGCTTCATTAATATATGAAAAGGGTGGGAAATTTAAAACGGTCAGGGTTATTTCTAATTAAGTGTCTGATGCTAGTAGTATTTATCGTGTTGCGGTTAAAACCACATTAAAATTTTGTAAATGTGTCAGATGTTTCCGGCATTATTTGTAAATTTGCACCCATTTGACATCAAAAATAGACTGTAGGAATTTGCAAGTGTCGATAAGCTTTGTTTTAAAAATGTTTTAAGAGGGAATGGCAATGTAGCGCAAATCAGATCATTATATAGGTGTAGGTCTCCATTTTGGTATGTAAATATCTGGAAATATACATGGACATATATATCATGTTTAAACAAAAATATACATTAGAAAAGGGACAGGTTATAAGCAGATCCGGGTGGGTGGGGTTAGGGGGGGGGGGGGGGGGGCGACGGGGTCGCCCCCCCCCCCCATTTCCTGAAGAAAAGATTATATAGAAAATCACTGAAGCATGACTAGAGCCCCCCCCCTTTAGGTCAGTCATTGCCCCAAACCCCTAATGAAAAGTTCTGGATCGCCACTGCAGGTATATGGAGTCTTAATGGCTGACATCTACCTCCAAATAGATGAACAAATTAAATTCAAGATTAAACGGCCTTTTGGGAATAACTTTTTTGAAATGCCTATTTATTTTGATATTTATAAACATCATACAATAATATTTCAATAAAATCTTACTCGCAATGGGGATTCCTTGAAAATAAAGAGAAATTGTCTTTCAAATGACAGCACGCAGAACATGTATCTATATACATGTATGTTACTGTACGGCTTCGTTATCGATCCGTAGCATACCACATCGTCTTGGTTACATGTATATGCATAATTGTGTAAATTATGTTTGCATTTTAACCCGTTTGGGTATTATGGTTTGCAAAAAGATTATCAGCTAATTAAACTACTTATTTGGGTTTTTTGGGCCGCTAATTTGGGCTTAAATTTTATTTAAAAATTACCAACTTGACTGCCAAAAAAAATCTAAATATGTATATATTATAGTCCAGGCATGTTTCATATCAAAGAATTCCCATAATCGAGTTCTTATCAATATTAAAGTCAAACATCGAGTAAGAAAAGAGAAGATAAATGTTTAAGTATCGAGTTAACGACGTAGGTTCACATTGTCGATCAGACTCAATCAACACTGATCGATGAAGCCACCAGAAGATTGATTTGACTCGTTCAACGAAAATTTTCGGGTGTCTATCTTGCTTGACACTGATTCCAATTTCTATGCGATAACATTTGAAAGTCAATAAAATTCGAATAGGGATCAAGAAGTAGAATCCATGCACTAGATATTCGTCGGGAAATGTTAGTATATATAGAGAGAGATCAAGAAAGGTCATCATACAAATATTTGAGGTAAACGGACAGAAAGTCACAGGACAAAAGTCACAAGACAGAAAGTGAAAATTTGATAGGACAAACTAACAGTCACACTTACAATCAGTCACGCCGTTGCCGAGGAGGCATTAATTTTTAACCTTGTCTGTTCGTACGTATACGTAAAAATGACCTAATCTTATCGGGGCCTTTTATAGCTGACTAGGCGGTATGGGCTTTGCTCATTGTTGAAGGTCGCATGATGACCTACAGTTGTTTATGTCTGTGTCATTTTGGTCTCTTGTGGACAGTTGTCTCATTGGCAATCATACCACATCTTCTTTTTTATAAATACGTCCGTACGTTCAAAAAAATGTATCCGTTCTTTAACTTTAGTTTGCCTTAACCAAATGTAAGAATCTCACACACAATGCTTATCACCACATAACACATATCAAGTTTGAATTTTGGTCTCAATAATTTTCACCGTTCCAGAGTTATGCCTTTTACAAATATGCAAAATTGCTGAATATTTCGTTTCCTGTCTCTAACTCAAATTTGCCTCAACCAAATGTTATGAAGTTTAAAAATGCTTACTGCCACAAAACTCACATCAGGAACACACTTTTAATGTTCTTGATTTATGAGCCTTTATAACGTCTTATGCAAGCGGGGGGATTATCTGCATATGGCCCATGCACACATTCCCTATTATGTTTTTTTATTAAGTGTTTTCTTTTTCAAAGAAAACTAATCTCAGAACTAAATTGTGACTATTTTGCCAAGTGACTTTTTGTCCGTGACTTTTTGTCTAGTGACTTTCTTTCCTACATATTTTAATGGTCAGTACTTGATAAGCTTGACTTTTACTTGATAAATAAATATATACGACGCTTGGAGCTCAATGCCATTAATCTGCGTTTTATCTGTTTTCTAGATTTATTCGAACAATACTTCTTGATCACTGGCTGCCTACTGCCACCATTAATAAATCCAAACCTGACCTATATTCGACTCTACCAAACTCGATCGCCTTTTGATTCCTATACTTAACCATGCACATGCACGAGTACAAATGATCGCTACAAGACTCTATGAAAGATATCCACATAGATAGGAAGATGTGGTATGAGTGCCAATGAGACAACTCTGCATCCAAGTCACAATTTATAAAAGTAAACCATTATAGGTCAAGGTACGGTCTTCAACACGGGGCCTATGCTCACACCCAACAACAAGATATAAAGGTCGATAAAAAATTACTGGTGTAAAACCATTCAAACGGGAAAAACCAACGGTCCAGGTCTGATCTATATATAAAAAAAAGATAAACGAGAAACACTCTTTCGATCGAGGTATAATATATATCTGTTATTAGGGGCTGAAGGGTCCTGCCAGTCCATTCCATTATTCAAAATATTCATTTCATTATTTAAAATTGGCTATTTTTCAATGTTCACGCGTAATTCGATATTTAAGTCCTTGGTTACTCCTGTAATATCCGTTGCAGAACATATTGACTATATACCTTGTGTTCCTCTTTTAATAAGCTTTCGATTGAGGTATAATATATATCTGTAATTAGGGGCTGAAGGGTCATAGCAGTCCATTCCATAATTCAAAATATCCATTTCATTATTCAAAATGGGCTAACATGTTTAACCCCGTCACATTATTTATGTACATGTATGTGTCTGTCCCAAGTCAAGAGCCTGTAATTTAGTGGTTGTCGTTTGTTTATGTGTTACATATTTGTTTTTCGTTCAGTATTTTACATAAATAAGGCCGTTAGTTTTCTCGTTTGAATTGTTTTACAATGTCTTATCGGGGCCTTAAATAGCTGACTATGCGGTATGGGCTTTGCTCATTGTTGAAGGCCGTACGGTGATCTACAGTTGTTAATGTCTGTGTCATTTTGGTCTTTTGTGGATATTTTTCTCATTGGCAATCATACCACATCTTCTTTTTTATATTTCCTCATTTTTACGCATGTTGTTGCATTTAGGTCCTCCGTAAACCCTCTTATGGTCATTGTGAATCAAAATATAGCTATAGTGTCACAGTCAAATTTTTTTTATATTTATTTCACTATTCACCGCTTCGATTTGAATAATGAAACATAAACCATTTCATTATTCATCATTCATTTTTTAATATTGAATAGTGAATAGTGAACTATGAATAATGGACGTACTTCAGCGCGGTTCATATATGATATATGGGTAGGCCCAAATTGAATACTAACTTTTTTGCAATCTTTATAATGTTCATGTCGTGTTTTTGATACTTTTCGGATTTCATCGAGCACCCATAATATTTCATAATTGAAGGATGGCTAAAATATAGAAATAAGAAATATATTGTTTATTTTCAAATACCACAAATATCTGCCAAAGACCAAACGACGGTAAATTAAACAAACAAGTTGATAGACGGCCTTCAACAATGAGCAAAAGCCATAAAATGTAATAAATTGTTAGACAATTCAAACGAAGATCACCAACAGCCTTCGGTATGTTATGATAAAACATGATAAGACAGAAAGCAAAAAATCAGGTCCCTGAAAATTTGATTTTACCCTGAACACAGACTTTAATTTTACATGTGACAGAATCACGTTGTTTCATACTTCGTGCTTAAGAAAATAGACACATGCATGGCCCAGAGGCGGATTTAGAGTTTTTTTTTTAAGTTGGCAGCCCCCCCTCCAATTTTTGGTAAAACAAAAATGGTTGGTCAAACAGGGAATTGCCGCGGCATGATTGCAGCGTACCCCTCTTCGGCAGTCAGTGATCCTCCCCCTTATGAACATTTCTAAATCCGCCACTGCATGCATGGCAAATCAGAAAATAAAAGTCAGGAATAAAAGACCAGTTTAAAAATCTTTGTTTTCTACTAACACTGTCTATATTTTAAAAAGAATATTTAAGATAACATCTTATTTGAAAACTATTTACTAGTAGGTTTGTTTGAAATTGGTGAGAGAAAACAATGTTGCAGGGAGAATAAAGATTTTCATTGAACTTTATATTTCACTCTAAGTCATAAGCCCTGATTTTACACATAATTTACAGTTTTATCTCAGCATGTTATCAGTAATCTGTTACATATATAAACTTTGTGGTCACACTTTCTCTATGGTTCACTAATTGTAACCAGATGTATGTTGACTAAGTAAACCTCAATGTTAAACTGTTTTTATCAGAAATTGTTTTGTATAATTGGTATGTCCCTGTCCTTCCACAGGTTTCATTGTATTTTCTGCTCTCTCTGGACAAAAATATGATGATTTTGAAAAAAAATCTGGGACTATTAGACCCGTTTACACTGACAAATAAGATCGATCTTATCGAACGCGGCCCTTGTCTTTTTAAGATCGATTCAAATAAAGATCGATTCAGTGTAAACAGGGTCTTATACTAATAGTATAATAGTCCAGATAACATTTATAATAAGAAAAAAATACAAGATTGATAATGAAAAAACGAATATTTATTTTCTATTCCTTGTATTTCTTAATCTAATTTAATTTAATAAAATGTATGGGAAAAAAAATCTAGATAAATTTCTCATTAACTTAATGACTTCCTATTTTTTAAAACTATAGTTGAAGTGAATTCAGGAAAAAACAAAGATGTACCATAAACAATTATTCCAGCATCGACAAAGGATCTGATATATATATATATATTCGTGCGTAAAAATTAACTCTTAAGTAGGCACGAGGTATGCATTGCCCTGCCTGTCTAGTTTGTTTAAATGATCAAACAAACTTTCAATTCCAAGTGTAACGTAGCTGTAATTAATAGAAAACAAAAACTAACAGATCTTGGAAAAAGGGGGAGGTCTAAACAAAAATATTGTCCTTGATCTATGGATTCATTTTTTATTTATTTTAAATTTTAGATATTGATTGAACTTAAACATACTTTGGAGTAAAGTAGTTTTGACATTTTAGCTACCATTTATTTTACTTAAACTGCGGAGTCCTTGGGACTTTTCTGCGTGACAATTTCTTTTTGGCTTACGGTAATTCATCTTCTTGAATATTTTGTTTTCTTGGGAAAAAAGTTCTCCCTTGATGTCTTTAGCAAAGGTTTTAGGTCCAAAGTTGCATTCACTTTCTCCTGATTATAATTTTGATAGACACCCTTGACCCTAAACAAGAAAATCTGGAATAGGTGCAAAATGAAGACTTGCTGACAAGAAACCTGTATTTGAAAGACAATCTACTGTAACATTTTTTTGCAAGTGTTTGAACGGTTTATTCATTTTGAATATTTTATAAGTTAATATAAACTATACGAAGATTTCAATTGAACAATTTGTTTAACTTTAAAAATCATCAGAATTAATTAATCTATAAGTAAATTTGATAATTTCCAAGCTGGAAACGTTACAAGGTTTAAAGAAAATCCATAAAATAGGGTAACAAGAATTCTGATGATTTGTGACCATAACGATTCACCTTCACAATGTTATTCTATGAAACCCTACTATAGAAAATTCTAAAAGGTTCTATACGGAACTAGATACTAGCTTTTGATCATAAACAAGGTTCTATCCAAGTTTGGCAGAAATCAATGACAGTTTGAGAAAGTTATTATCATTTTTAAACCTTTTACCACAGAATGAATATTTGTGGAGGCCGCAACCAACTACGACGGAATGTAGGATGGCTATGTATCGCTTTTGCGACAAAAGTTGCAGGCTCGACAAAAAGGGAGAAATATTAAAAACAAGAAAAATATCTGAAAAAACTGAAGAAAATAAAACATAGTAAATTAACTAACATGCGATACAAAATTTCAAGAAATTCCATCAAGTAATATGGGAGAATATTACAGCACACACAACTATATAAATCGAGATATAAATGTTGAAAAATAAACTTTGAAGTCCAAAGAGAATTTGAGCAAACTGGATTTTATGACAATATGCACATGACTTTGTTTCATTTTAAGATAACAAATCCATATTTATTTAAGTACAAATGCAGTAACAGCAACACATGATTTTCAAAAACTTGAAAAACATGAACTTGTTTCAGCTACCTGTATTTACCTATCTGGTTAATTAGTATGATTGTTTTGATAAGCATTCCTTTTTGTTGTAATAACTACTTGCACCTTTTTTTTTGGCATTTCTAAAGATATCTTACATATGTCTTCCTATGCAAGTCAATAAAGGCATATTGCCAAATTCCATTTCTACAAAAACTGAGGTAAATATGTCATTTGATAAATAACATGGCGTAGCTTTTGGTGTCATTTCAACGTCGCACACGCCCTTGTCAAAATCAATTTTATCAAAAGATAAACGAAAAATATTAATTACACCCCAAATGACTATCCCCCTTTCTCCCCCATAACAGTACAATGTATTTATCAATTTCTTCTTTTCCAGCCTGTCCATTAATGCTTGACAATATCTGAACCTATGTCATTCTCTTTTTAAAAGTGTGTAATATTTGCTACTGTGCAAAACAATTAAAATTGCAATACAACATAATCCCTTTGCAGTTGACATAGAATAAATTAAAGTTTAATTATAAATATTTTAATATATTTCTTTTTCTATATCAACTTCTGATATAAAACTTTCACATAGAATCGATTCTAAATTGGCTAGATTTGATTTAGTCAGTTCTATACATAGAACAGTATTAAGAACTCTTTATCTTAAATGTAAATAAGTCTTATTAATAATAATATATACATATTGTGAAGCCAAGGTGGTCGAGTGGTATATATAAATATATAAATATATACAACTCGTCTAAACATCAACCTAACAATGTTAGATCTGTAACTTTGCTTTCGCAAATTTTTTGTTCTTTCCTCGCCGGGATTCGATTAAAACTGACGAGGAAAGGTAACACACGGGCGCTGAAAGCTTTATTATTGTGAAGCCCAGGTGGTCTTGTGGTCTAGCGGGACGGCTACAGTGCAGGCGATTTGGTGCCACGATATGTCAGTAGCATGGGTTCGAATCCCGGCAAACCCATGCTACTGAGATTTCGTGGCACCAAATCGCCTGCACTGTAACCGGCGCGCTAGATCACACGAACACATGGGCTTCATAAAAATGAAGCTTTCGCTGGCCGGGTGTTACCTTTCCTCGCCAGTTTTAATCTAGAATCGTACTACAGTACATGCTATAAAAGGCATGAAGATGTTATTTTTACAGATCAGCTAAATTATCTATATATATAGTGAAGGATCCTACAAATTAATGTAAGATACAGTCACAGAAATAATTATATTTACAAGTACGTCTGAACCAGTGACAATTTTACAACAGATGTATCTATCGGATCACCAGCAGTGATGGTGATACATGACTGTGTACATTCTGTGTATACAACTCGTCTAAACATCAACCCAATAATGTAAGATCTGTAAATTTGCTTTAGCAATTGTTCTGTTCTTGTTATATATATATATATATATATATAGGGCAGAAAAAAAAAAAAAATGCGAGAGTAAATTTACAGATCTAACAGTTCTACCTATAACAGTTTAATACAGTTCTATCTAAAACTGGTTCTGACAGTTCTACTAAGAACAGTTTTTGGGGTAGAACTGTTCTAGGTAGAACTGTTCTAGGAGAGTTTACAACAGCTCTATGACAGATTATTCTGACAATTCTAACGAGAGATCAGAAGTTATATCCACTGTATGATTCCAAAAGAAGGTCCTGCATTTATTGTTCCCCTTCTTTTTTTTTAAATCAGGTCGTCATTTTGCACCTTTTTTTTTAATGACTCAGAGGACATAAGAGAAAAAGGTAAGCACGTGTAACCTGCCCCAAACGTTAGATTGTGTTTACGATAGAAAAAAAAAAGAAAAAAAAAGCTGTTTACTTAATAAAACAGAATAAAAAGGGTGGGTTACCCCAACCTTGATATCCTTTTCCCAGTCTAGGCGTATCAGTGCATGTTTATAGATCTCCGTTGTAGAAAAACATCTTCCTATATCTATTTGAAATACATCCAATTTGGGGTCCTCATTGCGGTCTGCTTTTAAATCATTTCGATTTCTTTCAGAAACAAATAAAATACAGAATTGTGAAAAATATAAAATTCAACTTTTGAACATGTTCAGTTCAATATAACTAAATATGTACAGTCATTTTAAAAATGAATTATCTTAATTTACTTGTCATAGTGTTTCTGAAAAACTAATGCGCGCCAATGTAATTACGCAAACGTAAAAAAAAAACAAGAAGTAATTGTAACAGGATGCTGTTACGAAGTCTCCCAAACAAAGCTCCCATAACTCGCCATTCCTATGGTACCATCCATTTACAAGTATTCAAACAGGAGGGGGTGGTGGTGAACACCAGGGACTTTACCTACATTTCATTAGATTTGTTTTATCGTCCCATACAAGAATATATATGGTTTAGGGGTGGGGATCTCAATCATTTAAAAGTTGTGGGGTGGGGTTGACCCCATGGACTCTCCCTATATTTCATTTGATGTGCTCTATTCTTCCATTCAAGAATATATATGGTTTAGGGGTGGGGATCTTGACCGTTTACAAGTTTTCTATCAAGATGGGGGTGGGGTGACTTTCTAGGGACTTCCCTTTTATTTCATTTCATTTGTTTTATTGACCCCTACAATAATATAGATGGTTAAGGGATGGGGATCTGGACTGTTTACAAGATAATAGCACATTCTCAAATTGAACAGGGTGGGGATGACCCCAGGTACTTCCCTTTAATTTCATTTGATTTGTTTTATCCTCAAATTCAAGAATGTATATGGTTTAGGGGTGGGGATCTGGACCGTTTACAAGTTCTCAAACAAGAGGGGTGGGGTGACTCCCTAGGGACTTCTCTTTTATTTCATTGCATTTGTTTTATTGTCCCCTACAATAATATAGATGGTTAAGGGATGGGGATCTGGGCCGTTTACTAGTTAATAGCACGTTCTCAAATTGAATGGGGTGGAGGTGACCCCCATGACATTCCCATTAGTTTTATTTCATTTGTTTTATTGTCCCATTCATGAATATATATGGTTTAGGGGTGGGGATCTGAATGGTTTACAAAATAATAGCATATTCTCAAATTGAAAGGGGTGGGGGTGACCCCATGGACTTCCCTTTTCTTACATTTGATTTGTTTTATTGTCCTCTACAAGAATATATATGGTTTAAGGGTGGGGATCTGGACCGTTTACAAGATAATAGCACATTCTCAAATTGAATGGGGTGGGGGTGACCCCGGGACTTCCTATTAGTTTCATTTGATTTGTTTTATTGGCCCATTCAAGAATATATATGGTTTAGGGGTGGGTATCTGGGTCGTTTACAAGATAATAGCATATTCTCAAATTGAAGGGGGTGGGGATGACCCCCATGGGACTTGCCCTATGTTTTATGCAATTTGTTTTATTGTCCTTTGAGCATTTCTGAAGACTGCATGTGTCTCTCACTTATAGTTTTCAAGTTATATTCTTTTGAAAATTTTAGAAAATAGAATCCTATGCCCCTCCCTTCTTTCTCCCCCCCCCCCAAAAAAAATACCCCTAAATAGACCCCAATGCACAAACGAACAATAAATTGCTCATCTAGACATATAAGTCTAACATTCTATGAAACCCTAAGTTAATCTGACAAGCGATTTGGAGAAACGCTGCGGACAAGTTCATTTTTAAAGTGGCGGAAGAAGAGGAAGAAGGAGAAGAAGAAGAGGAAGAAGAAGAATAATAAAAATAATAAGAACTGAGCAAAAACAATAAGTCTCCAAACTTTGTTTGGGAGACTTAATAATCACAAAATGCGCGCAAATGAAATGCGTCCGCATAACTTTCACTTACGGAAAAGCGATTTATGTTGTACAAACGGGTATCATTATTTGCGAAAGAGTCGTTAGCAAAATACGACGACTGGGAAAAAAAATCCCGTTTACTTCGTGAATATTGTGAAATATGCGCTAAAACAGCTTTTACTTTTTTTTAGTGTGCCCTTTTATACTAGTATGCGGCACATTTGGTTATTTTTTTTTAAAGAATTATCCACCCATCTGTAAAACTGTGTTGAATATATTAAAAAAAAAGACAAATTTTAAAATGTATAATCTTAAATCTTTACGCTTTTCCAATGTAATGGGAGATAACTTATTTTTAAAATAAATATTTTCCTCTGAAACAGATATGATTGTTGACAAAAAGAGTTACATCCCATCATAAATATTATCAAAAAAGTAATACGATATTTAAAAAATATCTGACAAAGTGCACTGCATAGAAGTAAATTTCGTATATATATGATTATTATAAATATCAAATGAAAGAAAAATGTCAAAATGTCAAAATATATTTAGTTTATAATAAGGGGGATAATCAAAACTGCTTGTTTCTAAAAATATATTCTATTTGTGTTGTTGATATGTACATATGTACTTCGATAAATACATGTTGTTTAAACTATTCATAACTGAATTATTCCTTATAAAAGACGATAAAAATCAATCCATGAAATTTAGCCATTATCCAAGCTCTTGTTATTTGTTGTGTTTTGTATTTTCTGTTACTGGGATAAAAGATAACCAGAACGTCCATGGAAATCTGACGAAGACCTTTACTTACTTGAAAATCTCTAAAGGTTTGGGGATTTCAAGATTTAGATATTGATTTACGTAAGTTGTAAATATTTTTTCAACGAAAGTTTCTTTTTTCTTCTTCTTCCTTTTGAACAATTATAATAAGCCCGATCGTAAAGTCGTCTTGTTTTCTTAATAACGTTTTCGCTCCATTTTATTTGGTACAACATGTATTCATATGACAGTAGTGAAGCCTTGTTGACCCTTAAGAAGAAGAATTACTTCATCATTGAAATTAAACAAGAAAAATAATATAAAAAAGAAGATGTGGTATGATTGCCAATGAGACAACTATCCATAAAAGACCAAAATGATACAGACATTAACAACTATAGGTCACCGTTCGGCCTTCAACAATGAGCAAAGTCCATACCGCATAGTCAGCTATAAATGGCCCCGATAAAACAATGTAAAACACGTTACCAAAACTGGCATTAAATTTCAAATTTACCGAACAAAAATTGATCCGTATAAACTTGTTATTTAATCTAAATTAAATTTCAGTTAAATCGTTTGATATTAGTAGTTTCGATAAAAAATAAACGTATACCAAAACTGGCATTAAATTTCAAATTTACCGAACAAAAATTGATCAGTATAAACTTGTTATTTAATCTAAATTAAATTTCAGATAAATCGTCTGATATTAGTAGTTTTGATAAAAAATAAACGTATGTTTAAACGAAAAATTTAACGGTGATAAACTAGATTTAAACCTTTTAAATAACAAATTTAAACTGCTATTATTTTTCAAATAAATAACAAGTTTAATAACCCATAAATCGGAATTAAACTAAAGAAAATAAGAAATTTAAAAAAATTATTAAACTTTCATAAACTACTAAAATAATTCTTCATAAATCAGACCTTAAATTCAAAACTAGAAATTTAATTTATGAATAAACTTTGTAAACGTATCATTTCATGCAGTGCTAGAGCAGTAGAAATAAATCCACCAAAATGCAAACTTGATCAGTGTTTGTGGTAATGAGAATTGTGTATAAGTTTCATAACATTTGGTTAAGACAAACTATACTTAGAGAACAGAAACTTAAATTTACAGCAACTTTTCTTTTTGTAAAGTAGCATTAAACGCTAAAATGGTAAAAGTTACGCAACTAAAATTCAAACTTGACTTGTGAATTGTGGTTATAAGCATTGCGTATCAGTTTCATACAATTTGGTTCAGGCAAACTAAAGTAAGAGAACAGAAACGAATTTTGGGATATATACGGAGGTACAAGAATGTATATACTTACAGAAGAACAAGGATAAAACTCAATACGGTGGGAGCATAACAAAAACAGTATGATCACAGGAATAAAAAGTTTATATACGCTAGATTCATAATTTTGTTGTTGTAAGCCATTCGTTTGATATATTATGGTAATCATTGCCTCAGTGTTTGGATGACAAAGCAAATTCAATAACATTTCTATTTAAATAGGGCATACTATGCACGTGTTTGTCTGAAATCTATATAAATTTTGAGGTGAAAATGCAGCCATTTTAGCCAAAGGGTACACATCATCATAATTTCATGAAACTCAATCATTTCTACAGCACTTGTCTTCATATCCTGAGCTATGTTATTCTAAGAAGTAGATGCTGACTCGGTTGTTTTTAATATGGATGCTATATGATACGAATTTGCGATAATACACCAGAGGTGGTATGATGTAAATTATTGGAAGAAGACTGAAGAAGAATTGACGTTGGGTCAATGTTTTTTCTGCTGTCAGTTTGATCCACTTGAGCATGCTGAACGAGCGAAGGCTCTTATATCCACATTGGAATGTATTTAAATAATGGAATTAAAAGTTTTCAAATGATTTTTGGCATCAAAACCTTTCGATCGATGTTTAGACAAACACAATGTATTTTAAAACTATTTTTTTTTATGAAAGCCGGTACCGTATTTACCTGTACTCGTCTATTACTGAGACATTAGACATATAATTATCGAGTATTTAATATTCTATCACCTGTGTTTTATTGTAACAAACCATTATCACTTGTCAATTATCCGACGGCTTGGTCACTTCATTCCCGATTTTTTCGATAATCTCGGGCTTTTACCGCGTTTACGTACGTACATAGTAAACAGGTAAAAGTAGAGCGGAAAATGTTCATTCATGAAATTTTCATGAATGAAACCAGAGACATATAATACAATATATGTCTCTGATGAAACTGACGCAATCTGGCGTAGATTTCTTGTGATTTTCTCTTCAGCGTACGGCAGATCCGCGAAGTAGTGTTTGAAATACTCATTTTCAAAATGAATTTAAATTCATCTGAATCGTTGGTGAACATTCAATTCTTTTTTTATTAAAGCTTGTAATCTTTTCAGTCAAATGAGAAGTTGCTCAAAATTTTAAAAGAACCTTCCAAGAATCAGAATTCAAACACTAGTACTAGCACTAAATTATCTCGGATCAGAATAAATGGCGATAATCTGTCACCATAAGTTTGAGGCCGATGGCTATTGAAAGTAGCAATAGCAAGCTATAACAAACAGACCAAAAACACAAAAACGTAACTCTAACCGCTGAACCATGAAAATGACACCTGCCAGTTGGACATGTACACCTTTTAGTCCTGCTATACATCGAAAATACTCTTCCGACTGCTTATAGTATCTGAGATATGGACATGACCACCAAAACTTAACCTTACTCACTGTTCCATGAAATCAGGTTGAGGTCAAATGAAAACTGTCTGACGGCCATGAAGACCTTTCGAGGTACGCACATACCAAATATAGTTATCCTATTTCTCATTATAAGAGAGAAATTAACATTACAAAAATCTTTCCTCTTTTCAAGCAGTCACTGAACAATGAAAATGAGGTCAATGACCATGTATATGTGCTGAAAATAGCTTTAAACACCAAATGACCTGCACTTTATGAAATGAACAGGACTCAATTTTTTATTTAAATGAGACTTGCACGTTAAATGCGTAAATAAAAATATATAAAGTTTTTAATCCATTTTTTTCAAAATTTGATTTTCCATTATGAGACTTACAAGGTTAAATTCGTAAATAAAAAATTTGAAGTTTTGTATTCAACTTTTTTAAAATCTGATTAAATAACAGTGGACATCGAATAGACATGTGACAGACCGAAACTTCGTAACATGAGGCATCTATATACAAAGTATGAAGGCTCCAGATCTTCCACCTTCTAAAATATAAAAGCTTTTAAGGAGTTAGCAAACACAGCCACCGCCGGATGCTAATGTTCTATTTTCTGTGGGGTTACTTTTGTTGAATGACCAGATTTTTTTTTTTAATAAACTGTAATCACAGAGATATGTCTCGCCTTTTGTAATTTTGATTATGCAAATGTTGAAATTAAAATAGCAATACTTTAACATCTTAAACAAGTTATGCAAATATTCAAAGTCAATGAACCATGACTGAGCTACATGGCTAAACAATCTCCATGTAAATGAGATGTGCCAATGCTAATTCAGCTGCATACCAAACACCATTGACTTATTATAAGTCGTTCCCAAACCTAAACACATATTAACTTGTAAACTATGTAAAAGTTTCAGATTCAATGAACCACGAAGAGGGGGTGGGGCTATATAATCTCCATAGAAAGAGTCATATCTCGTGCATGTTAAAGACACCCTTGTAGATTTCGAAAAAGAGCAGGCTAATGCTGCTTCAAGGTAAGGAAAGGGATTAATATAAGTTGCAAAACTTGTTTCCTAATCCACTATAAATAATTGTTTAAATTAACAAGCAAGCTAACCAAAGATATTACCTTTACCCACACACTCAATGGAATCGGCTGTTAAGAGAAGATCTTTGATTGATTGTTGGTTACTTAATGCCCAGTGGCAAATAGTTCATGTTTGTTCAGGACGAGAACACATTTTAAAACAAATAGAATAAGAAGGACCTATAACATAGGTCTACTGGGTTGTGAGTCTGGAAAATTTGGCTAGACATGGGAAAAAAATTGTATTAGATAGGGACAGAAATTAAACCTGTCAAACTGTCAAAGTTGTTGCAAGGGTTCTGATAATGCAGAGAGCATGACACACTCTACATAATCAGATGTAAAGTCACCATTCAAACTGGATGTGTAGATCTTTGAAAAAGTTTATAATAGATGTCTTGAGCCAAGTGGTGGCAAGAGCTCACATTGCTTTTTAGACAATTTGGATTATAATTTTAAAATAACTTCAATCCATTTTTTGTTGATATTTATCTTCAATATTGCGGATCATTTTTTGTGTTTAGTTTCTCTCTATTTTCTTTAGATTTAGCCCAAAACACAAAGAAAGGATAACAATCATTAAAAGGGCATGAAGAACTAGGATGTTTTATATTTACTGATCTTTAAGCAGATCTTGTCTTGGTTGCTGATTATGTGTGCTGCAATACAAACTGTGTTGCCTCACAGTGCATGTAAAAATTGCTAGCACCCTCAACATTCTCAAGCTCGAGACCAACAATATAATTATTTGTTTCCATAGATGATATAATTCATTGATTGATATTTCACTCCATTTTCATCACTTTTTTGCCATTTCGTGGCAGTCAGTTTGTATTACTACGGGAAGTCAGATTGTCTAGAAAACCACAATCCTTTGCCACAAAAACTGATAACCATTGACAATTGAGATTGGAGATGAGCACACCTGCCATTTTCCTGATTGAAACTACCTAAGTTAACAGGCTAGTGATACAGTAGCATATCTGCCAACTGTCACTATTTGCGGGGGATTTCCCCCATAGAGGCTCCCAAATTGAAATTTTGTAAGAGCAATTTTGTCCACAATTTAAACAAAACAATAAATTTTACAATGGCTATAGGCTTGTAAGAGTATGAAGAAGCCAAAAAACAACATTACAATTTATTTGAAGGCCCCCCTTGGTGGTTTTGTAGGACTATAGGATCTATCTTGCACGTAAAACCCCCATAGGCATTTTGAAAAGTTGGCAGGTATACAGTAGTGAGATTATTTGGAATACTCAGCCATGGAGGCTTCTCATAGAAGCTAGGAATATAAATTTAAAACTTACAGCAAAAATGACAGTAGTTGCATGGCTTTTACATGTATACACTACAGCTTAACATTATCAAGCTGCAAACCAAATTAAAAATCCTTCCCTTTCATAGAAGATGAGGAAAGTTTAAAAGTTGTTTTCTATCAAAGGTCATTTAATTATATACTTGCTTTTGCCATTGATGACCAATATAATATTGATCTTACAATTTCTACATGATTCTTGTACCTCCTCTTATCAAATACAAAAATCTTAGTTCACAATTTCTTATTTTCTATTGCCTTTACATGTCAAAGAAATCAAAACCATTTTGTCTTTTTCTCTTTAATAATATCTACAAGCTGAGACAGAACAATAGATTCACTAGATTCTTTCAATCTTATTAACATTTCTGTTTACAAATAAAACAACAAAATACATTTTACTTTACAAACATCATACAAACTGAACAATTCAGAAAAGTAAGTTCTAAGCCTATTTAAGTCTCCTTTTAAGTGTTATATGTCTTTTCAATGATATACATAAATTTCTATGCTACTGATTGAAAAAGCTCCTTTGCATTTCCAATTATATTTTCATCGAAGATAAGGCAAAAATTTACTAAGCATACATTTTAAAGATTTGTAACTTTTTCATTAAAATCTTACAATTAATGTAATAACTTTGAAGCCTTAAATGATCCATATTACTAACAGACAATTTTGTATAAAAAGTTGTTATAAAATAACTATTAATATTGTTTGGTACATTTTAACTACAAAGAAAATGGGTGGGTTATGTATCTCTATTCGTATATGTTTAAGATGTACAAAACACTACAGGGAGATAACTCTATCAAAATCAGCTGAACATTTTTATCACATTGTATTGTTGAGCAAATATTGAGCTTCTCAATGATCAAAATAAGTGTTTGTCAAACTACTTTGTACATGTAGATCTATCATCAACTTTAAGAAATCGAACTAATTTCTAAATATCATGTTTACAATCGTTTTTCTGTATTCAAGGGTAAACTTTTTTTGTCTTTATAAAATAAAAGTTATCCAATAAAACAGTTAACCTTTATGTTTTTTTAAAGTTGTTTGCTACATTTAACCTTATTTTAACACTAGACATAACTAATATAATAACTGCTTACAAAATATCAATACTTCATAACAATCTATTCAATCATCATTATATTAATTCAAAATCAATAAAAAACTAAAAAATTATTGAATTATACAAATCCTATGTAAATATTTAACTCCGCCTGGGAATTTCAATTCATATTCAAATTATAAATCAATTAATCACAAAAATTCTACTATGCTGCATCAATATTAAATGCTTTTTCAGTGTATCAAACAGTTTTAGTTTGAAAAAAGCAACATGTTCTTTGTATAAATACTGGTTATTAACATAAACAATACACCAAATTTAACTATAACTATGAGGGGGGATAGGAGGGGTCCTGATCCCGAAATCCCAGGCTTATAAACACGAAATCCTGAGGTCCCGAATTTAAATAAAGTACATTCCGGCATACCGAAATCTGAAAAAAAGAAATCCCGGGTCCCAAAAGGGTCAATCCCTAAAATCCCAAGCTTAAAACGTCTGATCCCGGGGTCCCAAAAAAGGTCCTTTCCCCTCTCAACTATTGATAGCTGAAAGTGGACTCTCTAGATTGTGATCCAACATATCACAATACCACATACTTATCAATTACAATATACACCTCCAACATTTAAAAAAAAAAAATCCTAAATCTAATGTCAATGAGCAATTCGAGTCCAATCTAATTAAAATTAAATCCTTTAATTGCTCCTGTTCTGATATGTCGCGCATCAAGGATCTAACGAAACTCGATAGACAGGTCAAATCTGGTGACCTTTCGAGTCAACCAATCAGAAATAGTCTCCCAATTTCTTTGGTATTTTTAGTCCTTTCGATTTTTCCGGTTGTAATAGATAAAATCCGAGTGAACTCGAATGGAAATAAATAAAAATATTGGAAAATGGCTGCGCCCAGTGAAAACACGCATCGACTTATAATGAACTGTTATGATGGCAACTGAGAGTGTTTTAACACCTCGACGTGTTTACGATGGTCAAAATGTGTGTTTGTTGTGTGCATTTTCGTTTGTTCACACTGAAATATCATCTACCGGTGAAAAACATGAGGTAAAACTTTTCAAACATAAACTTCGCTTGACAGATGTAAGAGTAAACAATGTGAAAAAAATAATACCGTCTTTCCATGTTACGGACGGGGATACAAATAATGGATTTTGCACAAAATGTTACAAAATCGTGGAGAAGATTTTTCGGCAAGAAGAAGAAGTAGAAAAATTAAAATCATCTTTAATTCGAACACATCAGACCTGTCCAAAGAGATCGAAAACGGTAGAGAAAAGACTTCTCAGGTCCCCATTCTCATCTGTCCAAAAGAAACAGCAGAAAACATTTCCATCTCAATTCATGGTTAAACATGCTGTTAAAATTCCTTCATTTAGCGCTATGTGTACGATGCCATTGATGGGTGCAGGCCTAGGTGTTGCTCAACCACATGTGCAGTCTAATGAACCAGCTACTATAGTAAAGCAGTTTATAGCTATTGCACCCAGACCAACAGAATATGATACAAGTCTTTCCTCTGGTAGGTTCAAAGATAAATATAAGATATGTGTAGGTGTAAACTAGTCCAAATAATTATGACATCTTGAAAAGCTATTATATTTTTGTTTACGCCTTACATCGTCGCATGAAGTCGTCAAAGCAAAAATAGTCTTTCCAGAAGTCATAATTATTTGGACTAGGTGTAAACATGTGAAGGGAACATGGGAATGAGGGAACTGGAAGGAGTACATGCCAGGAACAAAAGTTCTTTAAACCTGGGCTAAAAAAATATGCTTTTTTTTTATTCAGGGAACCCCATGTCCTCAAATATAGTCTTCATAAGAAAAATGTTTCCTTTAAAACATAAATACATTCCAATTTGTACATGTGCATGATGTGTACAACATGTACATGTACAATACCAGTATTTGGTACATGCATTATATATATAAATGAGAACTTTTATCATTGATTTCATTTAACCCTGGGACTTAAATTATGAAAACATTTCTGACTTTACCTAAGCAGTACCAGATGAAAGAATGTCATAATGACATTTAAAAATACATGCAACTGTACATGTATACATGGTATATGTATATATGTTAACTTACATTTTGAAATACTATCTTTATCATCCTGTACAATGATGTACATGTATACATGTATATAAAACATGGACATGTAAGCATTTACTGAATATATCTACTTCTATGACAGTCATTGGAGAACATACACATGTGAAGATACCTACTGTGTCATATGGGGCAGAAAAGACAGCTAGAAGGTCTCTTGGATTTAGTGGGAAAGAAAATGAGCAAAATTTGCCATATGAAGGAGAAGTAAAGGTGGATTCACAAACAAGTTGTTTCAATTACATGTTGATTAAAATTGATATAGTTTAGAATTTGTTTATTTGAAGATATTTAGTTAAGAAATATTTTCATTAACCAAAAATAAAATAGAAGTAAGAAGTACAAAGATGGATCCAGTTGTGGTGGTGTGGATTGGTGCATGTAATCGTACATGTATGAAGGTCCTCAATTTGGAACAATTTTTCAGAAAAAAAAGTTTAGAAATTTCAATTTGTAAAAAGCCATTTTCTTTTAATACCCTGAATATATACTGGATCTATCTCATATTCTTCTTTTCATTCTTTTTTGCATGTTTTTAAAAGAGGTCATTATCATTTTATTCAGGAAATAAGTGTTCATGTACATGTATACATGTAGCCTATGTTAAGTGTAAAAATCAATTGTTAAATGTATATATTTCATCTTACTAAAGTACATTCACATGTACTAATTTTGTGTTTACTTATTGTATCCTTTTTAGATACAAATGATGAACTGTTCTTATTACAGTGCAATTGATAATGACCTTTTTAATGTTATTTTTATTGTTGAAAATTTGCATTTGTTTGCATGATTTTTTCTTTCTTTCAGGAATAGATTCATTTATAGAGTCATTTAAAATAAATTTGTGGTCAACCCTGGTGGATATTTATACTGACTAAGCTCTGTACTGGTATTATGTTTATATAGGTAAAACAGTTTTCAAGATTTATATTTTCCTTATTTAAAATAGAAATATATAGACAGATAAATGTATACATTTTTAGCTTATGTAAGGGTTTCAGTACCAGTAAATTTCATTTGTTTATATTACTTTTGTATGATGTGAACATTTCATTTCAACATGATGAAAAATGTAATCATGATAAAGACTGCATTTTTTTTCAAAAGAAGGAGTCTTTATATATACATTGTATTTGTAGACATGTTAAATGGAAAATTTAGTTTTTGATTACTTTAGGAATACATATTGCACACTGTTGAAGGCCATAAGATGACCTGCCTTTGTTGGTTTCTATGTCTTTTTGGTTTCTTGTGTAGAGTTGCCTCATTGTCAATCTTACCACATCTTTTTTATAATAAATGACAATGTACTTACATCTTCACACTGAAATAACATACTTGTAATTTGTGGGTTTAAAACCGTTTTGCTCATTATTGAAAGCCATATAGTTACCTATACTAGTGGCTTACACATGTACATGTATCTGAATCATATACATGTAGCAATGATACCACATTTGTTATACATTAAACAATGAGTATAAAATTTATTTTGTCTTTTTGCAGTTGACAGTGCACTATCCGAGTGGAACAAAAAACACCTATGTGTATCAGGAAATGCACAAAAGAATTTGCAAAACCATCCTACAAGGAGTTAATGTAGAAAAGGGAGTGTTAAATATTATTGCAGAATCAAGTCCATTGATGGTGATGAATGCAGCTGCAAAAATAGTGAAAGAGGAAAGTGGCAAACTATGCAAGAGAGGGTCTGGAACAATTTTACAGAAAAAAGAATACTCAGATATTTTTTCATTCAATTGGAAAAATTTGTATGATGAGCTAAGTCAGTCGTGTCCAGGATTATTGACCATCATTTCGTCTGTCGTAGCAGATAGTCCACCACAAACTGGTAGCAAGGCTTTTCATCATATTCTGCTTTCTGCTGCAATTGGACTGCATGGACGCAGTCAGGAAATGTCATTAGTACAGTATATGATGGGCTTCATTTTGACACATGGTGGCTGCACTTTAAGGGTATATATATATATATGTTGTTGTTTTTTTAATATGTCGAGAAATTTGTAATCAATTGTATAAAGAAAAATGAATTGATTGATGGTTGCCTAACTTCCAGTTGCAAGTATTACAGGAATATTCAGGACGATAAATTTATGACCTTTCAAAATCGTAAGAATGTCATTGGATGTTTATGGAACCTAACAAAAAAAAACCATGCTGGATTTGAAAAGTTTGCTTCACAAACTGTTTTGTAATGTGATGAATGTTGTGCAAAGCTCAATTTTAGGGTTATTAGTCCGTCCTTTTTTGTTCAGAGATAACTGATTATTATTTTAAACTATTGAATGTAAAAAAAACCTGCTCTATTCAATTGAGATAATGAGATCTAGACATGCTAGAGTGAGGCAATAAGAAAGTACTAAGAATAAATCTTTCATGCATTTTATATTTATGAGAAGTGGTATGATTACCAATGAGACAGCTATCCACTAAGTGGATATTAGCAAATTTAGGCAAATATATATATATATATATATTGATATCCTGTTGCTTGTAATTATTAGCTGACGTTGTTATGCTACTGCCACAGTTTCTTTTGATTTCCCTTTAATACAAAGTTACTAAAAAGAAAGTTAGGTGGTTATAACTCTACTAAGTGATTTTTGTTTTAGGATATTGAGAGATTAGCTTCTATAGGCCTCAGTGTACATCCAAAGACCATACATAATAGGTTACAAAGTTGGCAGGGCAATCTTGATGCTGAAATTATTTCTTTGAGGAACGCCTGGTCAGAAGGAGGATTAAAAAAGTATCAACTTATCGGAGATAATTGGGACAAGAACATTCTACCATCTTTTCGTACATCACAGCAGAAAACTTTGTCACTTCATCTTTTCAACCTTATTGCAGTTGTAGACCGAATCACCCCAAACCCTGCTCAGAATATAACAGTCTTAGATATTTCTGAAATCGATATATCAACTTATTTGCCATCAATACCAGAACAAGAACAGTTAATGACAGAATTAACCTTTATTTTTGCAACCTCAGTGATATCAAACATACCACAATTGGAACAGGCATTGAAGAGTATTTATCCAAAACATTTGGAGCATAAATACAGTATTTTTTCTGGCATCAAAACTGTTCAGGTATTAATATTTTTTTACTATAAAAAAGAAGATGTGGTATGATTACAAATGAGACAACTGTCCACAAGAGACCAAAATTTCACAGACATTAACAACTATAGGTTATGGAGTTTTGAATTAGGTTGGTAATCTTGAAAGGGTCCATTAAAAAAGGGGTGGTCAGGTTGTAAGGAACCTTTTTTTATCCTGCAATTACTTTTTACTTGGCATACATTACCTCACAAATTTCAGTAGCCAATGCCATAGATTAAAGATTACATTTTGAACATCATCAGTGGCGGATCCAGAAATTTTCATAAGTGGGGGCCCACTGACTGACCTAAGAGGGGGCCCGCTCCAGTCACACTTCAATGATTCCCTATATAAGCAACCAAATTTTTTCCCAAAAAGGGGGGGGCCCGGGCCCCCTGGCCCCCCCTCTAAATCCGCCTCTGATCATTTTTTATTTTTTTAATTAAAAGATTAATATTTATTTATCATGCATGAAGAAATAAAATTAAATTCTACTTTCAACTTCTTAATAAAAAAAAAAAACATGTTTCAGCTGTGAAAGATTATTCACTGCTCTTAATTTATTTAAATAAAATTTGTAAAAAATGAGGAAATAAAAGCTGATCCTACTTCCAAAAGTTCTCTTTTTAATATTTAGTATCCACATTGTATTATAACATTTACTATTTCATCCTGTCTTATATTTCAGTATCCATTGGGATTGTTCAAATGCAATGAAAATAAGACACAGGAGCTAATAAGACTGTTAAAACAGTTGACAGAGAAATATGTGCCACTCAGAAATGGAGAGATTTTTGAACCAGTATTTTTAGGTGGTGAGTCCATAAAGTAGTCATTAAAATAATCAACCTATTATTATTCCCCACTGTAGCAGAGGTGGGCATTCAGTTTTACCCATGTCATTCCTGTATGTCTTAATCCTTGTATTGATTTATGAGCTACTTTTACAAATGTTAAATTCATGGGCAAACACTTTTGTGACTTAAAAAAATATAATTGAACATTATATCAAATTCAATCTACCTTTTAATCTTTATGACTGAACACAAATATTTCAAGTTTGTATAGGTATTTACTCATCATCATTTTGTTTTGTAATCAACACAGTTTAAATTAAATGAATTTTATAGGTGACAGGTTGACTGATGAAAGAGTTCAGAGTGCACAGACTGCAATGAGTAATGCATACAGTCCAAAGGAAAAGTTAGAAGGTTTCATATCAAAGATTGAAGATTTTCATAGGTTGATGAACTTTTTAGAGGTAATAGAAATTGTCTTTTGTTACATGATATTTTTTTGAAGATATACTTGATTTCCATATATATAACTAAGGAGATGTGGTATGATTACAACTGAGACAAGTTTCCACCATATGTCCACACATTGCTTAAATGTAGTCAGTAAAATCTGTTTTAATAAATTGATTGATTTTGTTCACACTATTTGTTTTTAATGACAACCAGATGTTATTGTTGAATAACCTATGAGTGTGCCAAGAACTTAAACTTTAACAGGAAAACTAACAAGTCTAGTCAATCAGAAACCTGCACACAATCTAAACTCGCAAACTTAGTGTTGATAGGCTAGTATATGAACCAAGACCTCTTGGCCACTGAGTGATGCTCATAAAGCTGTTTTGACATTAGATCCACATGCTTTTCACAATGTCTCAACTGTGAATTTAGACAACAGATTACATGTAATAAAAGTCACTTTTTATTTAAAAAATGTAATACAGTATTAAAAAAAAACAATTAAAAAAACCCACAAATTTCAGTAGTTGTTTTCAACTGTATTGAGAGTTTGTTGTCAACATCTTTTTATTTGTATTTTTCAGGCTATATACAAACTGACATATAACACCGAAAGTGCAAGTGACAAGGGCACTATGCACTACTACAGAAATCTTTTAAATATGAGAAATGTTAAAGGAAAAGTAAAGAATGCATACCGTCCTTTCAAACTGCTGTACTATACCATTCTAGATGCAATCTGCCTACTACTTTTTTTGGACCATTTAGAAATGACAGAAATGGAGAAAGTTCTTCCGGAAAACTTCCAGCATAAAACAAAAGAGGAAAAAATAGCATGGGTTAATGACATTTGTAGCTTATTAATCCAACAATGGTTTTTTGAGGACACAACTGATATATGTCAGAATTTACGTGAAGTAGTTTTTGATAGGGATCACCCAGTAAACTATTGGCTATCTAACCTAGAAAATGGACGCATTAAATGTCACTTCTGTCCAAAATCTTATGCATACCTTGGATCTCTTAAGTCACATGAAAGCAAAGTTCATAACCTTCCAGCTGAAAAGAAAAGGAAGACAGTTAAACCGAAAGACAAAGATAGAGTTCAAGACTACATTGCTTTGTTGTTTAAACTTGTGTTACTGCACAAAAATTTGGACACAGCTGTTGACATGGGCGATGGAGGAAGATCAGTCCGATCTGCAAAATATGAACTCCCAGTTTACAACAAAACAAATAAAACGAAATACTCTATTGGTTCAATACACCTGACTGCTCTAACCTCAGGATTACTGCCATCAGATCAGGAAGAAAGTTTGATTAACAATAGGTTTATAAACTTGCAAGGAGGGAAAAATAACAATATTGCATTGGATGAATTTGTTGAAATGCTCAATAGGGATAGTAAGGTAGCTTGCTCTGGACACCAAACAGTGGAGAGTATTATTGCTCATTCGAAAGAATATCCAATCGTTATAGACATTACTAAGCACTTTGATGCAATTACTGAAATCCATCAAAGGAAAGGGTTTCATCACTTGCCATCATACAAAGAAGATGTATTAAAGGTAATGAAAGACTTGCAAGAACTGAATGTGCTGGAAAATCAACCAGGACGCACATTTAAGTGCAAAGCACTTGTTGTAGATAGAAATCCATATGACAATTGTTTTGAAGGATTATCATCCATGATTTACCGCCACAGGCCACATGTTCCATTTAGACGTCTGCGTGATCCACACCTGTGATGCACCATTGTACACTTACAACTTTTTTATACAAATGTTTGTGTTAACTTTTATTTTACTTTCTTGCTTACACTTTCTGCAGGCATTGTAATGATTGGCATCAGTCCTTGGTATAAAGCTGTTAACACTTAATTGTTATGAACTTAATAAAAAAAAAAATCAAACTTACAATATAAAAGTTTTATTTTACACTTTACATGTCGATTGTCCTTGATTCAAGTTTCATGGTTTATTGAGTGCTTATATTGGTAAACTATATTTGGTGTACAAAATGATTGTAAGGTGTACATGTCTAGCTGGCAGTCGTGTAACGTTGACATCATTTTCAGGGTTTGTGCTGTTTCGTAGACCCATACTATTAGCAATACATGTATAGTATGTAAACAATATTTGGTATATGAAATTGTGTTCATGCTGATCTTCCAGGTTGGACAATACACTGTTTGTCCCTAATAATGTTATTAACATTCAGGTATCGCAAATCAAAAATATTGGTTCATAGTGTGTTAATTTACGGTTCTTGAGGAGTTAAGCCTTCCAATTGATATTTTATCGTGTGTTTTTCTATGTTGAGATGTTATACATTGTACTATTGTTTCAGAAAAAGGGAGAAGGTTTGGTACCATTAAAACGTTTAATCCCGCTTCAAAGGTTTGCTCCTGTCCTAAGTCAGGAGTCGGATGTACAGTAGTTGTGGTTTGTTTATGTAATTTATATGTGTTTTTCGTTCTTTTATATAGATTAGACCGTTAGTTTCCTGTTTGAATGGTTTTACAGTTCAACGAGTAATTTTGGAGCCCTTTATAGCTTGTTGTTTGGTGTGAACCAAGGCTCGGTGTTGAAGGCCGTAAATTGACCTATAATGGTTTACTTTCATAAATTGTTATTTGGATAGAGAGTTGTCTCATTGGCATTCACACATCTTCCTATATCCAAATAACTATTTTTTAACATAAGTGATATTTAGGTGAGAAAGTTTTTGAATGCCCACTTTTTGACACTGACAGCCAATTTATCATGGCAGCCATTTGTTTTGACAAACAGAATGAGAGGTTTTCTACACACCAGCTTTTGTAGTTTGCTGTACAGTATGGATCTGGCTCATTGTTGAAGTGTGTACAGTGACCTATAGTTGCTAAAATCTACTTAATATTGTGGATAGTTGTCTCATTGGCACCCATACAATACATGTATCTTGTTTTATAACAATGTATGTAGAAATGAATAATTTACAAGTGTAAATCTCTGAATTCTGTATTTCTCTGAATGTCTGAAAGTGGTGGTTCAACCAATGTTTTTGGTCACATTTGAATTTGCAGAGTTTATTAATGTGGGTTAAAACTGTTCTAGGTAGGAAAGTTTAGAATAACAATCAGACATTTATTTTTTATTAATATTCATCAAATAATTCAGCAGGAACTTCACTGTCATCACCATAGTAATATAACTCTGTATCACTACTTGAACTGCTAGTTTCTTCATTGTCTACTATTCCATAAAAAAATTGCTCAATCATCACTTTGTTACACTGGCCACATGTGCATTCCTTTTCACAAATGTCACAACACGTATGTGTTCCACTATGAACCATTGCAAGTTCTGTTTTGGTAAGGAAGTCTTCCATTAGGCTTAAGCGGACACATGTTTGAGTCTTATAAATTCTTTTTACGTTCGATTCCATTTGCTGTAAATGATATTTATTAAACAACAGCAGTGCTACAGCTTCATCCCCATTTCTTCCAATTCTACCGACCTCTTGGATCAAGTCAACCACAGATGAAGGTGCACCATACAAAATACAGGAGTTAAAATTGCAGATGTCAATTCCCATTCCCAATGCGGATGTTGCCAAAATGATCCGCAATTCGCTGTTACCATCTTTAAGTTTGGTTATTATAGTTTTTTTTTTCTCTTCTGGTGTTTCTGAATGAAACATATCAATTAAATGTACAGCATCTGGATTTTCGGTACACAAGTAAGAGTACAACTCTGACAATTGTTTTATTGTATTGGAATAAATAATAGTTCTTGGAAAATCAATCTTTAATTTTTCAAGTGCATCTACCAACCACACCATTGACATATCTATTGTGTTGTCAATTTTTTGTACGCAAAATTTTATGTTCGGTTTATTTGGTGACTTTGAAATTATAGTTGTTAAATCTTTGTGCATGTGCAGCTCTCTCATAACCCTTTTTCGCATAGTAGTGGTACATGTAGCACTTAGTGCTAAAAGATTTGCTGTTGTAAACATAGAACGCAGTTCTCCAATGTGTCGAAACCACTTTCTGAATGCAGTCTCTTCCTCCTGTTCACCAACTCCACCCCTGTAAAAAAAAAAACCGCAAATGTATAAGACTTTATAACCAATACTGAAAAAGCTGTTATGGAACAGCATTATATGATAATAAATTGAACACAATAACATGGTTTTATCTTCTCATATAAAAAATGACAACCGTCACTTGCTTCATATTCATGAAATATTTGCCACTGGACAAAAAAAAAAACCACAATCAATCATAATTTTTCCTGTTTGTTTTATTTGTTACTTTTAAATAAGCCTTGCTTTTGCTTTTAATCTTCTTATACCGGTAATTTTTAATTTTGATGACAAATTTTAATCTTCAAGTCTTAGAATCTTCAGATTTTTTTTTAAATTTCACTATGTTGTACTATTTAATTTTTTTTGATACATTATCATGGTTAAGTCCCACCTGGGGAGATAATTACACACATACATGTATATATATATTTATATATAACTCGTCTAAACATCAACCCAACAATGTTAGATCTGTAAATTTGCTTTCGCAATTTATTTGTTCTTTCCTCGACGGAAGAGATATTGAGATATCGTGACGTATGCAATGCGCTAAACCACACAACCACTTGGCTTCACTAAAATATATATAATCATTCCAGTAACAGAAAGTTATTGAAATTTATCAGCAATAGTCTGAAAGCACATTCTTTGCATTAATATTGTCTTATGCTACCCTTACCATGTGCATATGGTGTGAAACTCGTCTACTACTATCAAAGACACATTCATCTGCTGTAATGTCATTCTCCATTTTTTGTCACTGATTAGTGTTTCTGGTGAGGCAAACAAATAATCAAATTTGCCTTTCAAAATATCATCATCTCCATTACTGCAGGCACCTACAAATTGATAAATAAAGCTTTAAGGTATGTATTAAATAATCTTCTGCAAAATAAGATACATTGTATGTAAGCAGATAATCCTGATAATTTTTCTATCATGATGTACACATTTTATTTTTCTATGGCTATAACTCGTCATACAGTGCTTGACATTTAAAATAAAATACTTATATTATAAATGTATACATGAGCATTTTAAGACATTTATAAAATTGATGTGTTGTACATTTTGTACATAATAGATGTGTTCTATACCATACACCCATACAAGTATTTGGACCGTACAAATACTTGAAACTTTCTAAATATTTGTATACAAAGTAATCGTGGGGTTACATTTATTAATAAAAATATGAAAAAAAGTAACAACATCATTTTCAGATTAAACAACCATTTAAGTTTGAGGGGAATGGGTTGCTGGTATATTAATAATTTTATGTAGTGATCTTTTTCATCTTTCATGCAGTCCGTTTTCTCTGAATTATTCATCTGGTATTTTTTTTTTTTTAAATCACCCTTTGATCCCCTCTGATGACAAAATAAATATAGACACATATGAAAGGGAGTTCAACAGAAAGTCTTGGCTATATTTTTGTTTCCAAAATGGGTTCTCCAAAATCCCCCCCAATGTTCAAATTTGACATTCTTAATTTTAATTCCAAGCGGTTCATTTTCGTAACTTACCCCTATAAGCCGCAGTCACATTTGGTACTGCATTAATTCTGTCCACTTGGTCTGCCATTAGTGCTACTAGAGGTGAACAAACGATCACTTTTCCAACATCGTCTGAGGAAGTTTCCTTTTCAAGTTCCCGGCGGACTGAAACAAGCATTTGGTAGGGAAGCGATTTTCCAAATCCGGTCGGGAGTATGGCCATACAGTCTTTCTTCTCTATCAAACAGTCCAATATAGTCCTTTGTTCAGCTTTGAGGGTGGAAATTTTGAAATCAGTTAAAACTTTGTCAATCGCTACGTCTATGTCACTTTTACTCGCCATTTTGAATGATGTTCCGAAACTCGTTTAAGAGATGGATTCTGATTGGACGAAAAATTAATGTTATTCAAATATATAGTTTGTGAACTTAGGTCACCAGATTTGACCTGTCTATCGAGTTTCGTTAGATCCTTGATGCGCGACATATCAGAACAGGAGCAATTAAAGGATTTAATTTTAATTAGATTGATTCGAGTCAAACTTCATATAGACAATATATATACAAACAATAATAGCGTATTGACCATAACAAAATAAAAATACTCTTTTCAATGTTAGAAGGTGTATTAAAAAACAAATCTCATCTTTTAACAAGATTTGACAAGTCAATGATGAATATTCATATGGATAATGAATTTCTGATATTTGAAGTTTTTAAAGAAATTTTCTGTACAGAATCAAAAATTGCACCAAATTTTTTCATGTTCATTTTAACATTGCTTTTTAAACTTATAAAATATAAGTATTCTGGTACTTGTAAATGCTAAGTAGACCATGTATGGGTTTTACTTCATTGACTTTTACAGTTCTGTCAAACCTTTTACCTAGCAATACTGTATCATGTTTAATATAAACAGATTCAGATTGTCATCTACCGGTAGTACAAATGTACTGATCAACATTAATTTTGTATCAAACAATAACAAATTGTACAAAGAAAATAAGTTTCAATCTCTAATATCTTTACATTTATTTTTAAGCACTCTGAATAACTAGCCAAGTATTCATTGAAGTTGCTTTTTTTTTTTTGCTAACTTTTTTCATTCCTTCACATTCTAAATATTTAACACATCTCCAAAATGCCCCAGATGTAATTCAGATCTTAATAAAAAGTTAAATACAATCATTCATGTAAAAATGAAAAATGTCGCCAACAATATGACAATAATTGTAAATAAATATTGAAAGTGACTATGAAAATGAAAATCTATCGTCCCATGCTGGACGACCATCCCAAGCTTGATGACCGTCTGTAGGTCTGTACGATTTACCACTGCCTGGTCTGCTACCACGACTTACACGGCTAGCTGTAGACAGTGTAGATTTAGCACTTCCTGGACGAATTGAGCTGGCATTAGATTTTGCACTTGTTGGCCTTGACCTTCTGCCTGGGGTCATTCCAAAGGTTGAGGTGAGACTGCTTGCACTTCTCATGTAGGTTGAGTCGAGCCTTTCTTGTTCCATCTGCTCATGCACAGCAGCTATTGGTACACCATATAATGTTGCTTTGGAATATTCATCTAATTGCTCCTTTCTTGACAATCCCCTCGATGCTTTTGCTTTCTGCAATCTATTGAGAAATTTCTGAAAAGATAAAATTAGAAACTTTTAAATAGTGGTACACCCTAAAATGTTCATAAACTATTTCATTATCTTATGATATTGTATTACAAAGTAAGAGCATATATTTCGATAGCAAGTTTAGATAAAACTTATGTATATTTGTGTGCTTGTTTGGCACAGATATATTTGTACAAGTGGTTCAGTTTATATACACCCCTCTCAAGGTCCCTGTGCCTTATGTTTCACTTAGCCAATAGGACCCTTCAACTGACTGATAAATAACTCTAGATAGTCCATGGAATACCGTATCAATGAAATGGACATAGCTGGCATGTGCTAACATGTACATGACAAAAATACAAAAAGTTTGAATAAAATTTAAATACTTACTTAATATAAAACATAAAAGTTTTAAATTTTACATTAATGTTTACTACAACAGCCATCTAGTGCACATTACAATGATTAAATCTTTTGAAATTTTAATGAAATCATTCAATGTAAACATGCCAGGAATTACAAATGAACAATCATTATTGGAAAATAATTGCTTCATTTGCATTATCAGCGCATCTCCTCAATTTTATAATTGGGAAAAATTTAGATTTCACGCCACCTTTTGTTCAAATATGGATTTAATAATTACGAAATGTCAATATTTCTTCTATGATTCAATAACAACACCTTATTTAACTTGCCAAAAACTGTGATGATTTTTATCTTATCCGGATATGTCTGGTGCTGATTACTCAAAGAATATTTATTCAAGAAGCGAATAAAGGGTTCATGCCTACACTGTTTTTCTATACATGCAATTTTGGCGAATGTCCATAAATACTAAGTTTAGATTAAATTGAATTATGTATATTTTATTTACATGGGTGGATTAATATCTAGATTTTCAGGTAGATTGAACACGATGACAGTCTGAAGCTACTAAGCTTCCGTCTATTGATTTTTCATGTTGACAGGGTGTATAAACAACAGTCTGGTAATTCACCAAAGTTACCATTATGACCTTTCTGCACACTTCTGCTTTTTCAGTCTTAATATTTAATCTATAGTAAGATCACTATACAAAATAGGTTCTACATGAACAACCCTAATATGATAATGAATTGATATATATACCTTAAATGAGTTTCCACATTTTGAAAGCCTTTAAAGAGATTGCGGACGTAATTTAAATACTGAACAAATATACCTATCTCAAATACTAAGGCGACTTGAACTAGTGTAAATGTCTTAAAAGTTTCAAACCAAGGTTTTCGGCGAATAGTTTTTAAGATCCCATTATGTGTGGTTAAATGTACATAAAGGAAAATATTTATACTTTCACTCTGACAACCATGTATTATTTATGTTTATTATTTACAATGTTTAATGTTAAACATGTTAAAAATAAAAAAATATCAGAAAACATTGTGTGACGAGCCTTAAAGAAACTTTACAGTGACCTCATGCTGGAATATTTGTTCAATATATACATATATTTAAAACCTAGAACCATAGAGGATACAGCTGAAGGAAACCTAAGGGTGCAGGAATTCCCGCTACATTGAAGACCCATTGGTGGCCTTTAGCTGATGTCGCTTTGACACATTCCCCATTTCCTTTCTCAATTTTATAAAAAGCAAAATTTATTCCAAGCATTCGAAGTCAAAATAAGATTTAACTCATTTCATAATCAAATCATCTCTTTATCAAAACTTACATCCTCTCCCACCCCACAAATAAACATTTTAAAGAATTGCAGATTTCACTGTATCCATGCATCCTAATCCAGTTGGTATAAGGCTAGGAGACAACAAACTTGGGCTATTATCTGTTTTATGTGTTTTCAAATTATAATCATCAGAGTTGGGTATAGGGGGTGGGGGCAAAGGGACCCTATCCTCATATGGAGATAATGCATTTTAATATATACATAGGCGGATCCAGGGGGGGGGCCTGGGCCCCCCCTTTTGTGGGAAAAATTTTGTTGAATATATAGGGAATCATTGAAGCATGACTGAATCGGGCCCCCTCTTAGGTCAGTCAGAGGGCCCACCCCTTAGGAAAAGTTCTGGATCCGCCACTGATATATGTTTAAGAAAACTTTTTAACTTTGCCACTCCAAACATTGTCTAGTTAGGCCCATCCCCTTTTCAAAATCCTAGATACACAATTGATTACTAATGAAGACTATCAAACAAAAAAGACAATAAACAAAGCCATTCATGTGTAAAATGAAGTCATCATTATCTTATTTTACTGTGGATCTTCCTCCTCACAAAATGATGTAACAACGCACAGAGATTTTTTCTTTGACTTTTGGTTGCTTGGATCTGTACATCATGTACAAATGTACATGTACATTTATATCACAAAATATAACCAAAGTCGTCAATGCATATAGAATTAAAGTCAAAGTCAACTTTTTATTTGGGCGATGATGCATCAACCGGAAAAAAAATCTTTATCTATGACTTGCATTACATGTAGCTTAGATATGGACTTGAATACAGCTTAACCGGGTGAATAAACAATTTGACAAAACACTTTATATCCTAAACCAAAGTTAATTTGGTGAATAAACATTGTCTAATGATTTGAAAGTATTGCCTCATTAAGTGTTTAGGTATACTGAGGGAAAACAAATGTTATATAATGTGTTATGATAATATGCTTCATGTTTGGCACCATTTGATCTCTAAATTATATGCAATCCCATATTTAACTCCATTCTGAAAAAAAATTTGCATACCCCAACTAAGTTAAATATCATTTTGTAACATGGTGTGCAATCTTGACTTTATTTATTCAATCAAAACATATTTATATAAAAGAACAGCTTTTTAGTATTCAATACGGTATACCATGCAGTCAATTTCAATACATTTTAAAATTTGGATGTCAGACTGAGAGTGCAATAAAGTGTAGATTCCTATATAAATATAAAAAGCAACAGATTTGTTGTCATACATTCTGTAACATTAATAACCATGCATTAAAATTGGTTCAAATATATATATTCAAATGTATATAAATTAATTGTATCCCTACTTCAAGTAAAATTCATAATTTTCTTTTCTTTATGAGTATATTAAAAATAAAACTGTTAAACATACTACGTCATGTGTAACTTATTTTTGAAGCCAAAACAAAGGTATAAATCTTACACATTGTGTACTAATAAAAAATGAAGCTACATTCCTAAACTTGATAACTATAGCACTTATATTATATACCAATAAACCTAACCATAAGGGATTCATTACACCAGTGACCTATATATATATATACATATGTAGTTCATGTACAAATGTATGTTTGACACGTAGTGTAGATACAAGCTTTCTTTCTATATTCTGACCTTAAGACATTTCACACTTTAGTTCCTAATATTGAATAATAATTGTTTTTGAACAACTAATGGTTTCTTCAAATTCTGTTTTTTTAATCTATGTCTTCCTATTGTACCTTAGACTTAAAGGTCCAATAACAAATGAATTAATTTAAAATTCATACATTTTATCTTTAAATTTGACTTTCTTATAAAATTTCTTTTGATAGTGCTAAATACATGAAAAACAACAATTGATGGCTACTGTATAATGATACAATCTATGGATCACTCAATGTATGTACATTTGTATGTACAACAATGTTTACTTTTTAAAAAGAATTTTAACTTCAACAGGACAATTTATTTTTATTAACTAGCAATGGGTGAATACAACTGATTTTGCTGATTACATTGTTGTATAAATGTGTACCACATTTTTTATGCTATTATAATTTCGAATAGACAGAAAAAATATTACAGTCATTTCTTATAATTTAATTCTAAATTCCATTTTAAACCGTAGAAAACCATGAAAAAAACATTGATGACGACACCGTCACATGACTAAATTTTGTCTATGGGCTGATAACAAAATATTGTCAGCCAATCAGAAGATGCGTTACATCCAAAATTAAATTATTGAAATTTGAACTTTTGATTTAAGATTTTCATCTAGTCTTATTTCAAATAGAGGTAATGGAAAATGTGCAAGAGGCTCAAAGCTTAGACCCTGAATCACTCATCAGAAAGTTTTACCATAAATAAATTGATACAATATATGCAAATGATATGCAACAAGATTATTTGAGAAAAACAGGCCAAAACACAAAAACTTAACTATAACCACTGAAGCATGAAAATGGGGTCAAGGTTAGATGACACCTGCCAGTTGGACATGTACACCTTACAGTCCTTCTATACGCCGAATATACTAGACCTATTGCTTATAGTATCTGAGATATGGACTTGACAGTGACCACCAAAACTTAACCTTGTTCACTGATCCATGAAATGAGGTTGAGCTAGGTCAAGTGAAAACTGTCTGACATGCATGGGAACCATGCAAGGTACGCAAATACCAAATATATGTATCCTATTCATATAATAAGAGAGAATTCAACATTACAAAAAAAATTAACTTTTTTTTCAAGTGATCACCGAACCATAAAAATGAGGTCAAGGACATTGGACATTTGACTGACGGAAACTTCGTGACATAAGGCATCTTTATACAAAGTATGAAGCATCCATGTCTTCCACCTTCTAAAATATAAAGCTTTTAAGAAGTTAAAGCAATTGTCGCCACTGCCGGATCACTATCCCTATCTCAAGCTTTCTGCAACAAAAGTTGTAGCTCGACAAAAATGTATCCACAGTAGTTTTTTTGCTCTTTACAGGTTTACCTTAATAGTAAATGTACATTGAAAGATACATGTATAAGACAAAATTCAAATTGTTAAAAAAAAATAGTGATTTTTTTTAAAGGGCAATAATCAATATAACTGACAGAGTCATCCCTTCTTTTCAGTCATATTGACATTTTTGTAGATCATGTACTGCTTATAATTTTCTTCATAATTATCTCCCTTTAATGATCTACATTTTGTAATATGTTGCACCATAGTGACTGACCTAGATTTTTTTGGTTAACAGGCAAAAACATAAAAAATTGTGAAAAATTATTATCCTTAATAATAATATAATAATTTAAAGTTATTGCCTTTAAAATTTGAGCTAAATGAAACAATTGCATTTGTTAGGGCTTTATACATCATCTGGATTTATTTTGTAAATTCATATTTGTAGACCAAAAGGGCCTGTAGCACAGATCTCTTAATTACTTTAGCAACAGACCAACATCTCAAGTAATTATCCTTTTACTTAATTAATTACATTCTTACTGATCAAAGTGTCAACTTTTCATGTGTATGAAATTCCTATTATTTACTTTATATTTTTGGTAATTATAAATTTATCACTCTCAAATATACACATGCATACATTCCATTAGTATTTACTAATTGGTAAAATATCATAGAAAGTGTGATAAATTATAAGAAATCAATACATGCAGAACTGTGACATGTCATATTAACATAGATCTGTCTATTAGATACATGTAAATCAATATTAGTTCTATCTTCATTTACATGTATTCACCAGACTGCAGTATCATTAAGATTCTGTATATATATATATATATATAATATCAGGTATACAAAATGCAAGCTCACTGCATACCATGCCTACTAATGCTATGCAATTGCAAGGATACAATTCAATTATCAATGAACATTTAAAAAAATTAATTGCCATCCCTTTTTTAAATGCTAGTATTACAATCATAAACAACTCTTTTAGATACATGTATCAGAGACTGTCAAATGTATTTAGTGGTCATGTACATTTTGTACAGTACATATTAGTACATATTATAATTATAATGACGTACATGATGTATATATATACAAGTATGCTTGCTGTTTTTCAATTTCTTACCTCTGTTTTTCACTTTCTTACCTCTGTTTTTCACTTTCTTACCTCTGTTTTTCACTTTCTTACCTCTGTTTTTCACTTTCTTACCTCTGTTTTTCACTTTCTTACCTCTGTTTATCAGTTTCTTACCTCTGTTTTTCACTTTCTTACCTCTGTTTTTCACTTTCTTACCTCTGTTTTTCAATTTCTTACCTAACCAGTTTATATTTAAAAGTAAAAAAATGTTAAAAAAGTAACCAAATGTGACTGACAGTAAAAAATGTCAACTAAACCAAGAGCATGAGAAAGACAGGGACTCTCATAATATGTCATGCTCATGCAATGCTACAAATGTATCTGTATTATGTATACAGTGTATGTATATATAGTGAAAAAATCCATTAAAGAAAATAAGATTTTTGTCACCAATTGCAAATTTTCTGACTTTACATGTGTAACGGTTTCAAATCAAGCACACACAAGTGACAGACTCAGTCTGACAGTGAGTGTATACATGTATGCACCTAACAAATGTAAAATGTAGTTACTAATAGATACAATAGTATACAAGTACACCTACACACAAAGTTACCAGCGTCTATGCAAATGGGAAATTCAGTTATTTGCTTGACTGACTGAATGTGCACAGTGAATTTTCATGAATAATGAAAAATATGATCTATACCTTTAATTCAAAAAGAATATTTAGAATATGTACAAATGTTGTTTTTTTCTCTGCTTGCTCCAAGCCTACTTTTAAATCAATGATATACAAATGCAACTCAAAGTAACAACTGAAACAAAACATACATGTACATTTTTTTTGTACTTCTCCATCTACAATGAGAACATTTTCATTCCGTTTATTTGTACTCATGCACTGAAAATTGGTTGGTGCATGTACACGCCAATCTGGAGTAGGTACACTTTTTGGACTAACTTGAGATGATGATCTATATACATGTACATTTACATGATGTACAACAATGTACAAAATGTATGTCACTAATAAAATTTATTTATAAATTATTCTTTTGAATTGTTTCAAGTTTTCATGTCAGGGTTGTTCTGACATGACTTAACCTTTATCATGTTTATTCTGGAATAATTTAGAATTTTGCACTGACCTAAGTGACCTTAGTTGTTTGAAAAGAATATATTTGACATGTTTGAACTGTTGGATAGTTGTCTTGTTGATAATCATACCACATCTCTTAATATTCTATAAAATCAAAATGTTTTACCATGTCATACTTGTACATGTACATGTACATTGTATACATGTGTAGGTTTAATCATTTAATCATTTTCTGTAACTGTTTATACTGAAACTAAAATTTACCATATTGTCTTGTTCTATTTTAGACTGTTGTTTCCTCCTGTTAACTGCAGAGGATGTCAATCTATCAACTCTTGGAACTTGTTGTTGAACTTTGGGTTGCTGTCGCTTTTGTTTTGGTCCTATTTGATGCATTATTTGTTGTAAGAGTCTTTGGTTCTCCTTTTCAATGTCTGATATGCGACTTTTGTCAAAAGAATAATGATTTTTCTGTCCTCCTTTTGAATTGGGAGGTTCAAACATCACTCTTCTAGTATTTGATTTCAGTCTCTCTTGTTTGTCTATTTCTGATACAGCATCCATTAACAATCGAAGATCAATTTTATCACTTTGTAGTTTTATTTCGCCATCCCCTGACTGTGTTTGTGAAGAGTTATATTGCACATTGTTTAGTCCTTGTTTTTGTGATCTACAAGGTGTTGAACGTGGTGAATTTAATGGTGAAACATCCGTTATTTCACTGTCCGAATCAGATTTATCTTTTGATCTATTCCTGAATTTTGCAGATTTCGGTCTTGTTTCATTATTGTTATTTGATGACCCATTAATTTCCCAAGCCTGCGTTTTCTGAGTCTTCTTTGGCGAAACACGTTTTGTATTTTTCTGACGAGAACTCTCCTCATCTTCAAAGTCTTCATCTGATGAACCATAAGAATATGCACTAGAACTTCCAGATTCTGAATATTTCTTTGTGACAACTACGGGTTTATTTTTACTGCAACTTGTTTTCCCCTTGCTCCTTGCAGTCTCATCATCACTTCCACTTGAATCGGTCAAGCTGTCACTGTCACTCGTGTAGGAGTCAGATCCAGAGGAAGAAATGTGTCCATTTTTTGTTCCCCCTTTTTGAGGTGGACGGTTTTTCACAATCACATGTGGAACATGATGAACCTGAACCTGTTCATCGTCCCTAGGTGTGTCGAAAAAGTTATAATCGACATCTGCATTCTTTTTTGACATGATTTACAAACCTTTTTTCCCCTTCACTTCATGTCAACCATACTGTTGTTTGATAGCAACTACTTACGTCACGTTTATGTCTCGTCTGATCACGCACTTGTCCTTGACCTGCAAGAAAACTTTCAATGGCGGCAAATATGATCACAATAATGTCTTTGAAAAAACATAAATACACTGATTCAAAATAATGGGAATGATTAAAGAGATTGTTGTAAGTTTTTCAAACACAAATTTTGCCCTTTTACACTAGCAAAAATTGCCAGAAATCGCATGACAATTTAAAAAAAATTGATGACATAAATTTTACTTTTTAGCATGACAAAGTTGACATCAGAGGTTATGTACTGATACATAAAGGTTCATCAGTGTAGTCTCCAGAAATTTAATTGGAGGGCAGGGAATGGCTGCCCTAAGAGGGGGTGCTCCAATCATGCTTCAGTGATACACATTATTGCTATTTAAACTGGAATCCGCTTGTATTACGCTTCACTTAAACAAAGTGTAGTAGTCAGTCAAGAACCAGCTTCATCGCTATTTAGTCCATTCCGGATAAGTTCTAAAATTACACAACTTTTTCATCCAGTTGAAGCTATCTGGGACCCTGTTTAAACAATAGACCACTTTCGAGTTCATCCGTCACCGGCAAAAACTCGTCAATTATACACGCCTTTATGACGTCATTTACCAGATAGAGGGGCTCGCCTGTATCCCTGCACTATTTACCATCATCAAGCGTCTTAGTGATCGTCTTTGTGCAGGATAAACTAGAAATAATGGTTGCTCTGTAGGTACTTACTGACATTTCCCTAATGACAGCAGTGTTGATTGTCAATTTTGAGAATTCAATTTGCCGAATAATTCGTACAATATAGAATTATAGTTTTCCAACCACTCGCTCAACATTGGAAGGAAGTGACGACGCCCCTAAACGCACAAATGACGATGATAAAGGCGCGTATAATTGACGAGTTTTTTCCGGTGACGGATGAACTCGAAAGTGGTCTATTCAACATGCATGATACTTTTTAATGAGACCTGTTTAAAATACCGTAAATACTTCGAACAAAATATTTTTTTACTTCAATTGTAATTTCGAAAAAAGTGGATCATTCTATATCAAGGTTTCTTGATGATCACTTTCTAAAGTTTTTTCTCCCTCAGCTCACTACTGATGACCTCCATTTTTTGGCCGGTGACCTAAACAGGAAGTTGTATAAATGACTGTTTTTCCCGGAATGGACTAAATAGCGATAAGGTGCATTCCCTATATAAGAGAGTGGTAAAGGGTTATATTCGTGCAACGTTTTGGCCTTTTTATTTCACGTGTTTTAGTGTTTATATGACGATTTATTTCTCGTATTCTCGTGTTTGATACGATGTGCATGCCATGCTCATGTTTTCCTTTATTTATTTTCTGTGTTTCGTGTCAGTACTCTTAATTTCTCGTGTTTTTCCCGCATTTAATTAAAAAGTAAACCAGGACTAAATTCAAAGTCAGTCCGCAGATTGTTTTAAATTATGAGTTCCCAGAATGTTTAACATGGCTAAAATTAATTATTATGAATAATATTTTTCCCTCAAATATGTTGCAACTATAGCGGACGCTAATAGGTGACTGCAGGGTCATCATATCCATTATATAATGACTAGATGATCTACAAGAACGGCTGATTAATGAATTTCTTAACTTTTTACATTAATATTTATGATTTTATTTCTCGTGCTTCGTTTTTTCAGATTTTTATTTTCTGTGCAACGTTTTCGCAATTTTTATTTCATGTGTTTCCGTGTTCAAGGCCCCTCTTTACCACACTCATATCATATAATCTGAGACTACTACAAATGTATAACACAACTGTGTTGTAGTAGTCTCAGGTATAATCAACCAAATTTTTCCCTCATAGAGGAGGTCCTGGGTCCCCCTGGATCTGCCTATGGCTGTGGTAATTTAGAGACAAATCAGCTAAACATCCAACTGGTTGAATGTGTCTATACTATAGTATAAAAAAGTCTTTTTTGACTGAAAGTAGTCATGCAGACATGCACACCAACTCAATATCAATGACTATACAGTCTGTCAGTCTTAAGTTAAAGAAGTCAGTACTGTAGTCAGTAGACAATAATCAATATTGAATTAAATATGAAATAATGCAGTTGTCAAAAGAAGTTATTTGACTTAAACCATTGCACCAAGGATTCCTAACTAATATATATATATATGTCCTTTGATGCACAGATAAGGTATTCAGTATCATCAGTTCGTTGTTTGTGGCCATTTATATCTGGTAGAAAAATGATTTTCTTTGCATAAGACATAACAATTAATGGCAAAATAAATCTAAAAAATATTGGACATAGATTGTTCAAGCAAATAACCAACTTCAAGAAAATAATTGTAAATACAACTAATGGCAGCCTGAATTAAATCAACTGTCGACACAGAGATATATATGTCTCGCCTGTCGGCAGAAAATTCATAATAAGACAATCTAATTAAATTAGTCCCTCGAAATGGTTTTCACACTTTAACAAATGTAACTTTATGGAAAATATTGTCTATTGTAAGAAAGTCCTATCAAACTAACTTGATCATAAAACCTAACATTGAAATTGTTAATTTATTGGAAGTCACAGGACCATGACCTAGGGGAAAGGGCCATAAAATAGTTATCAAACGAATCTGTACTGATAGTAATGCCACTTCACACAAAATATGATTGATATATTACTAGAAGTTCACATCAAACTAACTTAAGCTTTCACTAAAATTAATTTGGCTCGTTTAATTTCATAAAATTTTGTCAAAGTATTAACTTTGACCCTTTAACCCTTTCCTCCATTGAAATTTTTTTTTTGCATACTTGATTCGCATAGGATTTTTTTGATAAATTGCTGAACATATATGCTTTAAAGTATTAAGGCATTGCGAAAAACAACTATTTTATCAAATAAATGTAAGTCAGATAATCCTATGATATTCCTTTTCATATTGGATATAAATGTTATTAAGTCAACTGCAGACACTTTGCAGTTAAAGTGTTTCGACTGAGGTACTACACAGGCGTCAAAAGGCGTCATTATGGAGTAAGGGGGGTGGCGTCAAAAGGTGTCATTATGGAGGAAAGGGTTAACAAAAATATAAAAATTTCAAAAATTTTGAACCAACGTTTTTGTCAGAAAAATTACACTGGTTATATAGGTACCAGTCTTGTATTACAACTCCAGTTTCCGTTGCATGTCAAAACATGGAGGGAAACAAAATAGTGCATTTTTTTCTGATTTTTTTTCTGAACTCAATTTTTTCTGTTTGATTATAGGTTTATGCTGAATTGAAACATATATATAAACTTAAAAAAAATTCTTGCATCTTTTGGGGATATCAATCCAGGAAAGTGGAAGGATATCATGTTTACTGGAAGTGGTGCGGCCTAGTAAAAATAGCAAACAGAAAGTAGAAAAAAAATGTTTTGACTTCAGGATTGCGTAACTTTTTATTCTTCATGGCAAGACCCCCTTTTTTTTTCGATTAAATCACAATTTCACATTAGTACATACATGATATGAACATGAAATTTGTTTTCTATGTAGCATTTTTAATTTTTTTATTTTCAAAGATCAGCTGTTTTGCATGTAAGCCTATGGAGCAGTCAATTACAAGACTGCAACCTATAGCAGGTTGACAAGCACCAATTGTTATCATTGAGAAGCTTACTTTTCCTTTTCAATACAATACAATGTAATTAAAACATTTAGCTGACTTTACAGAGTTATCTCCCTGTAGTGTTAGGTACCACCTTAAAGAAGAACTTATCATTGAAAATGGCTATTTAAATCAGTCAGTGGCCATGTTGTCATGTTCATTGTTGTATTTTCGTTGAAGTTTGAACCAAATGGATTCTTTACTTACTTACTTTAATACTCTTTTATATTTCCAGATTTAAAAAATCCCAAACTATTCAAAACCATGGCAATGAAGAGGAGATTGTCAGACTATCTCCAAGGTAACAACCTCCCTGTACCAACAGATTCAGGTGCTGTTCCTTTGTACAGAGCACAGAAAGTTAGCTTTAAACTGTTTCAACAAAAAGAAACTGTTCATATGAAATCATTGTATCCGTTTTTAACAAAATCTCAAATAAACTCAAAAGTTCGAGAATTGTGGAAAAATATGTCAGCGGAAGAAAAACAGAATTTTAGTAAGACTGTTTTAACTAAAACACCAACCAAGTCTTCCCCATTTGCCAAACAAACCAAAAGAATGGGAAGCAACTCTGCAAAAGACAGACGAAGCAAATGTAGCATTTGGAAAGACCAAAAAACAGAAATAACATCTCCAGTATACAAGAGTGACTTTGATAGTCAGAACATCACATCCTCTCCAAATTGGTTGACAGAAAACTCTCCAATTCCAGCAAAAAAGGATTACACCAAAACCAAAGATCAACCTGATAATGTTATTCCTGAGATCATAGATGAAACTCCTAATAAACAGCCAGGAATATTGAAACAAACAGAAAATATAGGGTATTTATTTCATAAATGTATATTATTCACCAATGCTTACATGTAGTTTTCTACCTTTTTACTTGTCACAAAAAGTGTACGTACATAAAAGTTTTCTTTTTGTATAAAAAATTTAAGATAAGAGTGACAAGTAAAACTTAAAAGTCTTATTCTAAAAATTATTAATTGACTTGTTTAAATTTTATAAATGTTTTACGCTGTGTAAACATATGTGTTAAGATATTAAAGTTATTCTAATGGAGGAAGGCAGAGACATATATCTCTGAGGTAGTTTATCAATTTTGACAAATGTGATCAGTTTTTGTTAAATTGTATATAAATTTTGAATTATTTCCCTTTAGACAGATAAGTTTCAATATTAAAAGTGCACTTTATTGTAACACACAGTATGTAAAATATGCAATAGGAAAGAAGAAATTAATTTTTTTTGCATTGCATTTTAAAAAAAGTGCATAGTAACAGTACTTTCTATAAACTTTTGACTTAGGAGATTAAAAAAAGAGTTAAAGGGAAACTTCGCAAAAAAATCAAAAATTGATATTTATGTTCATTCTGTATAAAATTGCTCAAATTCATAGATATTAAAGTTTTATTCCGCTAGATAAGCGATCAGCATCGATTTTAAATTTAGAGTATCAATTCCCTGCCTTCTGCCATTTTGTCTTCTTTCCCGATTAATGAAATGATATGTCTATAAACCACAAAGAAACAAAACGACAGTAACCGATGTAGTCGTAATTGCGTGTCGATATCTTGTCAATCGTACGGTTGTTTTATCCGACTAACTAATTTGATACGGAAAATATTCTTTAAATTACCATGGTCTGTTGTTTTTAAACTTGATATTGTAATTAGGTGAAAAGTCAAAGTTGAAATCATAAATAAGTGTTCCGTGAAAAATTGTTTTCGAAAATCTAATTTGTTCATAATTCTTTAAAGTAATAAACTGTTTTCAAATAAATTTTGATCTTCCCTCTTCTGATCACCAGCATGGCTAAAGGTATTACTTCCAAAGGTATTGTGAGGGGTGTGAGGTGACACATCCAGGTATTCAAGCGATTTTCTGTCGGGCTTGCAAGTTCACGCATCGTTTCACTTCTGCAGGTTGTTGATCAGTGTACACAGCTGATAACATTTAACTTTCCATTTTGAACTTGTATAATATACAACTCTGTCTTACTTGTCATTACCAAACTCATACGCTTGTTTATAAATAACATTTCTGGTGTAAAGAATATTATTCATAAAAATATAAATAATACCCAAAAAATAAGATTTGATGAAATTAAAATCTATTTAAATATTTTTTCCAAGGGTGAATTTGGGAAAATGTAATATATACGCATGAAAGAAAAACATAGATTTATAATGTTGATTTAGCATGATAAAGGTATTGCTACTGAAAACAATTTATCAGTACATTTTTCGTATTAAATGCTTTGCTTTTTATTTCTAGATATGAAGAGACCACACCACCGTCAAAAAAGAAGACTAGAGTAAGTTTTTCTCCATCAAAAACCACCACAGCTTCAATGTTGTCTGAAGTAAATAGTTCTCCAGTAAGCTCACAAGGATTCTCCTCTGAGGAAGACAGTACACTTATCAGAAGAAGCAGTTGTAATTTTGATGATATTGACAACTTTTCTATTTGCATTGAAAGTGATGATCCAATGTCAATTGCAACAAACTTGATGGTTAAAGAAGAAGTGCAAGAATCTGAAAAAGACAATGATCAAATCAAAGATGTTCTAGTCAAAAATAATTCTAAAGATGATGGCAAAAAAGTTGATATTATAAATGAAATCAAATCTTCAAAAAAATCACTAAAAGATAAAAAGAATAAAAATCTTTCTGCAAAGAAATTAACACCTGAGATCATATCAACAAGAAGAACTAGGTCAGCTCAATCGACATCTCAACCTGAAAATAATCAGTTCGCAACGCCTATGACATTCAAATCAAACAAAAATTCAAATAGCACTAAATCAGACATAAGCAACTTAACAACACCTTTGATTTTGAAACCTAATTCTAACAACCTTACCGCCAAATCCAATACCCAGCCGTATACAACACCTATGATGGATGATGCCACTATGCAACAACTGTTAGATGAAGCCAAGCAAGCTCCAAAGAAAAGACGGTCAAAGGGAGGAGACAAGAATCAAATTAAAGAAGACATAGATAGTGATAGTACTTCTGATTTGAAGAAACACAAAGCAAGAACATCTTTACTATGTCCAGATGGAGTGGAAAATAACTTTATTATTGACGCTTCGGGAGATGCCAAGGTTAACATCACAGACAATGAGAAAGCAACTGATTCACAACTGAGTATGCCAAAGTATTCATGTGAAGGAAATATGCCTGATGTTCTAGATTCGGACAATGAAAATACTAGACTATCTGATTTTGAAGTTCCTTCTTTTCCACCTACAGGAGCATATTTTAGAGTACCTGATGAGGTTGAGGATGTAGAGTTGAGTGATTCAGACAATGACAATGCATTGGAGACTTGCAAGTCTAAAAGTACTTTTTCAGTTATGGAAACATTGAAGAGAATGAAAGAAGCCACATGGAAACAAATTTCTCCAATAAAATGCAGTCCAGTTATGTCACCAAAGATCTTATCTCCAGCTTTGTCTGGTATAAGTCAGGTAATATATAGTATCAGTTAAAAAAAGAAAGATTTCTTGTTTCAATTTCATAAACAAAAGTAATGTCAAAATAATGACAGAATTCATATTTTTTGTCTTCATATTTAAAAAAAAAAGAAAAGAGGAAACGTGAAATGTCTCATCTTTTTCTGCAAACATAAAACCCAAGGAAAATAAGGTAAATGTGTATATTAAAAAACTCATAAACCAAAACACCCAACTTCAAATTGATTAAAAAAAACGAAAAGTCTGTAAAAACTGACATCAATGTTAACGACTACATGAATAACCAGTACCTTAAAAAAAATTGAAAACAAGTCATATTCCTGAATTGGTACAGGCATTTTCTGAAGAAAATGGTTTGTTTAACCTGGTATGACCTAGAAATATATTAAAGTAAACTAAAACAAGAATGTGTCCTCAGTACACGAATGCCCCACTCGCACATCATTTTCTATGTTCAGTGGACCGTGAAATTGGGGTAAAATCTCTAATTTGGCATTAAAATTAGAAAGATCATATCATAGGGAACATGTGTACCAAGTTTGAAGTCGATTGGACTTCAACTTCATCAAAAACTACCTTGACCAAAAACTTTAACCTGAAGCTGGACAGACGGACGAACGAACGGACGGACAGACGAAAGGACAGACGAACGGACGCACAGACCAGAAAACAAAATGCCCCTCTACTATCGTAGGTGGGCATAAAAAATTACTTCAAGGACTGACAATGTTTAATACATTCTATGAAAGTTATGTACAGGTAGACAATTACTGACTTACATTTGATTATTAAACAATTTATGTGATATATTTTTGTTCTTAGTCTTAGATAATGAGAATTTAAGAAGTAAAACCAAAGCTGAAAAAAGTTCACAAAAAAATAAAGTGCCAGGGTTCAATTATAAGGTTTGCTGATTAAATGGCACAAGTGAAAGTCACATTTGTAATAGTTGTGGATTTCATCATATTAAAGCATACTCTAATTAAAATTTTCTTCTAAAATTTGTTGCATGAGTTCTACATCCATTAATTCTGATTTCAGTTGTCTAGTGCATCATCAGATTCTAAAGTCAGCTTTGTTGAGTCAGGACATACAAAAGACAACTCAAATGATGCTGAACCAGAAAACACTGAACCAGTAGTCCAGACAGACATGTATCAAAATCAGAAAACAACAGAAGAAACTGTATCTTATCAGCATAAAGAAAAGCTTACAACTTCACAAAAGCAGGAATATCCTAAGACTTACAAAGAAGATCTGGAAAAACTAGAGAATATTTCCACCAGCTCTGAGAAACAAAATATTCCATTGTCACATGATAATGATATAGTGTCGAAGCAGGAAAATAGATCAGATGAAGTAAAAAAAGAAACCATGACCAAAACAGACATGCTTTCAGACTGCTGTCCAAAAGAAAGCATAGAGGCAAACGAGGACATGAATGAAATTGTCTTGGAAACAAAAGTAATCAGAACTAAAAAGATAACTAGGATTGCTAGAAGGAAGACCCCAAATAAAAATCAAGAAATGGTAATGTCTAAGAAACATCAGTAGATCAAGAAATCCCTGAAAAAAAATCTTGTTGGCATGTTTTCATTTTTATGCCCCACCTACGATAGTAGAGGGGCATTATGTTTTCTGGTCTGTGGCTCCGTTCGTTCGTCTGTTCGTCCGTCGGTGCTTCCGTTCAGGTTAAAGTTTTTGGTCAAGGTAGTTTTTGATGAAGTTGAAGTCCAATCAACTTGAAACTTAGTACACTTGTTGCTTATGATATGATCTTTCTAATTTTAAAGCCAAATTAGACTTTGACCCTAATTTCACGGTCCACTGAACATTGAAAATGAAAGTGGGAGTTTCAGGTTAAAGTTTTTTGTCAAGGTAGTTTTTGATGAAATTGAAGTCCAATCAACTTGAAACTTAGTACATATGTTCCCTATAGTATAATCTTTCTAATTTTAATGCCAAATTAGATTATTATCCAATTTCACGGTCCATGGAACATGGAAAAGGATAGTGCGAGTGGGGCATCCTTGTACTTTGGACACATTCTTGTTCTCATTGCTAAACTTTTTTTCTGAACAATATTTAAATCTTTTAGCCTTTCTTAGTTCACCACAAGGATCTAGTAAGAATCTCTTATCTTAATTGTGTGTATCACATTTCAATTTGGTTACCGGTAGTCAAATGGTGCAGCCAAACCAAAGACTTGAAAATTGGTATTAGCTGTTTATCCTCTGAGAGTAAAAGCTGGTCGGCATTGAGTTAGAGTAACATGCCTTGGTTTGTTGACATGAAAACTTACCTTATCAACTAAAATCATAACCAGCCTGTAGGTTTAGTACAAAGCTATTAGCAAGGTTTATATTCATGTTCTATTATCATGTTCTAATCCTAAATATGCATTTAATTTGCCACTGGACATTATATCATTGGCATTGACTGTATATATTTACAATTTAAACAAAAACCAAAATATAGTTTCTGCATTACTGGTTTAACTTAATGGAAAATGAGGGATAAATCATAAAACCAATGCATTTTTCAAGCTCCATAGTGCTAATTTATTACCATTGTTCATATAAAGCTGAACAAATTTTATTGAATTTTATACTCATATTTTGATGTTTATTTTCCAAGACTAACCAGGACAAGCAACCATTATGTGAGCTGTTTTATGATTTGACTCCACCTGAACAAAAGCATACAAAACATTCAAACAGGAGGTAAGTATATTGAAATATTGTGGATTATCTCCCTTTACAAATGTCACTTCATGTTATTTGTATTTATAATGTACTTACCAGCAGATGAAAGTATTATACTAAATTGTTTATGTAAGACAACTGTCTATTAACTATTTACATTTCATTATAATGCTAATATGTTTCATCTTAGTTTCATTTTAATATCATGTATGTTGTGATATATGTTTCATACATCAGTTTCTGAGGACAAAATTTAGATCAAGTTTGAAATTGACAATATTTATTATGACCATTTATGAGTTCAACCAATTCTTTTAAGATTTAAGTTTTTGGTTAATTGATGCCAAAAAAGTGAACAAATTTGATATTAATAAAGTTCACTTTTGCCATTCAAAAGTTATGGCCCTTAATTGCTCAAACAATGCAACTGTTACCAAAAAGGTTTACACATTATTATTTTAATATAAAGTCTAAATACTAATTTCAAGAAAATACTTCTACATATATCTTACCAATTCTTGGAAAATTTTCACTTCCTTGAACAAATTTTTTGGTAGTCAATGTCTAAGGGCAGTGGTTTTTGACACAGACTGCAATGACACTAATCAATGTTTTATAAAGCTCGTTGAGACTGGACATATTTATAACAGTCTACCTGCTTCAAATCTGTAATATTTAGTTGACATAAAAAAAAATCTGTCATATTTGATAATCGTTGAATATTGAAACATTTTATAAACATATGTTGATATGATCTATTTTAAACTTGTTTTGCAGATTAATAGCAAGTGCAGTTACACCAGGAAACAGCAACTTCAATTCACTGTTTGATGCAAAGGCAGAATCTATCTTTTAGTACTGTTTTAAGGAAATGAAATGCATTGTAAGACAATAATCATGAGACGTCATTGTACTATTAGAAATCTTTTACTTTTGTTTTGTCTTTTTTTGTTTTTAGAAGAGGGCTGAAACATACATGTGACCCAGATATTTTTATATAGCTACTGACCCCTGTTTAAGGGTTTTATTGTCTTATGGCATACAAATAAGAGAAAAAATAATATTAGGCAAATACTTGTCTTTTGTAACCAGTAAGGAATCATGTTGAGCCATTTTTATATATTATAAATATACTTTTGTTGTTACTTAGAGAGAATGTTAAGCAGACATTATAGACTGAGTTTGTTACCATTTTTTTTGTTTGTTACATATATATGTTAACAGTGAATTAACTTGTTCTTGTTAGATTAAATAAACTGTTGATTAAAAGATTGACTTTTCATAAATTGACTTATGATTGATTGATTGACTGTAACACCACTTTTGAGCAATTTCATGGCGGCCAGTTTTTTATTGGTGCAGTATCTAGATTAAACCTTTGATACATGTAGGTATGTTAACAAATGAGTAATCTGACAAGTGTAGTTGCTTATATTGTCATCTCTTCTCTGGTCATGGTATCATTATATATATTTCTTCAACTCTGTAGTTGTTGGTTTGGCAGCAAATCTGAAGAGATTACTAGTTGGTCATGCAGCACTGAAATTTTGAATTCAAGACCTTGACTTGTTCATGACAAAGTGAACTCTACTCTGATCTTAAGGAAACTGCTCGGTTTCAAAATAAAAAGCTTTTAAAAACAACTGTTATAAACTGATAGTATATAAGTAACAGAACTAAACAGGCAGAAAAATGATTATTTTGCTCTAGATTTTCCATTCGTTTAATATAAGCATATTTTTTCTTTCAAAAACTTGATGATTATACAATATGGATGTGTAAAATATAATAAAATTGTGCACAGAAGACTTTGTTCATGATATATACGTGCATTGGTTCAAGAATTGGATAAACATTTTTTTTCACCAGTCACTAGTTTCAAGTGACTTTAAAATTTATGTAATAATATTATAAAAACAAAAAGTAGGGGTTAGCAGGCAAAGGTTTTCCATAAATGAACCAGGTGCTCCGCAGGGCGCAGCTTTATACGACCGCAGAGGTCGAACCCTGAACAGTTGGGGCAAGTATGGACAAAACATTCAAGCATGATACAGCTCTGAATTTGGATTGTGATCAAATTTTTGACATTACATGGTTTTTTTTTACACAAAACAAATGCCAAGATTTTACAAATCAATTAAAGATTTCTTCTTCAAACTTTTTAAATCTAAAATTAAATAGTTGACACAGCATAGGTTTCTGACACAGAATGAATGTGGTCTAATGATTTTAAAAGGTATTTTTTGCCTTTGAGCAAATCACTATGCTGTTGAATATTAATCCTCTCAAAAAAATGTTTGAAGAAATTTTCTTTTTATTTATGAAATCTGAAATGAGAAAATTTAACCCCCCCCCCCCTTTTTTTTCACATCCCCGTTTCCCTTTTTCAAAACTGATATCAATTCAAATTTCTAATGGAGTTTGCAACAATAACTACTCATTTAAATACATCATAAAATATTAAGATGTAAAAAAACTGCTTGTTATCACTGAATGGTAAAGATTATTTAAATTTATCAGTTGGTAGTAAAAAGTGTATATACATTGTATATTGTATATAACAAAGATTTAAGTTGATTCTGGACAAAGAAAGATAACTCCAATTAAAAAAAATTCTTGCTATTGCACAAATAGGATATTTCTTGCTTACTATTCTGGACAAAGAAAGATAACTCTAATTAAAAAAAAATTTGCTATTTCACAATATTGTGCAATTAGATATTTCTTGCCATTGCACAATACTGTGCAATTGAAAAGACTTGCTATTGCACAATACTTAATATAATAATTTTAGATCCTGATTTGGACCAACTTGAAAACTGGGCCCATAATCAAAAATCTAAGTACATGTTTAGATTCAGCATATCAAAGAGGCCCAAGAATTCAATTTTTGTTAAAATCAAACTTAGTTTAATTTTGGACCCTTTGGACTTTAATGTAGAAGTTGAAATTTGAAAACAGGACCAAAAATGAAGAATCTACATACACAGTTAGATTTGGCATATCAAAGAACCCCAAGGATTCAATTTTTGATGAAATCAAACAAAGTTTAATTTTGGACCCTTTGGACTTTAATGTAGACCAATTTGAAAACTGGACCAAAAAAACTTCAATAATCAAGAATCTAAGTACATTTTTAGATTCAACATATCAAAGAACCCAACCGATTCATTTTTTGTCAAAATCAAACTAAGTTTAATTTTGGACCCTTTGGACCTTAATGTAGACCAATTTGAAAACGGGACCAAAAGTTGAGAATCTACATATACAGTTAGATTCGGCATATCAAAGAACCCCAATTATTCAATTTTGATGAAATCAAACAAAGTTTAATTTTGGACCCTTTGGGCCCCTTTTTCCTAAACTGTTGGGACCAAAACTCCCAAAATCAATACCAACCTTCCTTTTATGGTCATAAGCCTTGTGTTTAAATTTCATAGATTTGTATTTACTTATACTAACATTATAGTGCGAAAACCAAGAAAAATGCTTATTTGGGTCCCTTTTTGGCCCCTAATTCCTAATCTGTTGGGTCCTAAACTCCCAAAATAAATACCAACCTTCCTTTTGTGGTCATAAACATTGTGTTTAAATTTCATAGATTTCCATTTACTTAACCTAAGGTTATTGTGCAAAAACCAAGAAAAATGCTTATTTGGGCCCTTTATTGGCCCCTTATTCCTAAACTATTGAAACCAAAACTCCCAAAATCAATCCCAATCTTTCTTTTGTGGTCATAAACCTTGTGTCAAAATTTCATAGATTTCTATTAACTTAAACTAAAGTTATGGTGCGAAAACCAAGAAAATGCTTATTTGGGCACTTTTTGGCCCCTTATTCCTAAAATGTTGGGACCAAAACTCCCAAAATCAATACCAACCTTCCTTTTATGGTCATAAACCTTGTGTTAAAATTTCATAGATTTCTATTCACTTTTACTAAAGTTAGAGTGCGAAAACTAAAAGTATTCGGACGCCGGACGACGACGACGCAGACGCCAACGTGATAGCAATATACGACGAAAATTTTTTCAAAATTTGCGGTCGTATAAAAAGAGGGCACTAGAATATTATCTCATTTGCTGTGTTTTTTTTAATCTTGAGACTTTTTTCTTGGTAAGAGATCCCAAAGTTTCATTTACAATACCAGATGTGAGTCTGTACTGAAATTTTATTGTTTTAAATTAATAAAAAAAATACTAACCCTTTCAAAAAAAATTGTAAATAGTCAACAGCAGATTCTTGTTAGGTGGTGAGTAACAGTCGACAAACACCTCCAAACAAGAAACTAAATTTTTAAGCTTAAAATTTATGAGACACATATTTAAATACACCTTGAAGCATTCCTTAAACAGTTTGCAGGATCTGTCATTGAACAACCTCATTTACTCTGTTATTTTGCTTTATATTTAGAATTTCCTATCATCATATTAAATGTCGGAGTAGACGTTAAGGATAACAGGGGGGGGAAAAATAAATTTATATGAAGTTTCGTGTAAAGTGAGATAAGACTATACTTAGGATAAAATAAAATGATTAGCAAGTACAATCCTTCAAAATGTTGTAATGGTGTAACTACATGTATTAGTATAAGGAGAAGGGATGAAGGTCAACAACTAAGAAGCTAAGTTTGAACCTATTCAATAATATAATGATATCGGGCCATATCGGCTGATGGTAAGACCCCTTATTGTAAGAAGGTAACTAAATTACCATCCAAATAATCATAACTATTTAACTACCATAAGCCCTGCACTTTCTTTTGTACAGAACAATAACCAAAAGTACTCTATGGTAAGAACTCACAAAAAATAGTACATTGTACTGTGATCAAACTGATTCCCAGCAGATTTCTTGTGTGACCACCTGCTTGTGTATTTTACTATATATTTTAGGAACTAAATAGATCTTCTTTTTGTGCATTTTAAAGTGAGCTTATAAAAACAAATCTGAACAGTTTCATGCTAAGTATATCCCCTCTTGTGTTTAACACAGGAAGTTGGACTCCAACAAAGTGCTCACAAAATACAACTCATGACTGAAGTTGCTGATCAAATATAAAGTATTTTGACCTATAATGATTTTCTTTAACAAATTGTGACTTGGTACAAGAGTTGTCTCTGGCACTCATACAACATCCTCTTTTATATACTCTTTATGTTATGTAGTTATTGAGAAAAGTGTGACAGAAATATTTTTAGGATGCATGGACAAGTCAGTACATCTGATTGGAAAGGGGATTGCATATAGCCTAACTCCTGTGGTTTGATTGTGTGATAAAAATTGAGACCTAAAGACAAAGATGTGAACAGGAACTATATTTCAGCAATCAACTTATCCCCATTTTATAGAAAGCTGTAAAAGGCCAGAGTATGACAATTAGAAAACAAAATCTAACTCGTACTACAACATTTAACAGAACATAAATATGGCAGACAGCAACCAATGACAACTACTAGATTACAGCAGTTCTTTTAACAAAATAAATTGTGAAAGTGTCCATGGGACAAAGATGACGCCCAACTTGCATACAACACTATAAAAGGACTGTACCCAAATTTGTATGTGATCAGAGTTTTGAGGTAATAAGCATTGTGTAATGTGTATCAGTTTTATAATATTTGGTTGATGCAAATTTAAGTTAAAGGAAACAAAAATTTTAGCAATTTTTCCATTAGTAAAGGGGCATAACTCTAGAATGATAAAAGTAATGCTACCAACATTCAATCTTGATCTGTGTTTTTGTGGCATTGTGCATAAGTTTCATATCATTTGGTGGAGGAAAACTTCAATTAGAGAATGGAAACCTAAAATTCAGTATTTTTTTCCATTTGAATACAGGGACCTTACAAGGTATGCACATACAAAACTAGCAATCATATCACTCATAAAAAAAATTCAAAAATTTTACCTTTTTTCAAGTAGTCACTGAAACATGAAAATGAGATCTAGGACGATGGACATATGACAGACGGAAACTTCATAAGATAAGGCAACAATATACAAAGTATGAAGCATCTAAGACTTCCACCTTCTTAATTATCAAGCTTTTAAGTAGTTGGCCAACGCTGCCGCCACTGGATCACTATCCCTATATCGAGCTAGGAAATTTCCTAAGTTATAAAGGGCATTTCCTTAGAACAATAAGTGACTAACTGCCAAATCCAAACTATGTTTGCAAGTTTTGGTTCCAAGCATTGTGTATGAGTTTCATAAAATTTGCATGAGGCAAACATAAGTTAAGGTACCAAATCATGTTACGTCACATCCCTTTGTATACGAAAATAGGTTGAAAAAAATATTCCCTTGAATTTGACAGTTGTACGTAATTAATCCTACATTTTATTGCAGTAAAACATTTAGTGTCATAAACATATGTCTTGGGTATTTCAAGCACCATTATTTTTTAATATGGGGTTTCTATAGAATATTTTGTAAACTTGAGGTTACATGGTTACTAAATCTTGTACACAGGTTAAACAAGGGGAGAAAAATGATTGGTTAACTTCCAGTGATGATTATTTTCTTATATGCAGTGAAATGTTATGTGAAATTTTTTCTATAGTACTGGAGAGGATAAAACTTTACTCATGCCAAGTATTTCTTTATTTGAAACAAAGATATATTCTGCACATTTTTTTAAAAAGTGCAAATTTAACAAAGACTAAGAGGGGAAAATTAATGGTGGTTATTACACCTAAAAGTGCAGATACAAAACATTTGCAATTTTTAAAGTTATGAACTCTAAAAGGGAAGTGACTCACTATCAAAATCCAAACTCTATTTGCGAGTTTTAGTTCTTGGCATTGTGTATAATTTTCATGAAATTTGATGAGTATAACTTGAGTTAATATGCTGAAACGAAAGTTTAACATACTGAAGGATGAACAAAAAGAAGAACGGACAAGATTTAGATTTTAAAATGACCAATTTGCCTAGTGGCAGAGGAAATAAAAAAGAAAGTGAACTATTTAAAATTAGGAGATGTGGTATGATGTAAATGAGATAATTACACAACAGTCCAAATGACACAGATTTATGAAGTTATAGGTCATTGGGTCAAATTTAATTGCTTTATTCTGTGTTATAGACTCAATTTTGCTAGTTAAAAATGTTTTCATTTTTCAGAAATGTGAAGCATAATTGTTTAAATTTTTTGGTACAAATCAAGCTATGCAGGAATTTTTAAAACATAAAAATGTAGTTTTGCAGGGATTTTATGAATGACACATTAACATACTATTTAAGTACTAGACCCTGAGAAAAGACTCCTCCAACAGAATTATCCTACCATACCCTTACTTGTATTAAGACACAAGAAAAAAACTTTTTTTCTGATTTTACTTTACTAACATAAAAACATTTTACAAACTTTTTGTTATGGAATAGAAATTTTACACACAATGACAATTCATTTTGTTTTCATCATCTCAGACATATCTTCATCTAATGTTACAAAATTCTGGAAGATAATAATGTTTTGTTCAAAGAATGAATGTCTATTCATTCTCACACATGCCCCCTCCCCTAGTTTACAATGAGCTGAATTTATAAACCAATTTTCAAATACATATCATGTTTTCAAAATTCTGTATGTAAAAATAAGGCAACAACCTGCATGGGTAGTGAAAAATCTGACAAAATGTACCATTGATGACAGAATAAAAACCCAGTAAAGTTACGGTTAAAAAAATTACAGTACAAGGACTCATATATACAGATATACATTTGATAATTTCATAAACATAAAACCTGCAATTTTGTGAGAAAAAAACAAATCAAAATACAGCTAAAATTTATTTAGGAATATGTACAACTATCATGTAAAATAAAAAGATTGTAGCAAACATGAATCCTAAATTTTGATGGATAAATACAGTTAAAATAATATTCCCCTTGGCTAATCCTTACAGAATATAAAAAAAATGTTGATTTAGATCATGATCTATAGAAAATCAATTGTTAATATCATTTATTAGCAATTTCAACATTAATAAATACAAATGCTATATGAAGATAAAGATGCCTTTTAACAAAGCATAATATGTATGTGGTAGTCTCAAATATTGATAAGATGTATGGAGTAAAGCAGCATTACTCAGATGTATGACTGTTCGTTTTGTCTTCTTTTCATACAACAAAATTTTCAATTCTCTCTGATCTCCAATTCAATTTTATAATATATGAATAAGCTTGCATCTAAACTGCTTCACATTACTCATTTAGACTCATTCATCAACAAATATACACACAAAAACATGTATAAAATAGCAGTCTCTCTATTCTTACACTCTAATCTTTCAGATTTGTACAAACAGATTGTATCATTTTGATGAACCCCCAAACCCTGAAAATCCCATGACAGCAGCCATGTCAGGATCAATGTTTAAGTTCAATTCTCCTTCGGCTTTTCTTTTTCTGTCTGCCTTCTTTTCTTTTTTGTATGATTTCTGTCTTTCTTCCTAAAACAATATAAAATAGATTTAAAACTTAAAATTTTTATACAAAAAAGTGGGTTTTTTTTACTTTTCACTTGTGTAATTAAAATTTACAAACAGAAAATTCCTTTTAAATCAGAGCTGTAACAGAAAAAAGAACATCTGAGATTTTTTAATAGCACTTGTTCAGATGACCCCACCATCGAAATATTTTACCATATGAGCTGCGTCGAGAAGGAATCACTCTTTGCAAAAGAATATCAATATATGTATATGTTAACTTATTTTCAGGTGACAATTGACAACATCTATATGCAAAGTCTGTAACTGTTCAAAAATTTAGTTGATATAAGAACCCTACAAAATAAGCCCAAATTCATCTTTTATTTCTGATTTAAATGTTCCAAAATCAATCAAAGGCTTATACATGTATATGTGTATGTGAACTTGCATAAGGTGGATTTCTATCCGACGCAGCTCATCATTTAATGCTTAAATATTTTTTGGAACCATTTATCAAAAGAATTTAATTTTAAAGTGCCCAGCATGGTTAGCAAATGTATAATACATTTCTTAAAGTCAGAAAGCACATTAAATTTAAAACATACATATCTAGGAATTCATATGTTAGGTGAAATGTACAAGGAACATATACTGGCAACCCTGTGAACATGAGGTTTTAGTGTGGCTTAGTGGTGAAACTGAATTTGTTGTATAGGAAAAGTCAGTCAACTATAACAGTGCATGCTGATCACCAAAAAAATTCAATCTTGAATAACTGAAAAGTCAGTCAACTGGAAAGAAACACAATTTTAAACTGTCGACTCTTTAAAGGTGGTTAAATCTTTGATACATGATTATGTGTAAGTTACGTACCTCTTCTTGTAATTCTTTTATTCTCTCCTCAAAATCATATTCCTTTTTCTTTTCTTCTTTTTTCTTCATGTTACTTTCAAATCTTTTCTTCACTTGATCTAATGTTGACCTTTCTATTTTCATTGACATTCCCAAATTTCTTTGATCTAAAGTACAAAAAAACAAAACATCATTGAGTACAAATTTCTGATATAAAATTAAAACAAGCATGTGTTCATAGTACACGGATGCCCCACTCGCACTATCATTTTCTATGTTCAGTGGACGGTGAAATTGGGGTCAAAATTATAATTTGGAATTATAATTAGAAAGATCATATCATAGGGAACATGTGTACTAAGTTTCAAGTTGATGTAACTTTAACTTCATCAAAAACTACCTTGACCAAAAACTTTAACCTAAACTTCGCACTATCATTTTTCTATGTTCAGTGGACCATGAAATTGGGATCAAAACTATAATTTGGCATTAAAATTAGAAAGATCATATCATGGGGAACATGTGTACTAAGTTTCAAGTTGATTGGACTTCAACTTCTTCAAAAACTACCTTGACCAAAAACTTTAACCTGAAGCGAACGGACGGACGGACAGGCGGACGGACGAACGGAGGCACAGACCAGAAAACATAATGCCCCTCTACTATCGTAGGTGGGGCATAAAAAGCGTCAACCAAATGAATTTGCCACAATTCTTTATCAAGGACATTTGCAAACATTAACCTCAAAAATATCAATTTTATTGAAACATTTCATATTATTATACTCCATGTGGAAATGTCAGAATTTGATTGGTTAATACAAGGGTGATAATTTACTCTATCCAATATTAAATACTGAAATATCCTTCATGGAGACGCTTGTTTGGTTGTGTGCTTTATTAAATGTGGACGATTGTTATGAACAAGACGTTATAGTTTAATACTCTGAATTTGAAATTTAATAGAGTAATAACAGGACACTCAGTATAATATATTAACATAGCTGAGAGGATGATAGAGAAGATTATTACCCAGAGAAATCATTGTCAAAATGAAAAAAAAAAGAAAAAGGTACTATTTTTCTCTGGTTTTGGTTTTTGGTTTTTCTTTTTGTGAGAAAATAAATAAATCAATAGTATTCAACATCTAGGGAGAAAAAAAATATAATTTGGTAAACTTTACAAAGAATTCCATTTACTTGCAGAGAAATGTCTAACACAACAAATGTGTCTAATATTTTGAATATGCTTAAAATACCGCTGGTTGGCATATCTACAACTGGCTCCTGAATAGTTTTTGTTAATGAGCAAGGGAAAAAAGTAGTGGGCATAAAGGTATAAATCAAAATTTATATATAATCTTACGTTTCTTTCCATTGATGTGATCAAGGAAGTTAATAGAATCTTTAACAACACAATCACATACATTGCAATAATACCTGAAATAACAAAATATACAAGTACTACAGATAATCTAAGGTAATGCAGCATTAAAAACAATGGGACAGACAAAGTGAAGGAGTTCTATTCTAATAAATTAAGAATCATCAAAATATTAAATCAAAGTGCTTGAAAGCATTGAACTATAAAGATTGTTTTAATTTATCAGTGCGAAAAAAATTAAATAATGCATTGGTTGTTGTTGATTTAACAGCTATTATATTCTAGACAAAGGAAGATAACTCCAATTTAAAGATGAGGTTAAACATGGCATCATTTATATTTCTAGAACAGATATATTCCTGCACCTTGCAAAAAATTTTTTTTTTTTTTTTGACAAGTGAAACATAATTTTGTGCCTTGAATATCTGAGCATATATTACATCGAAAAAATTCATTGAAAGTATGTATAGAATGTTATGGTCAATGCACTATATTTTGTGTATCAAAACAGTTGTGATCAGCCTTGGAACATTCAGATATCAAATCAGTCCCATAAGGTTTTGATTACATTTCATGCAATCTTTACCTAAAAATAAATAACTTTCCTTGACATTATACATCTCTGTTTTATTCTATGATATTATTTTGATTTATTTTTATGACATTACCTAGAGAGATTGATTTTGACTTCCTCTGTACAAACCTATGTGATGACTTATTATTGTGTGAACAAGAATAAAATGCAATGTACATATATTCTCTTTGTATTGAGGATGCACATATTAATCGATATATTATTCTATACCTTAATATAACAAATTTTAAAAGTTAAATAGTATCATGTTCATTTATCAAATAATTCAGACTTGTATTTTTTTACTGAAAACGCAATCTCTCTAACTAAAATAAGCCTTGGTTGGTGCCTTGTTAAATCGTTTAAACCCCTGCACTTGTTTGTACCGGTCTTAAGTCAGGAACCTGTTGTTCAGTGGTTGTGATTCATAAGTGTTTCTTGTTTTTTTTTTAATATAGATATGATAGATTAGACAGTTGGTTTTCCTGTTCAAATTGTTTTACACTAGTCATTCTGGGGTCCTTTATAGCTTGCTGTTCAATGTGAGCCAAAGCTCTATGTTGAAGGCCATATTTTGAATTATAATTGTTTACTTTTCACACTTTGTGACTTGGATGGAAAGTTGTCTTATTGGCACTCATATAACATCTTGTTGTTTCTACTTGAATATAAATATACCTGTTATCAGTTCAACTGATAATGTAGTCTCAATAAGGTACATTTTTTTTGTACATGTCATGAGTTCATATTCCAAACAATAAATTGATTGGTTGATTGTTGGCATTACATGTACACTCAGTATGTCGTTACAATCAGTTTTTATTAGTCGAGGAGGCTGAAGAAATAATGCAGAGAAAAACCACCAATCTTTAGCAGGAAAATGGCAATCCTTGCCAATTCAGATAGGAGTAAAACAAACCTACCCTGGGTGGTTTTGGAACTCACTACTTCAGTGTAGACAAGCTAGTGATTTATGTAGATGAACTACTTTGACCACTAGGCCCCTCCTTACATAATTAAACATCTACTCTAAAATCTTAGACTAATAATAGATAAATAAAATGTTATCTTACCCTCCTTGTCCTGACTGAGGTGTTTGCTTTGTGATAACCTGAGATTTTCCTAATTTAGAATCGAGATCAACCTAAAACAATAAAAACAGATACAGTAATTAGAACAGCTATAAAAATTTATCATAAGATCTTATACATGTATATGAAGACAAAGCAACACTTACTTGTCAGTTTGTAAATAGATGTGTGCTAAGTCACATCTTAGTAATTGTAAATGTTACAACCTATTCTACACACATGTTTAAGTGCCAGCCTTTGTAATAATCAGGCAATTTAGACAATTATCAAAACAAGACAGAAAAAAACCTTACCAACCTACCCATCCTATTATGAAGTTTCCCTTATCCTGAGTTATAAATGGTAGATTGTTTTGTTTCTGTGTGTCTGTTATTTTGAGAAATCTCTAGATAACTTTTGGTTAAGAATGAAAGCAAATTATGGAGTTATCTCCCCTTAGTTGTTAATTTCCAGTGCATTTTAACCAAATTATATCTTGAATTACAGGAAACAAATGTAATATGCATGCACTGTTACCATGGTTATATATGTACGTTTTGATCTTAAATTAATGTCAAGTTGAGCAGGGTTTTTGTTTGTCACGTTTGACCACTGCCTCAGATTCTTAGGCAGAGTGGCTTGGCACTTAATAAAGATGCTGCTTAAATATTTATATAAATTAATCAGTTTTATTTAGCAGTCTATTTTAACTGACAAAAAAAGACTGGTGTTTATATATTTGGTTTTATAAACCATTATCCCAGGGAATTTTACTCAAAGTCCCTCTTCAGTATCTGCTCTTTCTTCCACAACTGCATAGTAATGTCTTGTCATGGCTTAAAACTGTATATTCCCTTTTGACAGATTTACACAAAGATATTTAATCATAAGATTTTTTTTCTCTATTTCTGAATATATTAATTTCGATCAAATGTAACCTTGTTTAACATACTTTATATTCTCTAGGTTTTAATAGTTCTCTTTTGATAGGTGGCTCTTTTAACTCTTTTTCAAGAAGTTTCCTTTCTTCTTCTTCCAATCGAACTTTAGCAATTTTTTCATACTCATCCTTGTCCCACTTTCGTCTGTGATCACCGGGTGTTGGTTTCTGAAGAAAAAAATAAACATTTAAGTAATGATCTTTCATGTGGATATAAATTTACTTATTAATATAAAAGATGCAGATAATATGATAAGAATGTATATCATATCATATTCAAGGCTCAGATATATCATCACTTGAAGGTAGGGTTTGTATAATAAATTCTCTATAAATTAATGAATGTACATGAAGTTAAATTAAAGAACTCTGGAAAATTAATACATAGTCATTAGATCACAGGTAATTATTTCCCTAAAAACAGACTGTTTCTTCTCTAGAACAACAGGGAAACATCCCTCCATTAAAGCAAATATATCTATAAACCTTTGAAAAACACATATATGGGAAAAATTAAACAAAGCTAACTCAATGTTTGCAGCAATAAGAAGAATATAAATTTAAATGCAAAGATCTTCATAAAACATAAGGGAAAACACACTTAGACTATGCTAGTTCAGTATGGGCTCCCTTCAAAAAGAAATTCATTGACAAAATCAAAAATGTACAAAAAAGGCCGACACGCCAGATACCTGGATCCAACAAATTCAGTTATCCAGAAAGATTGAAAAAACTTAAGCTGCCAATATAGAATGTTCTGAGGGGAGATAATTGAGACCTATAAGATACTTGTATAACAGAAAATATGATCCAGAAACTAGTGCATTTCTCAAACTAATTAAAAACACCCAAAATAGGCATAGCACAAGAGTTAATAGTGCAGGGATACAGGCGATCCCCTCTATCTGGTAAATGATGTCATAATGGCGCGCATAATTGACGAGTTTTTTCCAGTGAAGGATGAACTCGAAAGTGGTCTATTTCCACAGGCACTTGTTTCTTTCAATTGGAAGACCCTCTATCCACGTATATTTACTTGGATAAAGGGTCTTCCAATGGATAGAAACAAGTGCCTGTGTCTATTTCTGAAAGTTTAAATTATTTCCATCATCGAAATTCCAATTTTTAATAAACTGCAAGGTTTAATTGGTAATTCAGGTGGGATACGTGTCATGGGACATTGTGACGTATAGTTCTATGCTTTGGAACATCACATTATCTAAGCAAAAGCACCAGTAGTAGGACCATGAATATAAAGAAAAAAGGGGGGTGTTTATTGTGTCTTTACGATTTACAAAGAAAACAGACAGATAATCCACTTAAAAGGGAAAGAGCTGGATTCATTCTTAATTTGTCGTATTCTTGTTAACCTCTGCCATTGTTCTTTAAAGTATCATCAATAATATTAATTTATAAATTTGTAAACAATCAAATAGCATTCGCTCTCGGGTTTCTTCTTATTGTCTATGGAAAACTCCGAAAACTCAAATCCATGCACTTCCATCTAAGTTTCTCATGCGTTTTAAAATGACAGTCAGCTCCTATTTATTTCAAGTTGCTCAATGACCCGAAAGCTTTAAAAAATGCAAAACAAATCGACGTGGCTGGAGTGACGAAATTTATTATAGTTCGATTTTCCATTTGCATACGTTTGACAAGCAGAGTTTTGGTAAGTTTTGCATGATATGGACTATTTTTGACTGAGAGGGAGAAGTGTTTGATTGTTGATAAACAATCCTTATACTTGGAAAAATGCCAAATTTTGAGGGGTTGATCTGTTGATTACAGATTTGCCATGCCATCATTTGCATGATTTTTATAATTTAGTAATTTAATCTACTTTTTCTTTTTTTAATTTCCTTTCTCTCATTAGATCATATTTTAATTATTAATGGTTGTACTTGAAATAGACAGTCCTGACTATTGTCACAAACAAAAATATATTATCCTCACCTTATGGGTTTTCCTACTATTTACCCTCTTACTGCTGGTAGTATTTCATTTCATTTACCAGAAAATATGGCAGCTCAACATCTGTGACGTCACATGTACATGCTCAACAATGACTTCATTTGACATGTTTGATATACCATGTATACACTAGTATAACGTTAGCTGCGAAAACGTAGCTCTATTGTCCTTTTTTTTTTTTGTCTATGGTCCGCAAATATCAAAAATCATCAAAAGGACCTTAAGAGCTACGTTTTCGCAGCTAGTATAACGTCATATAATAATTATTAAATATACAGTCTACATAATAATTTTTACGTTGAACTGTCAAACTGTACCAATACTCAACACTACTGGTGGGCACAAGAAAAAGATAACCGTTATATTTGGGAGCCATTGAAGAAAAAATAATGCACTGTTTAATCATCAGCCTTTTCCTTGAAAGAGATACATCAATGTTCATGATGATGAGAAGTTTGCATAAATTTGAAAATGGTTATATGTGTCCCTCCAGCAGCGAGGGGGTTAAGAATGGGCCGGGATTGTGACGTCACAATTTCCATTGAAAAAGCGTTCATAGTACAATGCAAATGACTCATGAATACAAATAATCTGACCATTTGTTTAACTGTTCCTAGCCCTGTACCACCAGAGTGTAAGCTTTTTTGTCGATCTGGCCCCAAGTCTATTTGTGCCAAGTCGATCAATTTCAAGTTGTTCCATTCCTATTTGATCTGTCCAAAGTAGTTCCTTCCCAAGTTGATTCAAAAGAATATTTATAATGTATAAAAATAATTCATAAATCATGTAAATGTTCATTAGTTTTATAATAATATTAAAGATGAACGGTAAAAAAGTTGGCCTTTGACGAAGATTTGTACATGAATATTTAATTGTCATATATATAGAATGAACTAATAAAAAATGCAATCCCTTACTACTTTAACACAGTCAAAAATACTAAATAATAATCACAAGAGGATCAGAAAAGTAAGTTAATATTTCTCATTTCCTTTAATTGACTTCTAATTTCTTCTAGAAGCTTCTAACTGTTCATGAAGGACGCCTCCGGGTGCGGGAATTTCTCGCTACATTGAAGACCTGTTGGTGACCCTCTGCTGTTGTTTTTTGTTTTTTATTTGGTCGGGTTGTTGTCTCTTTGACACATTCCCCATTTCCATTCTCAATTTTATTTATACTTTTTCATGCTTTTGTAGATAAAATGTCAGATTCAGAAGATGATGCTGCATTTGCCAGTGCTGATGAAGGAGAAGAAACAAAGCAAAGTCCACCAAAGGGAGATAAATCTACTAAGCCTGATACAGATAAAGCAACAAAGTCTGTAGGAAAGGGAGACAACCCGAAACAAGCTTCAAAAACTAATCCTAAAAGTGATAAAGAGGCTACTGACAAAACAAAAAATCCTGAAGTACCACAACAGAAAGGAGCAACTGGAAAAGGAAAGAAAAAGGGAAAACAGGCCAAAAAAAATAATAAGAGTACTGAAAAACATGAAACAAAAGAAACAGAAAGTAAAAAGCCTGAGAGTGAAGTAATAGTAAAAGAGGAAGAGAAGACAGAAAGTAAAACATCTGACATAGAAAACCAGGAAGAGAAAAAAACAGATACCACACAAGTTGAAGAAAAAAAGGCACCAGAAAATGATAAAGAGCTGTCAACAGACAGTACAAATGTTTCTGAAAAAACAGAAAGCATTGTTAAGTCACCTTCTGGGCAGAACATACAGAGGGAAGGATCTGGAAAAGGATCAGAAAAGCCAGACATTAAATCTGTTCTGGATCAACTAGCAGATGATGACGATGATGAAGAAGAAGAGGAAGAAGAAGATCAAAAGGTTATTGTTACTTAAACAGTATAAAAAAATGTCTCTTCTATCATCATAATCATCAAGCAATTATGTGCTCATTACATCATGTGCATCGATGTTGTACATTGTACATGCATATTTAACATGTTTAAGAATCCTTGCACTAGCTCTTTGAAAAGTCAATAATTACATGTACATCTGGTAGGTTAGCTGTTGCAAGGCAAAACAGCAGCCCCTTTTAAATCTTTTTTTGTTAACAATGCAGTCAGGTCCTTCGTGATCATCTAGTGTTAACCCGCAGTTAATTATTGCAATGCTGTTGACCATGGCCCCAAGGGAAGCAGAATTTTGCAGAAACTATGTATTTGGTTGAAATATTATTTGTACTCCTGAATATGCTTTAAATATTTGCCACTGGCTATTAATCATTTATTAATCAATCTTAACTTCTTAAGGACAAATCACATCATGTAACTGCATTCAACGGGCCTTAAGGAAACAGGTCAATGCATTTCTAATGAATTATAATAGACAAACATATGTTTGCTCCTTGTTTGGCCAAGAGAGTGGAAAGTAAAAAAATGTATGCTTTAATTTATTTCAAAATAACATTAAAAAAAAATGTATATATATGATTCTTTCAATTTACAACACTGTTCAGTCTTGTATGGACCTGTACCAAACTGAAACATTACGATATCATTATCATTACATTTCAATACATACAATGTACATTCACATAATTATATATATATGTAAGTAAAGGCAGATATTCACTGTACTTTATTTTATTACAGTCTAGTAGTTGGAATATTGGAGGATGGGGTTCTAGTATCATGAATGTAGCACAGACATCAGTTTCAACATTTACAAATCAAGTTGGTTAGTATCATAGATCAGTCTTATTGGTACAGACATGATAAAATGTATTTCAAAGAATCAGAAGATCACCTGTCAAACATCATTCTAATGCAACATTGTGTTAAACATTCATTTTGATTGGATAACGTCGCTAATTTTCATGTCATTAAATCCCAATTGATGCTATGAAAACGTACTCAAGCGCAGACGACATATTACAGATTTTAAATGTATGTTTTAACATTGTTTTCTATCAGTTTCATTAGAATGGAGATTACAATATTGTATTCTCCATTCTAATGAAACTGATAGAAAACAATGTTAAAACATACATTGCTTCAACCACATCAATTGGTGATTTTATGGTCATAAATACCTGTTTACTGGCTCCACTAACATATCTTTGCCTTGAGACATTAATAAAACATATTCATTTGTTATTTTGCAATCTTGAAAATTAAAAGTGTATTGCAAGCATTTGTAAATCTATGGGGAGATAACTCATTTAGTTACCTATTTACTCCGGAAAAGTTTCACAATGTCAATATTGAGATCTATTGGACAAAAATAATTGTAGAAAGTTGTTTTCATATGTGTATTTTCACCTGTACATTATTTATTTGTTTAGTTTAATTTTGCAAGGCACCTAAAAAAACACTCGAGATTCTTACTAAGCGTACTTGTATGAATATTCAGAGGTGTCTATTTACAACAATCATTGTTGTAAATAGACACCTCTGAATCTATTTAAAATTATATCTCCTCTCACTCATCAACTTAGCACTATAAAAAAAAATGAGCGAGTGTTGAAATTTTTATTACTTTGATTTTATGAGAGCTTATCATATAGTGTGGGAACTTTTCAATCTTTGTAGACTTGAATTGTCTGTTATTTAACATGCGTTTTTTTGTTGCTGTCACATTTACCACAGATTTCTTTTTTGTATAATCATGGTAAAGATGAAATACGATTTGTACATACATATGCTAGAAAACTTAGATCATAGCTAAAAATGCAAAGATGTGTACTGAGTCACTGTTTAGGTCATAAAAATGTAGTCTCCCAGGTGCACTTTATAATCCAAGTCAAGTCAACAGCATTTATCCTCAACGTTTCCTATCTTATAGCACCGGTAACTTCTTCCTATGTTGTGAACATTGTACACTTAGTATGTATATGTCATTGTAATTGTTGAATAAGTTATTTAAATTAAAGGGCTTATACTTCAGGAGAAGGGTTCAGTACAATAATGGATACAATGGAGAATACATTGGGTGCTATACCACCTGAACAACTGGCTTACATGAAAACTGATAAAAGGAAGATGAAGCCTTGGAATCTCATGATGTGGCTCATACAATGAAACCTGCTGATTCAGCTTCAAAAGAAATTACAGAGCAGCCAAAACATGTAGAACCAGGTATGGGAACTGTTATAAAACCAATATATGAATATTCATATTTATACTTGTTGGTAACATTGTTTAGAAGTTGGAAAATATATAGGAATCTTTTAGCTTTTTCGTCACATAAATTGTGTAAGCCTAATTTAACTCAGAGGCAATAAAGCATATGTAGATGTGTAAGAAGCAAAGTAATAATGATCTTAGATATAGAAATTATTCTTTGTATATTACATTTTATTATGAACACTTAAATCATCCCTTAACTATTTGAAGGATTTTGATACTGAGAGACAAAACATTCACACTGAGATAGAATACATATGAATATATACATGGTTATCTTCATAAAGCAAAATAATTGAAATGAGAGGTCCTGAAATTGAGGTTATCACTACAAAACATTAGAATAGATTGGCCAACCTCTTCCCCTCTTCTGTAGCTCGACACATTACCTGATGATTTACATGTATAACATGTATAATATGTAAGTTAATATTTTTTCTCGAATCATAAAAATTGGAATTAGATATTAAAAACAGTATTTTTCATCAAGTTTGTTTTTTTATATGAAGAATCATTTGGTAAAAATAAAAAGTAATTGTAATTAGAGATATTTGACCAATATTTTAATTTAGGTGAAGAGAAGAAAGCAGAAGAAGGAAGTGATGATAAGAAGACAGAGAAAGCTGAAGAGGCTAAAGAGGATACAGCTTCAGGAGGGGGAGGAGGATGGTTCTCATCATGGGGAATGTCAAGTCTGAAGGATGCTGTGGCCAAGACCTCTAATATTGTACAGAGTACAGTAAGCTGATTTATTATATATGATAATGTTTAGTGGTAAATGTAAACTATTTATGGAAGTTTCTTCAATGTTTGATTGATTGATTGTTGGTGTTTTGCAACACTTTCAGCACTATATTATACATCATGGTTATCAGCTTTTATTGGTGAGGAAAGCTCAGTCAGTACCCAGAGAGAACCAACAACTTTTAGCAGTAAAAAGGGTTTGAAATATTAAAGAACATTTTGTTCATGTATGTTTACATACAACTTACAGAAATATTTTGCTTGATAAGGTTGTGACAAGAGCTAGTGTAATCCTTTTAATGTAGCAAGATACAAAACAACAATGGCTTTCATGTTTTAGAAAATTATATATTTTTATTTCTCACAAACAATTTTAAAGAGAGCACATACTATTCACTTTGATCATCTTTCATTAAAATGCCCTGTTCTTTTTTTAGAGTAAAAATCTAGTGACAGGAAGCATGGATGTGTTAGAAACTGTTGGCAAGAAGGCATTTGATTTTATTGAGGATCATGACCCAGGAATACACAGATCTAAAGTATTACTTGAAAGGGGAGATAAACCAAATCTGTCTTCTGTTTTAAAAGAAGCAAAAGAGGAGTCAGAATATAAACAGGAAATGGAGAAAGAGTCAGAGGAGGCCAGAAAGTCTCATTTTGGGTATTTGTTTGATGAATTTCAAGGTAATTTGCTGTAAACCTTTTCCTCAAAAAGGTCTCTTGTTTTTATACTTGTTTTGCAAAGGACATTTCAATAAAATTTTGAAAATGAGCTAACTTTTATTTTAAAAAATTTGTTGAATCAACGAAATATGAAATTTTTGAAAAGTATGTATTTTTCTTTTCCGATGCTAAGTGAAGAAATTTGAAACACATTTTTGAAAGACAAAATGATTTAACTGATGTGCCATATAGAGGTATCATTATGGAGTTAAGGGAGAGGTATCAGTATGAAAGAAGAGGGTTATTAGGATTATAAGATCATGTTTTAAGGAGATACAAAATTGTTTATGATTATTTTACCCCTGTCAGTAACTTTCTGAAAAATTGCTTTTTGTGCAGTCATCACAGGTTCATTGTAATGTATTCATAGTATATGTGTATTAATATTTTGAAACAACAGATACATTTTTCATAGAAATAAACAATTTAAGGATATACATTCATGTTAATTGCATATTTTGTTTACTTTTTAGGAATTTCTCATTTAGAGGCTCTAGAAATATTATCCAACCAATGTGAGAAAAAGTCCAGATATTGTTGACATCACTGCCTGCAGAAACACTGTCTTCCATCAAATCACAACTTATTGAAATTAAACAGATCTTTGAACATGAAAATGATGATGATGATGGTAATATTTTGTTTTGTATTTTTACATTTTTTTCTATGTACGGTAATAACCATTAAGTAGAAAAGATTACCAAGAAAAAGTTTGTTCAAAAACGTTCAATCATAGTACAGATCATTGATATAAAATATTAAACCTGTTTTCAATCAACCAGGCAGGTGGAAATTTACCAGAAATACAAGCACCTGTTATCTGTTGTGTTTTGCGTACTGCTCTTCTGATTGTTTTTCAATTTTTGCCATGGCATTGTTAGTTTGTTTTTGACTTATAAGTTTGACTTTGGTATCTTACACATCTCTTTAACAGAGAAGATGTAGTTCAGAAGTTTTACTAGTCAAAGCTGACTATACATTTTTATATCCCATTTATGGGCATCATGCCTTGCAGTCTGTTGGTCTGTGCAATAATAATTGTTACATGTATTTTATTTTAGATGACGAGGAGCAGGAACATGAATTTATCAAAGTGATGACAGAATTACTGACAGATCTCCATCTGGGGACAACACCTAATAAAATAAATAAGGTAAATTAAATACTGACAGATCTCCATCTGGGGACAACACCTAATAAAATAAATAAGGTAACCTCAACCATTAGGTATTTCGTATCTAGTGTTCATGTATATTGAGTTCAAGTCTGGTAGCATGGAAGAGTATATTATTTGGTCACAAAAAAGGATGCTAGTCCAGCAGCATTGATTGTGTTGTATATTACTAATCATTTACTTGTGTACTGTGTATATACACATTTCAGGTATCAGTCATCCTTAAAATTAAAGATATAGATCTAGGGAGATGCTGATTCTCATTTATGAATGATACATAATGTTTATCTAGATGTTTAGGTAATGAAAAATCTGTCAATATTCAAGGCATGCTGAGCATTTTCTAATTTCTGATTTTTGTGTAGCATTTTTATTTGGTATACTGTTGCGTTAGCATAACTATAGTAAAAGAGTAAATTTTTTTGCTTTGTTTTGTAGTATTTGTTTTTGAATTTTGATGGTGCAATGAAATGTTTGAAATGAAGAAAAAACTATAGGGATTTCAAAATTGTTTTGGACAACCAATAGAATCATTGTAATTCATCTTAATTGGGGATTGAACTTATATAAGCACATGTATACAGAACAAATGTTGGAAAAGACATTTAAGTTCAAAGGATTTTTAGTGGAAAATGACTGCCATATATATTTTAATCTTGTTTTCAGGTTCAAGAAAATATAAGAAAAGAAATTACAGATTTTTATGAAAAACAGGAGAAAGGTGAAACAATAGAACCAAAAGTAAGATTTTAAAAGTTATCAGATAACAGAACTAAATATCAAATTTGGATTTTTCAGTATTTTTCATGTTGATTTCCCTATTTAAAAGATGAGAAAAGACAAAACAATGTTCAGATGGTTTAGAATTGCTAAGCATTTATGTAACAGAATAATAGTAATCTTACAAAGGTCATATTTAGGTAGTTAGATACATCTTTCATTATGCCTCTGGACTTTAACCCTTTCACAGATAGCTGCCCAGACAGAAGCTACTCTGAGACGATGGCTTCCCTGGCTACTATTACTCAAGTGGGAGATCTTCATAATAAATGTCAATAAAAACTTGTTTATAGTTATTTGTGTATTTATTACATTCACTAACACCATGTTCACAGTTTTGTTCATGTTTTGATAATTTTTTCTTCATGATGAATAAAATATTCAAATTTTAAAATTTTCAGCATTATCTAGGTGAAATTCTCAAAATTCTGCTCTTTGTCTCAAATGACCTATATTGGTAGATAGCTGCTAATTGAGATAATTGTAAATGCTATTACAACTGATATTGGAATAAAAAGATAAGACAGTAGGTTAATTTTATTTTATTTTTGCAGTTAATGCACCAGAAAGCTATTCAGTCATTAGCACAGTTAACTTCAAAGGCCATGGAACAGTTTCATAAAGCAGGGGAACTCATTCTTATCCAGAAAGACTCTGACAAAAACTTCATAGAACGAGCGAAATGTTTACTTAGGTAATATTGATGCGTAATGTGACACTTTGATTTTTTTAATATGTTAAATCATCTTGAATTTTTTTCTCACTTTTCTCAAGCATAACTGAACAGATTGACTTTATATTAAGTCAGCAGCTTGAATGCAATGAGTTGTAACATGTGACCACTTTTTTAATCTGTCACACACCAACTGTTTGTTTGTTGATATTTAAAAAATTTCAATATGTTGATAGAAACTTCAAACATTTTTCTTCACACTTCTCCCAAGTATGACTGAATAAAAGACTTAAGATTTGTTCAGCAGTCCAACAATGATGACTTGTAATGTGTGTGAACCTTTAGAATCTGTTGGACGTCTACTTTCTATTTTCCTATACTTTTAATACAGACGGGATACCAAAGCAGGACAATATGTGTATTCTTGTTTCATTTACATTTTATTCATTGTTTCAGTATCAACAAACTGCTGAGCACAGAAGTGTCTATCTTGTCTACAAAATTCTCACACTGCCTTAACAAACTAGGGGTAAGTGGTTTTACAGTGGAAACTGAAATCCTCACATGAAACTGAGTCAGCTAATTTAGTGAGCACCAACTTCGCATTGGTATTAATTTTTGTACATATTTGATTTCATGGTTTTGCTAAAGTCTGCATACTAGCTCTTAGTAAATTTATAGATTGTACTTCATTTAACATTTGAATTTATTGAAAAAATTGAGAATGGAAATGGGGAATGTGTCAAAGACACAACAACCCGACCATAGAGCAGACCTTTTATCCGTGAAATACACAAAATAGATTTCCAACAAATGATAATGAATCCACAGCGGTCACTTCTAGTTGAATACATTTTTCCCAATAAAAATGTTGTTTAAAAACCTTACCTGGGATTTAACTCCTGACTGCCCATATAGTTGAGTTGATTCTTCCCTTGTTACAGTATTAATATAAGGCCTGGACAATGCTCCTTAAAATTTAGTCAAAGATTTTAATTCACTTTTTTCAATTAAAAAGATGGTGATGACACGCAAGTTAAACAGAAAAATTTCAGTCTAACAGCATCAAAAAAAGAGGCATTCCATGCATATATGTTACTGATTGTGAAATGAATTTAGACCATAGATATAATGTATTTTTGGAGTTTTTTCATTCAATAACAAAGATTTGTAATACAATTTTATAAATGTTCAAGTTTATAAGATTTATATTCAATACATTGTATATTAATACATTTCAGGAAGATATGGAAAATGATAGTAGTATTAACCAAATGGTCACAAACGTTTATTTAGAGGTATTATTATTTCATTGCAATCAGTTAATTTGATATATGCAAATACAGCATCATTTGTACTGAAGAAATAGAAATATGTACAAATAGGAATATATTTTCCCACCAGAGGTATACTAACACCTCTACTATTCAATGGATAGACATGAGACTAGATTTCATCCCTTAATATATGTAGTAGATACTTACTCAGCGACAAATGGTTGAGTTAAGGAAGTTTTGGAAGTGTTAGAACACTGCTTTGCAACACAGAGATCCTGTGTTGGAGTGCTAGAGGAGCCAATGTGATTTTTTTACAAGAATCATGCACTCTGGTTTCAGATATATGCTTGCACCTCTACTCATTCATTGCCACAATTTTCTTTCACAAGCACCATTCGTTATAACTAAACATTTACCAAGGACCTCTTGAGTTCTTTCAAGTAACGTTTAAAGAACAACTTTTAAAAACTTACCCGTACATATTTACATAAATATCATATATATTTCTCTATAGTTCTTAGACTAACATATGAGTTAATTGCATGCTTTAAATTGACATAATGTTTGAGGTTAATAAATAATTAAATTTTCTTTTTACATCAGAGTTGTCTTTCATTCACAGGCAAAAATTATGTAAGTTACGCCAATTTTAGGAAAATATTTATGTGATATTTGACACAAAAAAAATCATAAGTATTTTTTAAAATAGTTTCATGTTCTTTCAGGCAACAAACAGCAGCACATATATCCATGATGGCTTCCAACTATTATTGCCTTGTTTACAACAGGCAGCCATTGAAAATACTCCAGGAATTGCAGAATGAAGGACAACACTTCATGAAATCTAAAAATATCCAAGGGAAATTCCAGATGTTGAATTCTTCAGCATTTTGGATTGACTCATGTGCAATATGATTTAAAATCATGGAATCCCGCAGTTCAAGGAGAAGATCTCAGAATTTAAAAACAATATGCTGTGTTGTAAAAAATAACTGTGATAATGACCATAATAAGGCAATAAAATGACAAGAGACAGACGAAAATATAAATGAAAAAGATATTGTAGTAATTATTTATTTTCAGTAGAGTTCTACTATTATTTTAGATATTATTCAATTAATAATACTTTATTTTAGATATTATTCAATTAATAATACTTTATTTTAGATATTATTCAATTAATAATACTGTATCTATCATGTAAAGGCAATTCTGTCAAAGTTACATGATGTAAAATATAGTTTTATGATGGCAAGACTAGAAATTTGTTTAATTGGGTTATAATTTTTGTCATTATCTACATTAATCATATATACTGTAAAAATTTAAAAAATAATGGGATCATTTTGATATTGTGAAAGTTTTAACAGGATTCAAATGGCATAATTCAAAATTCAGGATTTTTTTCTTATAATACATAGTTATTTATAAGTCACATTAATAAATTCTACATTTGTTCATTAATTTCTGCATTTACATGTGCATTTGTTATATTAATGTTAATTTGAAAAATAAAACAAAACAAAATGAAATGAAAACAATCTTATCATTAGCTAATGACGTATTAATTTTTATTAATTTACTGTGGATTCATTTATTTTCGTGGGTACCAATTTTGATGGACTAAGGGAAACTAACATGTTTGTGGACATTTTATTTCTTGGTTTTGCTAAGGTATGCATACAAGCCTATAGAAAAAATATTATTCGTTGAACATTTAAGTTTCGTGGCTCGCCAATACTAATAAAATTCACAAAAGATTGGTATCCAACGAATAATAATGAATCCACAGTATGACTGAATACCTACTTAAGAAACCAACCATTATGTGAATCATTTGCTGAAATCATGTTCAAACTTGTATTGTAATGTATTTTAAATGATATATTATGTTGATTATGTTGAAGGTTTCCCCTACCCCAGTATATTCTGTTCCATGTTATTATATGGGTTATAGGTTATTTAATTATTTGTTAAGAACTTGAATTTATAAACTGACATTTTATCTATATTTAAAACCAGGAAATATTTTAAGTGCATCAGAAGCTAAATGATTTCAGTTGTTAATCTAGTGACCATTAGCCTGTTTAGTGTTAAGTCTTTAGGGTTGTGATTTTGAACCCCATTCATAGATTGTCTGTTACTTGTCAAATGACAGTGGTTCTGTTCGAGTACTCCTTCATCCTCAAGCAATGATTTCTGATCACTAATATACCGCCAAGGTAGCTGAAAGTGGCGTTTTATACCAACAAACTGACAAACAGGAACTATTTGAGATCTATTTTTTTATTTGAACATACATTGTATTTGATTCCTTAAAGAAATTAATTTTGAAACATTTTGAAAATGAGGTCCCTGTTACAAAATTCCAATCACTGACCACATCAGGTAAGGAGAAAATGTGAAATCCAATCTCCTGTATATTTTATTTTCAGTCAACCTTTTGTGTATACAGTGTGTACTTATACTTTACAATATGGTTAAACTGAATTTAGAAATAATAGTGAAAATTTTCCAAAGGATACCTTAAATCAAATTTTGTAGCAGTTTCTTACATTTGTATGCCAACTTTATTCTAATTTGTGCGGACATCTTTTATTAGTGCACTAATTTCCTCAAAACTTGACTTTGCATGGATCAAGGGACCCCTTATTATAGCTAACTTAATAATATATTTGTAATTAAACATCATTGTGAAGTTGGAATAGATGATATAAATGTGTCAATGTATAAAGAAAATTGTTTATGAAAAATTTGAAAGTACTGTTTTAATATGCATTTTTGTAGGGTTGTGTTATAAGATAATCTGTTAATGTCTACCTCTTATTAATATTAGTTAGAACAAAACTAAACTACTTTCATACCGATTAACTTTAAAAGTCTGTATTTTAGTATCCTCAAACTGGTAACAGTAATTAAGAAAAATTAGATATGCTGAAGTATACATATTTCAAGTATAATAGCACAATTTGTTGACTGTTATCAAACCTGAAAACAAAAAGTAATGCCTGAATCATTTTGGTTTACAAAATAACTTATTTTTTATTAGTTTGAATAAAATTAGTGCTTCATATTAGAATTTATTTTTAGCAGAACAAAACATTTTTTATCTGCTTCTTCTCTGATAATATCTTTTTAAGAGCTTTGTTTTGCTTACTTCCCATCTCTGTTGTTTGTATTAAACCTAGTCATTTCTTTTAATAAAATTAATCTGTTAAAACACAGGCACTTGTCTCAGAATATTTTTTTCTATATACCTTAATATAACACAATTATATTAAGGTATATATAAAAAAATATTTTGAGACAAGTGCCTGTGTTTTAAAGTATGCAAATACATCTTTTATGAATTAGAATATTGGAAAATAATAATACTTCCACTTGCTTTCTGGATATCTAACTCAATCACTTTAACTTTATAAAGGGAATAGATTTTAGATATCATATAACTTAATGGTAAATTATTGCCAATTTATATGTAACAGTGCTATTCAAATGTTTTACTTAAAGTATACACATTGCAAAATAAAATATGAAATATAGATTGCTTATTCATTTCTCTCTGTTCTTGTTTGCCATTTTTCAGTAAAGACTCCTTTCTATATCAGTTCTAAGAACTTACAAGGTTAGAAAATAGATATGAAGCAGCATGTAACAGCAACCAATCAGCCAGTGGCGGATCCAGAACTTTTCATAAGGGGGGGCCCACTGACTGACCTAAGGGGGGGGCCCGCTCCAGTCATGCTTCAGTGATTCCCTATATAATCAACCAAATTTTTCCCACAAAAGGGGGGGGCCTGGGACCCCCAGGGCCCCCCCCTGGATCCGCCTATGTCAGCACAAGGGAGATAGCTAGAGCAATGTGGCTGTTCATAAAAAAACTTTGTATTTTCATTGAATAAACCAAGTTATTTGAAGAAATAGCATTTGAACTTTTGGAATTTTAGTTATAATTGGTTTTAGCCTGCAGAATGTAGATTTAATTTACAATTTAATAAGACAGTGTGTCATTCCTGATGTTAAACAGAATGGACTTACTTTACCATCACATTTGTGTCCACTTTAATTGTGCATTAGCAAAAGTATTTACTGTAATATGTGTATCATATTTGCTGATTATTTGGCAAGTTCTTACTTTTTTAGGTCACCTGGTCCAAAGGGCCAAGTGAGCTTTTCTCATCACTTGGCGTCCATCGTCTGTAAACTTTTACAAAAATCTTCTCCTCTGAAACTACTGGGCCAAATTTAAGCAAAATCATTATTAGGGTATCTAGTTTAAAATTTGTGTCCGGTGACCAGGCCAACCAACCAAGATGGCCACCATGGCTAAAAATAGAACATAGGGGTAAAATGCAGTTTTTAGCTTATAACTCAAAAACCAAAGCATTTAGAGCAAATCTGACATGGGGTAAAATTGTTTATCAGGTCAAGATTTATCTGCTGTGAAATTTTCAGATGAATCAAACAACCAATTGTTAGGTTGCTGCCTCTGAATTGGTTATTTTAAGGAAATTTTGCTGTGTTTGGTTATTATCATGAATATTATTATAGATAGAGATAAACTGTAAACAGCAAAAATGTTCAGCAAAGTAAGATTTACAAATAAGTCAACATGACCGAAATGGTCAGTTGACCCCTTTAGGAGTTATGGCCCTTTATAGTCAATTTTTAACCATTTTCCGTAAATCTTAGTTATCTTTTACAAAAATCTTCTCCTCTGAAACTAATGGGCCAAATTATTCCAAACTTAGCCACAATCATCATTGGGTATTTAGTTTAAAAATTGTGTCCGGTGACCGGGCCAACCAACCAAGATGGCCACCATGGCTAAAAATAGAGCAATGGGGAAAAATCAGTTTTTGGCTTATAACTCAAAAACCAAAGCATTTAGAGCAAATCTGACATGAGGTTATATGGTTTATCAGGTCAAGATCTATCTGCCCTGAAATTTTCAGATGAATCTGACAACCCATTGTTGGGTTGCTGTCCCTGAATTGGTAATATTAAGGAAATTTCGCTGTTTTTGGTTATTAACTTGAATATTATTATAGATAGAGATAAACTATAAACAGTAATAATGTACAGCAAAGTAAAACCTAAATAAGTCATCATGACCAAAAAGGTCAATTGACCCTTAAGGAGTTATTACCCTTTATAGTCAATTTTTAACAATTTAAAATTTGTAAATTTTCACTAACATTATCTACTGTAACTACTGGGCCAAATTCATTATAGAGATAATTGCAAGCAGCAAGAATGTTCAGTAAAGTAAGATCTACAAACATATCACCATCACAAAAACACAATTTTGTTATGAATCCATCTGTGTCCTTTGTTAAGTATTCACATAGACCAAGGTGAGCGACACAGGCTCTTTAGAGCCTCTAGTTTTATATCCTAGTCATTGATTATTAGAAGGGGCATTAGGGTTTACCCTTGTCAGTCTGTGCATCCATAAATTGGTTTAAATTCTCCAACTTGAGTTTGCCTTAACCAAATGTCTTTGTCCTATAAGCAAAATTCCATTATACTTCCTAATTAGATATAGGAAAATGTGGTATGAGTACCAATGAGACAACTCTCCATCCAAGTCACAATTAATAAAAGTAAACCATTATAGTCATAGTATGGTCTTAAACAAAAGATTTTGGCTAACACCAAACAGCATGCTATAAAGGGCCCAAAAATTACTACCATTCAAACGGGAAAACCAACCGTCTAATCTATATGAAAAATGATAAACACTTATGAACAACATCAACAAACGACAACTACTGAACATTTACCCTAATAAATGTATATTAGTTTCAAAATTTTGTGTTAAATAATTTACATGAACAAGTTTTTATTCAACCTCAAATTTATTTGCAATAGTGTTATGTTGTGGTGTTGTCTGCGTCTAAAGACATTTTGGTTTGCAGACTAACTTGAGTATATTGAGTTCATGGATCTATATGAGTTTTTCGTTGAAGGTTCTATACCACTAAAGGATGTTTAGAACTGTTTTTTGGGGTCAACTATCATTACAGTTTTATACTTTAAGGACAGGTTCATGGAAAATAAATTGGTTCACAGGCAATAACTGCAGTGTCTCATTAAGCGTATGCATGTGAAAGAAACTTTAGTACAAGGTTCAATATCACAATAGGAGGGTTAAGATTAATTTTGGGAGTTATTGTATTAGATGTTCTGTAATTAGGGGCCAGGAACAGGCAACAAACAATTATTCATCTGGTTTTAAAACAATACCTTAAGTATAAGAGATATTTCTAGGGTCAAAATTTGAGTACAAGGTTTCAATGCACAATAGGAAGGTTGGTATTGACTTCGGGGGTTATTTCTATCAATGACACAAAATCAGTACATGCACAACAATAAAACACATTAAAGGTGTTCTTCATCTCAAAGTCACTTACAAATGTACAATGATTTTTATTCCTAAGGGTCATTTCTCTTTTAAAAATAAATTATCAGCACCGATTTTTGAACTTGTCAAAGATATTGCTGATGTTTAGCTATGCCATAAGTTTCATAAAATTCTGGTAATATTTGTACACAGTGCTATTGATGCAATTTTTCATATAAATAATGTTTCCAAGGGGCATAACTTCTATAAACAATTGATCAGCACAGATTCTCACCCAGTTGCATTATTTTCAGTATTGAAGTGGATTAACTATAATACTGAACTTAAGAGGAAAATCTACAACAGAAAGTCCCTAACCAAATGGCAAGATAAAAAAATAATTTCTGATTTTATGATCCTGCAAATAACTTTAAAGCCTATTTTACTCAGTTTTAGCCTATTAGTCCCCATCTGAGGAAGTGGAAGGAGACTTTAAGTCTAGCTCTGTCCAGCTGTAAGTCTGTCTATCTGTCTTTTATTCAGTCCAGCAAACAGTTTTCCACTTTTTTCAGAGTTATGGTCCTTGAATGGTTTTACACTAGTATCTTTTTGGGGCCCTTTATAGCATGCTGTTCCGTGTGAGCCAATACTCCAAGTTGAAGATTATAACTTGACCTATAATGGTATATTTTTAAAAATTGTGACTTGGATAGAGAGTTGTCTCATTGGCACTCATACCACATCTTCCTACATCTTTTTACACATTACTTTCCATTTTTGCGGCTGTCCCAAGTCAGGGAAGATCTGCACTTTTTTTTAGTCTTGTATGTTTTTTTAATTGGTTCATGAATATACTTTAGAGTTTAGTGTACTGTCCATTTACGCTGAAGTGGTACACATGTTTGTTTATGGGCAAGCTAAAGCCCATCTCTGTATCAAGGTTTTTTGGCTGTGTTGAATACCCATTGGTGGCCTTGGGCTTTTTTCTGCTCTTTGGTTGGGTTGTTGTGTCTTTGACACATTCTCCTTCTTTCTCTTTTAATGTGTTAGTTTGTTTTCATATAAAACTGTAAACCTATAAGACAAAGTAAAGCAGGTCACCAACAAAGATTAAGCAGTACAAACAAGAATGTATCCCCAGTACACAGATGCCCCATCCGCACTATCATTTTCTATGTTCAGTGGACCCTGAAAATGGGGGGAAATCTCTAATTTGGCATTATAATTAGAAAGGTCATATCATAGGGAACATGTTTACTAAGTTTCAAGTTGATTGGAATTCAACTTCATCACAAACTTTCATAACCAAAAACTTTAACCTGAAGAGGGACAGAAGGATGAAAGAACAGACGGACTGACGGACACACAGACCAGAAAACATAATGCCCATAAATGGAGCATAATAAATGGGGCAAAACAAATTCAAGAGGTTGTGAAGATTCAAATTTTATTCCAAACAAGACAATAAACAAAACAGTAATGACCGGGATGATGTACTACATCAGGTCAGGTCGTCATAGTAATGCACAACTTAAATTAGGTCAAAGTTGATGATGATTGTAACTTAAATTAGGTCAGTTCATGAAGATTGTAAAATTTTCAGATTTTACTAATAATGGTAATACATTTTAGCATTTCAATATATATAATAATAAAGTCAACAGTATGCAGTGTTATCCAGTACACTTTTACCTCACTGTAATGATTCTACATGAATTACAGTATGTTATGTTTGTTTGATATATGTTGGGTATGTTTTATATAAATAGAATGAGTTGTGAAATTTTTCAACAAAGAGACAAAAAGAAAAGTAGACATCAACAGTCTTCAACAGTTAAAAAGTTATTCATGTATTTTGTGAAATGATAGTACCATTTCTTATCTTAAAAGACTGTAAATTTTGCCAGAATTTTATAGGCTTTTGATTTTAAAAAGGCAATTATAAATTCAAATACAGTTATAGAATTAATTATTCCCATTAATGTATTGTAAATACAGAGACTTTTGGGAAAATTATTGTGAAATTCTACAAGACGGGTTCCATAAAAATAAAAACATTTTAAAAAAAATTGTTGATGGTATAAACAGAGTAAGTTAGAAAATATTTATATTCCTTCACGGTATGATATTTTACACAGTTGCATCATTCTTGTAAATCATGTCTCTTTACATCAATAAAATCTGATACAATGACATTCCCTTAATAGGACCAAATTTCTGGATTGAAAAATAACATAATTATTACATTGTAACATAATTATGAATAACTGATTCTATTTTATCAATCAACAAATATTTTTCATGCTTGAAAATGGAGGTATGTTGGAGATCATAAACAATATGAACATATGACAACTTAAAAATGATACACATATTTAATAAAGCCTAAAAACAACAACCATTTACAATAAAATACGGGTCTTATTGGGGGGTTTGACCTTGTATCCCACTTTGTGTTTTGTCAGAATCCTGTAAGCATTTATTTTTGCAATAATACCTTTGTAATTTCATGTGTCCTAGCTGACTTCGCTAAACTTTTTCAAGCAAAAAAATTGAACTTTCATATGTCACGCTTACAAAAAATTCAGCCAAATCTTGTGCCACACTTCGACCCATGAGACCCACTATAAAAATAAGAATATGCGGTATGATTATCAATGAGGTGTTAAAGTTGATTAAGACATAAGTGACTGACACTAAATTTTACATATAAAAATTTTAACTCAGAAACTTGTACCTGAATTAAAATTTGTGAATCTCTGTTGACTATATCAGCGAGGCAAATAATTTGATTCCTGTGTATGTTTTTATAATAAGAACAATGTTTGAAACAAACTTATTTTTCCAGGTTATATTGATTATACCAATTTTCATGGAGTAAAGATAAATACATATATTTCATGGATATTTGATTCAAAACAGATCATAATGGAGAGATTTACAACATCAATTCAAGTGCATGTTTTAGAAGTTCCTTTCTACAAATTTAAATGATACTTTCAACTACAGTAATGTCCACACTATCACAATTTTTAAATTACAGTAACAAAAAACAATATTAACTTAGTACACGTCATACATCATAACTGTTTAGTTTAAATGAATGTTTCTATTAAAAAATAATTTGCTTTACATTCTTCCTTTTAGTGTGGCTATCAAACATCAACATCATAATGATGGTCTTGACTCTTATAAATATATTTTAAAATGCCTCAGACAAACATTCATTATTAGTTCATCTCATTATCTAAAAAGAGTTAAAAAACTTATACTTTTGTCCTTTTGGCTTGTGTTCTATCAATATTTTGAACACTTTAATTTAAATTTTGCATCAGTTTTTCAATTGTTTCATATTTCTCAATTTTAAATACCAGTAATAAGACTTGTAACTTACAGTGAGTTGCTTATAGGTGTTATTATAAAACTTTACCTATAGCTCAACCTGTTTTTAAAATTGACAACACAATAGGGACATTTAAATTGACCAGTTGGTATTGTTAGATTTAAATCTACCTTGATGCTACCTGTAAAGATTTTTATTCACCTAACCCAAAGTTTCAGCATGCTTTTTTCCTGAACTTTTTCTTACCTAGGACTATTCTATTAAAAAATTGATAGGGAAGAAAATAGTTTTGGTTTTCATTGTTTTAAATCCCTGATATATATAATTTATCTTTTTTTTACCTAAAATTCTAAATCAGTAAAAGATTAAATTAAATATGTATTACTTTGTTTGAAAATTAACTGTTTTTACACACTAAATGCTTCTTTAAAATTCTAACCCTTATATATAGTATTGTCCAGCTGCCAGTGAAACAAGAAATAGCTGTTCAGGTGTTTACAGGTGTTTACAGTTTAAATTTTCAGATGGATATGTTGTTCATTTCTTCACATGTCCCTTCAAGATTCTCATTTTGGATTATTATTTGCAATGTTTGAAATCTTTTGGTGTCATTGTGCACACAATATTGGATTTATTTTATTTGAATTCACTTCTTAGATTTATTATACAGTTATAGCAATTTTGCTTCTTAAAATGTGATGTGTTTTTTTCAAGATTTTATTGTCATGAAGGACATCAAGGGGGAAATAATTCATTCAAACTGTTTTGTGGGGCTTACATATGATGTTGTACATGTAAAATTCGAAAATAAGTTTGGAGTATACCTTGCTGTGTTTTTTCTTTGAAATCTATTATAATATTAGTGGGACTTTTGTGCATAAAATGCTGTGTTTGCTCAAGGAAATTCAAATTTTCATACTATGGGATTTAGTTATGTTAAAGATTAAAAAATTTCAAAACTGGAATTCAAGTAGGAGATATAGTGCGAGTTCATCCAACATGTTTCTGTGGCTTTAAATGTGATTTTAAAAACATTCATTATTAATTTGGGATCTATTACAAACTTAAGATGATTTACCATTTAAATGGGATCTTGGAAATGAAATAAAATGTTGAATTAATGCAGTGGATATAGTCTAATCTAGTGATAAAGTGAATCAAAGTGCTGGATAGCACCTCTGGAAAGTTTGCAACTGTATATGTGTATTATTTCAAATAGGTTATTGACGTGTATTATTTTAAATATGTATTCAAATCACTGTTTTGATTTTTCAAACTAAACCATTGTCTCGCCAGCAATTTCCAAAAATCACTTTTTATGCCCCATTTATGGGCATTATGTTTTCTGGTCTGTGCGTCCCTTCGTCCGTCCGTCCTTCCGTCCGTTCGTCTGTCCCATTCAGGTTAAAGTTTTTGGTCAAGATACCTTTTGATGAAGTTGAAGTCCAATTAATTTGAAACTTAGTACACACTAGAACACACCCGTGATATCGCGGGTCTGTGACTGAATTAAAGTATATAACTATGCCTACGCCTTATTTTAGTATTGGGATTGCCATCTGATAAAGTCATGCCGATTATAAGATGCACAGTGTTCTCTGCTTTCAAAATCTGTCTGTTTGAACCAGTCGACCTGGAACTTATCAATTATTGGTAATATTAATTGAAAACAAAAGGTCCTGGTAATGGAGTATTTTTTAATCAACAGCATGGTCCTATATTTATTAATTTAGTTATAAATAAAGTTGAATTCTTTGATTCGCTGTTTAATGTCATGCCCGCTAACAAATTGAAAACTGTACCTATACGCCTTATTTGATTCTTATTTTAAGTCCAGATTTTTAGTACTCGTATTGTCATCTTAGAAAGTCTTACTGCTTAAAATACTACAATAGGGACCAATTTGACAATGATTGAATTTAGTAGTGTCAACCCTGTGACTATGACCCGTGTACATGGCAAAATCCGAAATACACTGTTTGGTGGTGCGCCTGTCAGATGAGAAACGTACCGATAAGTAATAGGTAACAGGTGAATATTAATTATGTGGAAGAGTGCTGTAATTTTTTTTAATCAACACCATTGTCCTATATTAGATATAAAATTGAATTCTTTGATTTGTCGTTTTTACCCCATGACGGCTGATAAATTGGACCTCGTCATTTTAGTATTATAGTTGTTCCCTATGATATAATCTTTCTAATTTTAATGCCAAATTAGAGTTTTTACTCCATTTTCACGGTCCACTGAACATAGAAAATGATAGTGCAGATGGGGCATGCGTGTACTGGGGACACATTCTTATATATCTATACTTCTAAATCTAAAGACCGTTTTTATGTATGTTTTATATATAAAGATATATATACTTGATAGGGCATACTGAAAATTTCACCCCTTTACATCTAGAATGGTAAAAGTGACGCCAACAAAATTCAAACTTGACTTGTGTTTTGTGGTTGCGTATAAGTTTCATAAAATTTGGTTCAGGCAAACTAAAGTAAGAGAACAGAAATCAATTTTGGGGTGTATGGACGTACGTACAAGTAAGAGACGTACATACTTACAGAAAAAAACAAGGATAAAACTCAATATGGTGGGGGCATAACAATAGTAGTATGACCTCAGGAATAAAAAAAGTTTATATATACTAGATTCATACAATGTTGATCTGAGGTACACGTGCTTATAACCCTGAAACACATTTTAGTTGCTGCTGCGTAATTGCCATTGAGGCAATGACATTTGAGATTTTTGTTTTAAGCCATTTATTTAATCATTGCCTCTGTGGGGACACATTATTAATTATAGGTCAATCTTAAAAAATCATACTGCCCCAGGAATAAAGTGAGGATAAAAAGTTCTGGATCCGCCACTGCATTGTTAAGCACCAAGAAAGTCATTTTGCTAGTACATGGACAAATGTTATTAAATCATTATAATAATTTCTACAGCACTTGTCTTTAGCTTGATCTCGGTCTTGATACACTGAACTATAATATTCTTAGAGGTAGTTGATGACTCAGTTGCTTTTAAATTATACGGATGCTATGATACTAATTGTCATTAAGACAATGTTTTTTCTGTTGTCAGTATGATCCAGTTGAACATGCTGAACGAGTGAAGGTCCTTATATCCACATTGGAATGTGAAACAGTTAGTACTTAACGAATTAAAAGTTTTCAAATGATTTTTGGCATCAAAACTTTCAGATCGATGTCAGTTTGACAAAAACATGCACTTTTCTATTTATTTCTATAAGCCGGTATTTACCTTTAATCGTCCTTGGCGTGAGACATAAGCCATATAATTATCGATTATTTTATATTCTATCACCTGTGTATTGTTAAAATAAATCAAACCATTATCACTTGTCAATTATCCGACAATTTTGTCAAATATTAACTTGTTCTCGCATACCGGACTCTTTCGATGCACTCGGGCTTTTACTTATTCAATAATAAACAGTTGTAAATATCGTACATAGTAAAAAATAGTGCGGGAAAATTTTCATTCATGAAATATTCATGAATGAAACGCCGTCTCGCGTAGATTTCTTTGATTTTCTCTTCAGCCAATGGCCGATCCGCAAAGTAGTGTTTGTGATACTTATTTTCAATATGAAGCTAAATTCATCTGAATTGTCGTTGAACATTCATTCCTTATTTTATTCAAGCTGTAATCTTTTCAAAAGAGTAGCAACTCAAAGTATCCAAGAATCAGAAGTCGAACACTAGCACTAGTACTACATTATCTTGGAGCAGAACATTGGGATAGTCTGTCTCACCGGAAGTTGAGGCCGACGCCTAAGGAAAGTAGCAATAGCAAGCTATAGCAAACTTTCCAAAAATGAAAGTAAAATATTCTAAAATATTCCTAACGTGGGGAAATGTTTTAAGTGAATGTGAAATTGGAAATAGTCATTATAAAATTCTGGATCAAATATTGTTTGATTTGGAAATTTATAATAGGAAATGAAATAAAATGTTTTACTGTGGATATAGAAAAATCAAGTGATATATAGTAAAAATATAAATAAAATATTACAAAATATTTGTAAAGTGAGGATAACTATTTGGAATATAGTAATGGAAATGATAATTTTTTTTTACAAGATTCTGAATTATGTATAGATTCTGCACCTGTTAAATTAGGATGTATATCATGGGAAGTTAATCAGAATTTATACTATGGATTTAGAAAAAAATCTAGTGAAGTATTAAAAATTGATAAAATTGGGAATTATTTAAAAACTTTGGAATTCTATATTAGATGTCAAATATCAGTGTAAAAAAATAAATGAAATTGTTTTATTAAGAATTGAATGCTCTTTTTTGTAAATTTATTTGGGTGTAAAAGCGTTGACCGAAGTACATTTTGTATGAAGCGCGGAAGCGCTTCATACTTAAAATGTGCGTACGGTCAACGCTTTTACAACCCTATAAAGTTACAAAAAAAAGCATTCAATACTTATAATTACATTTTTACCTATAGGATCATGAAAACACGCCTTTTATCAAGTTTTTATTTCATTTACCTGTGCACTTTATTGTTAGACCTCGTGTCATCATAAATGAGAAGTTTTATTGAGTGATACAACTGCTTACGGAATAACACATGATGTGCAGTTAGCCAATCAGAATAACGTGTTGTAATGAAACATACATCTAATGTTATTATTCAAATATGATTTTGATGTTTCATAAAGTGAGTGAAATATTACGACTGGATTATTTAGGGTATTAAACACTGCTAGTAGTGGCTATGCAAACATTAAGATGAAATGTAGTGCATTTTAGGCCATGCAATTTTAAATACACTGCAAGAAAATAACATATATGATATAGTCATTCTTGTTTGGCTTGATAACTCCTAATATTTTGAATGACAGTAAAATAAAAATCTCTCAATAGAATAATCCTAGGTAAGAAAAAGTTCAGGAAAAAAGCATGCTGAAACTTTGGGTTAGGTGAATAAAAATTTTTACAGGTAGTATCAAGGTAGATTTAAATCTAACAATACCAACTGGTCAATTAAAATGTCCCTATTGTATTGTCAATTTTAAAACAGGTTGAGCTATAGGTAGAGTTTTACAGTAACACCTATAAGCAACTCACTGTAATTCACTGCCTCATTTTTATTTATTGGTTATCAAATGGTTTGTTGAAAAATCAAATTGCATTTTTATTAATATCTCTTAATACAATGTACTCTTTAGATATACTGATTAAATCCATAACATTTTCATAATGCCTGCTACAAGGCAAAAACCTGCTGTCCAGTGGTAGATGTTGGTTTCCTGTTGTACCGTACAGCAGGTTATTTTCGCAGGTGTAAAATTTAGCGATTTACTTGAATAAGGTATACAAAATATTTTGGCAGATTTTAATTAAGCCATTTTGTTCTATCAGCGAAATTAAGCAAAAATTTACACCTATGAAAAATAACCTGCTATACGGCATGTAATTCCATGTATTTGTTTTCAATCGTCCACATTCTGTTACAGTTTATCTAAAGTTTTGCTTTCAAGTTCACTAACATTTTTATTGTAGGTTTTAATCTAGTCCTATTGATCTCGTGGGGTTCTTTGTTTATTAGTAATCATATCTTTTCCATATTTCTATATCTTTTACATTTTAAATTAAATTCAAAATAGTTAAAACTTCAAGGTAGAATCTTTTTCTTATTACACAATTTTTCTATCCTTCCTATACTTAACTTTACTTCAACTATTATACTAATAATAACTGATTAAAAAGATGTTTAAAAATATAAACAATATGTTTGTATATCAAAATAGTCTTTTAATTGTAATCTCAAATAATTTACATGTTTCAGTCGCATTTTAAAATCATAATTCAGACATCATTAAGATGTCTGCTCATATTGATCATCTCTTTTTCTTTGATGTAGGGGGCTTGTTGAGCTGGAAAGGTTCTCCATTTGCCCCAAAGGCAGGTGCAGCAGCAGGGGCTGTACCAAACAGGGAACCAGTTTGACCAAATGTACTTTGACCTCCAAAACCTGATGCAGCTGTTGTTGCTGTTCCAAAACCTAAAAAAACAAACAATCATTGTCAATTATTCATAACTTTAAATTTTTCTTGTTGTTAAATTGAACTGGAAATTATGATGTAGCAAAAAGCCATATATTTCAAAATTAGAATAATATTACTCCAATGAATCTTTTCAATGATGGCATATACTGTAAATTCAGAAATTAATGAGAGGTTTTTATTGCGAAAAATGTGACAGAGTTGTAAACACAATAATTTAAAGACGCATTTTGAAATATTTTATATGAATTAAACAGGATTTTTCTCAAAATCATAAAAATTAAAATTGCATTTAAGTCTTAAATGACAAAATTGCAATAATAAATGCATGCAATAATTTCTGAATTTACAGTAATAAAAAAAAAACTAGAGGCTCTAAAGAGCCTGTGTCGCTCACCTTGGTCTATGTGCATATCAAACAAAGGACACAAATGGATTCATGACAAAATTGTATTTTGGTGATGGTGATGTGTTTGAAGTTCTTACTTTACTGAACGATTTTGCTTCTTACAATTATATCTATAATGAACTTTGCCCATTAGTAACAGAGAACTATATTTGGTAAAAATTTACATAAATTGTTAAAAATTGACTATAAAGGGCAATAACTCCTTAAGGGGTCAATTGACCATTTAGGTCAATTCAGTGATTTTCCTGGTGTTTAGGGGAAGGGTCCTGGGGCCCATGCAATTGGGAAAAAAATTATGGTTTGGGAAAAATATGATTGGTCTTTACGACGGCGGGCACACGGCGTAAGCCGTGTGCCCTCGCTAGGGGGGTTTGTGGGCATGCTCCCCAAGAAAATTTTGAAAATCAGGTGCAAAATCCTGCATTCTGAGAAGGATTAACTGCATGAATTGCCTACAAAATAAGCTATCTTTTTAAGGAAAAGGATTAAAAGTAAAAGTTGAATGTGTCTGAGGACACATTTGCATGCACTCAAGCTTTGTAACTTTACTCTTGAAAGGTAAAATTCAACCTATCCCTTCTGATTCTATTTATAATGATGAGAATCTATAGAAATTCTAAAAAGACACATTTGAAATCTGAAGCATTTCTTTTTTAGTTTTATTTAAAATTCCAAGTTTTCTTTAGTCTTTCCTTCATGTTTATTTTTAAACATGTCAACTAGTTGTTCCAGTTCTGTATCTGAGAGTCGGTCTTTTCCTTCTTTCACTTGTTTCATCAGAAGGAAGTAGAAACGACTTTTTGAATCCAAAAGCTTCCAGCTTCCGGCATTTACTACTGTCCGCCGCCTTTAGCTTCTTTGTGTAATATTTGGAATTATGAGACATGATCTACGTTCATTTTGTTTACATTATGTCTCATTTTTTTGCTTTGTCATTGAATTATTCATTCGGATGTTTCAAGCGCAAACGTGACCAGAATATCGTAGATTGCAAACCAATCATCGTCTTAAGTGAACAATAATGATAACTCCCGAAATACCCCGAACGCTCAGAGATTTGTCAACAAAATAATACACGATACGGAGATACGACAATAACAAAATCTCGCGACAATGTCCATATATGATTGGGAATTTTAGAGCTGAAAATTGGGAAAAAAGAGAGCATATTTCTCTTTGGGAATGGGGCCGAAATTCGGCCCCAAAATGAGGGTTGGAAAATCACTGGTCATGTTGACTTATTTGTAGATCTTACTTTGCTGAACATTATTGCTGTTTACAGTTTATCGCTATCTATAATAGTATTCAAGATAACCAAAAACGGCAAAATTTCTTTAAAAATTACCAATTGGAGGGCAGCAACCCAACAACCAGTTGTCCAATTTATCTGAAAAATTCAGGGCAGATAAATATTGACTTGATTAACAATTTAACTTCATGTCAGATTTGCTCTAAATGCTTTGGTTTCATAGTTATAAGCCAAAAACTGCATTTTACCCCTATGTTCTATTTTTAGCCATGGCGGCCATCTTGGTTGAATGGCCAGGTCATCGGACACATTTTTCAAACTAAATACCCCAAAGATGATTGTGGCCTAGTAGTTTCAGTGGAGATTTTGTAAAAGATTACTTAGATTTATGAAAAATGGTTAAAAATTGACTATAAAGGGCAATAACTCCTAAAGGGGTCAACTGACCATTTCGGTCATGTTGACTTATTTGTAAATTTAACTTTGCTGAACATTATTGATGTTTACAGTTTATCTCTATCTATAATAATATTCAAGATAATAACCAAAAACAGCAAAATTTCCTCAAAATTACCAATTCAGGGGCAGCAACCCAACAACCAATTGACCGATTCATCTGAAAATTTCAGGGCAGATAGATCTTGACCTGATAAACATTTTTACCCCAATCAGATTTCCTCAAAATGCTTTGGTTTTTGAGTTATAAGCCAAAAACTGCATTTTACCCCTATGTTCTATTTTTAGCCGTGGCGGCCATCTTGGTTGGTTGACCAAGTCACGCCACACATTTCTTGAACTAAATACCCCAAAGATGATTGTGGCCAAGTTTGGATTAATTTGGCCCAGTAGTTTCAGAGGAGAAGATTTTTGTAAAAGATTACTTTAATTTACGAAAAATGGTTAAAAATTGACTATAAAGGGCAATAACTCCTAAACGGGTCAACTGACCATTTTGGTCATGTTGACTTATTTGTAGATCTTACTTTGCTGAACTTTATTGCTGTTTACAGTTTATCTCTATCTATAATAATATTCAAGATAATAACCAAAAACAGCAAAATTTTCTCAAAATTACCAATTCAGGGGCAGCAACCCAACAACCGATTGACCGATTCATCTGAAAATTTCAGGGCAGATAGATCTTGACCTGATAAACATTTTTATCCCATGTCAGATTTCCTCAAAATGCTTTGGTTTTTGAGTTATAAGCCAAAAACTGCATTTTACCCCTATGTTCTATTTTTAGCTGTGGCGTCCATCTTAGTTGGTTGACCAGGTCACGCCACACATTTTTTAAACTAGATACCCCAAAGATGATTGTGGCCAAGTTTGGATTAATTTGGCCCAGTAGTTTCAGAGGAGAAGATTTTTGTAAAAGATTACTTTAATTTACGAAAAATGGTTAAAAATTGACTATAAAGGGCAATAACTCCTAAACGGGTCAACTGACCATTTTGGTCATGTTGACTTATTTGTAGATCTTACTTTGCTGAACATTATTGCTGTTTACAGTTTATCTCTTTCTATAATAATATTCAAGATAATAACCAAAAACAGCAAAATTTCCTCAAAATTACCAATTCAGGGGCAGCAACCCAACAACCAATTGACCGATTCATCTGAAAATTTCAGGGCAGATAGATCTTGACCTGATAAACATTTTTACCCCATGTCAGATTTCCTCAAAATGCTTTGGTTTTTGAGTTATAAGCCAAAAACTGCATTTTACCCCTATGTTCTATTTTTAGCCGTGGCGGCCATCTTGGTTGGTTGACCAAGTCACGCCACACATTTTTTAAACTAGATACCCAAATGATGATTGTGGCCAAGTTTGGTTTGATTTGGCCCAGTAGTTTCAGAGGAGAAGATTTTTGTAAAAGCTAACGCCGGACGACGCCGGACGACAGACGTCGGACGCCGGACGCCGGACGCCGGACGCCGGACGCCGGACGCCGGACGCCGGACGCCGGACGCCGGACGCCGGACGCAAAGTGATGAGAAAAGCTCACTTGGCCCTTTGGGCCAGGTGAGCTAAAAATTTAAAACTTGATGAAAGTCAACAGCACACAAAAAGAAAACTATTTACATTAAATGATACTGGAATGTATCTCACAGTATTAAAAACATTGAATTTTTCTTGATAATTGGGACATGCACACAGATACCTATGTTCCCAAATTAGGGTCATGCTTTAAAACCACAAACCCTAATGGTAAATGGTCAACTCTGTGTACCTGTAATTGGGCAGTGCTTACCACTAACCTAATGGCCGAACAGTGGCTGTCCCTCCTGTTGCACCAAACCCAGCCCCAAAACCTGTTGACTGGGTGGTGGTTGTTGTTCCAAATCCACTGCCAAAACCTAGAAAAATAAATACATCACCAGTTATTTCTTATAAGGGATATGTATACTAAGAATGGTTGATTGATTGTTTAAGTTGTGAATTTTATAAAAGATCAGAGTTACACATTTTAGTACTCTTTCCAAATCTTGATCAATTACAATCAAAGTTGGTATCTTTTCTTATCTAGTAAACTATCATGTATAAAAGTCTCATAGGTTACAGCAGTAAATGTACCTGTCTTTTGAAAAATACTGATATTTGTCATCAATCTGTAATGATATTGTAATGACCATTTATAAACTGTGGTCGATCATAGGCTATTCACAAATCTGCATTTAAAAGACTCGGCCAAATAAACTTGTCTAATAAACGAATTAAAAAATAATATTGCATTGTGGGAAGGCCCCTATTTTGAACATTCTGATGGTCTAGACATCATTTTTGCTGTTGATCATAATTGAAAGGATGGAAGCTGAATTTCTGAATAAGTACACTGCAAGAAAATGGATTAAAATCCATCAAACAAAATGGTTACCTTTAAAACCAGCAGGTTGTGTAGTCGTGGAGCCAAATCCACCAAAACCTAAAAAAAAATTAAATTTTTTTTTAAATCAGCTATGCACTACTATAAGAAATATTATGTTAAAAAGTATACATGGTATATGGGCACCTTGACATAGTTAAACCATAAATGGTGAAATTTTCAAATAAATTACAACTACAAAGATATATTTCCAACTTCAATGATTTGTTGAACTATTGGTGGTTTTCAGCTGGTTTTATTTAATCTTTGATTGGGTTGGTGTCTCTTTGACACATTCCCCATTTTCATTCTCAATTATATTTGTAGAAAGAAATTATTTTGCTTATTGTTGAAGTGCAAATTTTGCCCCACAGTGAAAAGTTAAGCAATCTATTATGTTTACCTCCTATCCCTGGCTGTGTTGCTGTTGTGGCTCCAAAAGCTAAAATGAAAATTGTAAAATTTTGATATCATCATTGAGACAAAAATTTCTTTAATCATATGATGATTTTAAGATGTCCATAGATCGCAAAATCTGGATGCAATATATATGAATATTTAAACTAATGATGAAACACTTTTTAAACTTGGAGTTTAATCCTTTACAAGTCAGGAAATTCCTTGCCAATACAATACAACTACATGTACTGAAATTGGTTACTTTGATTACAGAAATGAACAATATATCAGACATAATTGACACATCCCGATAAACAATACATCCTATGCACAGGGCTCACACTACTTCAGAATTATAGGGAGAAGTGACTTCTCTTTTTGAAACTGATAGGGAGAAGTGGTGAGATTTGAAAAAGAAGTGCTCATTCGCACAGTGCGCTGCAATGTTTGGATTTTACAATAGTATAAAGGGCAATATGTAAATAATGTTCTTTTTGTATTGTTCAATTCATATCTAAGTAAGAAAATTACAATTAAAGTTACATTTGAAATTAGAAGTTGTTTAAGTTTTACTAAAGTTCTTGTGAAAAACTACCAACTAAATATCTAGCACTAAAAAAAAAAAAAAAAAAATTTTTAAATGTAAAGAAATTATCATATATATCAATTACAATTTAATTTAAAATTATCTTGTGTATGAAATTCAGTGTTTCTAATAAAAAAATATAAAAGTTATTAAGCTGGGCCATAATATATTGATATTAGTATGATAGTCTCAGAGTTAAGCAACTTTAATCAATAGTTTGAAACAATCCATAAAAAATATAGGGAATTATATACACCAATCAATTAGATGTAACCAATAGTCTCTTTATGCGTGTGGAATTCGTAATTTTTCCCTTTGGGATCAATATTCTTCTGTCAGCTGTTTCATCCGTGCGTCCGTAGTAATTATTGTAAAAGTGCGGATTTCGGTCATAACTGCTCCGGTTCAGATCCGTAGTTTAGAAATCGGTCAATGGCGGACGAATGCAAGAAAATTTACAAAAATAAACGATGTTTGACAAGTTATTTGGAAAGGAACATGACGTTTTTAATGCAATAAATGGATTAAAAATTTACTGGAGGCAACTTTTATCACGTTTAAATGAAGTAATAAACTTATTTTGCCGCCGAAATTTAGGTTGATGTACGTTTTCGAGTAACAAGCACCGGAACTTGCAGAAATGTACGAAGTGATAAAAGTTATATTTTTATCAAATAACCTGCTACACACTGCGAAGACAATGCTTCAACCTCTTTTCTAAAGATAATGAATCGTTTATGTCTGAATTTCTTTAATTATCAATAAAAAAACTGATGTTTCATCAACTTGGTAAAAATTGAAAATGTCCGATGACGGGAGCCACTGAAAGCGAGTATCGTCATGGACAGGGTGACTTGTTTTCGCTTTTGGGGGTCGGGGAAAGCGAAGTGAAGGTCGGGGAAAACGACTTCTTCGCCCAAGTCGCCTGGTAGCGTGAGCCCTGCTATGCACTGTCAGAAAGTTAGTCATTGGGTACTGATTAGATGTTGGTAATAGAGAAGTTGATGTTGCTAAAAAAAATGTCACACCAACCTCTTTTCACAACTTGCCACATACTAGACAAAATTTACTTTCACATAAGTCCATCCTTAAGAAGATTCGAATAAGGGAAAAGAATAATTTCAAGTATAAAATCTTTCAAACAGATTTGGCCTTAGAAATAGTTTATTTTAAGCCTAGAGAAAATAAATCTCTAAACAGTAAATTGTAATATAAACTTCACACAATGATGGATCAAGCATAAGAATGAATATACTTAGTTGAGTATTAACAGGTAATCCACCTGCATTCAAAATTTGTGTCATACCTGCAGGCTGTGTTGTTCCTCCACCAAATAACCCTGTAGAACCAAATCCAGCTGTTTGACCAAGATTACCTGCCAGACCTGCTACAGGTGGTCCTAAGAAATCATTATATTCAATTATAATCATTTCATCAAACTAAATCACACTTTTCTGTACATCTGATTCAAAATTCATGGTATCAAATGGCAGCTATAACTAAACAATTTCTAACAAATTTAATAAGTAAAACTGCAAGCTACTGCTCACTGATGATACCCTAGCCCAAATATGATGTAGTTCCAGAAAAAGATGCAACAATTTTTTTTTAGGACTGGTGAATTGATGGACACAGTAGTTGTTTTTGTTGATGTGGTTCATAAGTGTTTCTTGTTTTTATATAGACTAGACAGTTGGTTTTCCTGTTTGAATGGTTTAACACATTTCATTTTTGGGGCTCTTTATAGCTTGCTGTTCAGCGTGAGTCAGGGCTCCGAGTTAAAGATCATTCTTCAACCTATAATGGTTTACTTTTACAACTTGTTACTCGGATAAGAAAGTTGTCTCCTTGGAACTTATACCCCATCTTCTTATATCTTATACTAACAGGAGTATAATATTCCAAGTTAACTAAAATTAAAATGGATCAAGAATAATAATATACATTTGAACATGTCAGAATTACCTGCAGGTTGTTGTGATCTAGTTAAAGCTGATGCCATGGCAACTGCAGCAGCATTAGTCAGACCACCAAATGGTGTAGGACCAAGATGTGTGGATGTGTCTTGTCTAGTCTGGGGTTGCTGTTTCTTTTCTGGCTCAAATATGTTATTTGTATCATGGAGAAAAATCTTTCTGTAGTTTAAATAGTGCTCTTTTTGTGTCTAAAACCAAACAACCATACATTTTAGCAAATAACAGAAAATGGAACTCACTTTAAGCTGATTATATTTAATTAGTACCAAGTGCTAGGCAATCAAAATTGTGGCTATACACATTATTGTAAAGGCAAAAAACCAATACTTATAAATCTGCCTTGAAGCTTAAGGGCATACGATACAGTTTTGATCCTGTATTTACAAGGTCGTGAAAATTTGCATATAGGCTATGTTGTACCTGATTAAATCAAATATGTAATAAAAAATATACCTTCATGTGCTACTTTTTGAGTAAAATGGGGTCGAAATTTTGTATATTTGCTCAAAATTCAGATTTGTGGCCGTAATTTCTTTTTCGAAAGAAAGACATAACTTTTTTGTTATAAAAGATAAACACAAATTGTTTTTTGTTAAATAATCGGTAATTTCTGTATTTTATAAGTATCATAAAAAATTATGCATTTTTTATTCAGAAATAACTCATATTTATCAAATGTTCATGAATTGAGGAAACTACGTCATTTTTTGCTGCATGTTTATCAAAATTAAAAAAAATCCTCTATTTACAGTTTTATAAAATTTGAGTCACATAATCTCCCTGCAAAATGAAACAAATTGCTGTTTTTAACAATAGGGGTCCATGAACTCGTTTTCAAATTAAATCAGTTTGAATGATAAAAATCAGTCGAAAAATGCATCTTTTCCCGATATGTCACAGTTTGACGTCGCGAAAATAACATTTTACGTTAGCAACGTCATTACCTCCCCTGTAACTGTATCGTATGCCCTTAACTTTTGAGTCCACAATCGACAAGCTCAACAAATATCAAAATCTTAATGAACATTTTCTGAAGCTTATGCAGTTTTTGTTAAAACAGATATTTTTTGCACATTCACATTTTACGCTCCTATAGACAAATCTTTTTCGCAAAACTAAATGACAGCAAGTTACTTATCATTTTAAATTTGTATAGATAGGTCTGGGTGAGACATGGCTATACTTTCCTTTGATACATACATCTTTGAGGCCCACTATAAAATATCATGTAGAAGAAAAAAAGTATGTTTTTAAAATACCTTAACAGCTTCATGTACTTGATGTAATTGTGCAGCTAATGCTATAAATGTCTCATGGAGTTTCCTCAGCAACAGAATCAAATCTGAAAAAAAGATATATACTCAAAGATAACTTATACAAACAGGTATTATGTCTTCTCATAGATTACAAACTCATACAGTTTTACTTCTGCTTTTCTGAAAATTGACAAGCCAAAAAGACTGTCAAAAATGTTTTTTTTCTGAGATGAAAATTCTAAAATACTACTGTTTATGTCTTGATCAGTGATGCTACAGACAGACTTTTACAAATAAAAGTTTGCCTTTGTAATTTAAGATCTGACATTTTGTCTTGATACACAATAACAAATAATTGATTTAAACATCTTTCAAAATCATATATTTAACTTTCCGTAAACATGTATTTACCATCTGGTGTAAGTTTATTTGGCTGGTGTGTAGATGCCAGATGTTCTTCTAATGTTTCTATCTGCTGTCGGTATGATAACATCTGATTCTCAAAATCCTCTACCAAACGGTGGAAGTATCTGAAAAGAAAGATTTCATCTTTGATCAAAATTATAAAAAAAATTCAGAACTTTTAATTCTAATATTCAAGTGATCAAAATTATCAAAATCATACAAGTTTCAATGTACAATGTACCTGAAAAACAAATTTCTTATATTTTTACTATTCTTATTTACATGTTTCAAAACTCACTTACCCGTACTAATTTCAAATCATTAAATGTTAATGCAACTTATTCACCTTTGTAAAATCATTATAATATATGACCTTTAAAAAATATTCATTTAGTAAGAATTTTATTATATCAATGAAAATTGGAAAGTATGACCACTTTGTTAATTTTCTTTACAAATGAAATATGATTGCACTGTACTGACTCTGCAGGAGCTGTGTTGTCATACTGTAGTCCTGGAGGTATATCTTTGGTTCTCATTGACATCTCTGCATTTTTCAATTCCTGTAAAAAATTGTACAGTAAAACCTGATTTTAAGACCATTTCAAAAATAATCCATAAAGTGAACGAACTGAAACAATTTACTCAATTACCGACTTTAGCAAGGGCTTGATTTGAGGCTTTATCACAGACCAAGAATATTTTTTTTAATTTTGCTCCAAGAGTTTACATGTTTTCAGTACGGTCTCAATTTGACAACATGACAAATAGAACAGTTTCATAATTGTAATTTGCAAGTGTTTTAATTGCAATCATGAAAATTAACTAGTACGGTCTCAATTTGACAACATGACAAATAGAACAGTTTCATAATTGTAATTTGCAAGTGTTTTAATTGCAATCATGAAAATTAACTATTATCTGAATGTATTTCAATGACCTACCTGAGTCATCTCATGTTTTAACTTTTCTACTACGAGTGCATTTCTCTGTATACCATTGGACACTACAGATAACAGTTGTCTTAAAGCGACCACATCTTCCTGTACTTTGTATAGAGGTTTGGAGGTAGATCGGGCTAAGTCATCTTGAACATTCTTCTCAGATTTTGTATACTTCCTAAAATAATAAAAAAGTGAAAACTCCAACATATGTACTTTCAAATAAAATCGTAAGTTATTTGTGAATATAAATAAAAATACCTCCAAAGTTTGATCTAATTGTAAGGTGTGCGTTTTCTTTATGAAGATCTAACAGCAACAATCAAGATAGAGAACAGCAATGAGAGCTTTGTGACTTTGGTATTAGTGTATTCCAAAGATGATAATGATGTATGGCTGTTTATTTGCAGTGATATATTAAATGTATATTTAGGATGAGAACATGATAATGTTATAAGAATATTCTTGAATATGAAACACGCTGAGACAGATTTTTAAAGTTAAAGTTCTTAAGTGTGTTTAATGTATATGAACTCATATCTCCTCTTCCCTATATATAGTCAGGTCATTTTACTACATTCATTGTTTATTTCATTATTTACACAACAGGCATAGTCATGATTTTTTTTTATTTCTACAAATTGAGAAAATTATATCTATGCATGACACTAGTGAACTGATATAACATCAGAATGATGGCTTATGGGAATTACTTAATATTATAGGGTTATTGCATAAATATTGGGGAATATTGTCCTCAGTAGAATTTTATATTGCACGAGCTTGCGATATTGGAATTTATTGCACGCTAACTTTTGGTTACTTTCTGTGGGAAATATTATATTGCTATGCAATAATAAGATATCATGCATCTCAGAATTTATATTTTTAATTCTAATTCAGTATACGGGTGGAAACCCATTACAAAATGTACATATAACTTGGTCCAATTGAACAATAATGCTTCTAAATCTCAGCTAAAATTTTCTAACTAGACTTATTCATTTTTGTATGTCAATCTGCTCTCATTTTTAAAACTTACTGAAATTCGTCAACAGTTCCATATATTTCTGGAGGCAGCTGTGATGCTTTAAGTGTTTTGCCATCCCTGAAATAGTAAAATCAGAAAGATATTGTTAAGGAAATTTAATTGACAGAACAAATATGCCAAGGCCTTGTCTACATGATGTAACATTATCATCATTAACACAAAGAGTATCTTTCAAATCTATATACGGAGGGGCCTCTGTGGCAGAGTGGTCTAAGTAGTTACTATTGTAATCACTAGCCAGTCAACACTGAGGTTGAGAGTTCCAACCCACTCGTGCAGGTGCACTCAACTCCAATCTTAGCTGACTAGGATTGTCAGTTTTCCTGTCGATGGTCGGTGGTTTTCTCTGACTTCCTTCACCAATAAAATTGGCCTCCTTGAAATAGCCTAACTGCAATGCCTAAAAGTGGCGTTAAAACACCAAAAATCAAAATCAAAATCAATCAAATCTATATATTTTCTCATTTAAAGATGTTTGCTCCTCTTGTCTTTGATATTTTTGCCAGATTTTGTCGAATCCTCTAGTTTTATCCAAGAACACAAGATGGTTATTTTTTTCAGCTTTTTTCAATTTCTTAATCATTCACTTTCAATTAACCCTTTCAACACTACACAAAAAATTGAAAAATGGCTGCTGATGCTGCATTTTTTTTGTGTTCATTCATAAGAACAGTATATTCTTTTTTCAGACTGCTGTATCTTTTTTATTATATGAGATACAGAGAAAGTCATTGCATGAAAAATGCTCAGGAGAGCATGAACTGTAATGTTAGGCAATTATTTTAATGAAATTTTTATCAGGTTACCTGCATTTTCAGGTAATTAATAGGTAAAAGGTGTAATTTATTACATTTGTATTGAATTTTGAATAAAAACTACTTATAGTCTTCATTTATTTTGTGGTTTTATCTGCCATATAATTAAGAAGACACCAGTTGCTCGATTCCGTAGCGTATTGCATCATACACAATGTTTTATGTAATCGTTGAACAAATAAATGGCTCCGTCCTAAAAAATTTCAGTCAACCTCCGTTTTTCCCCCTTTTTCTACGTCTCTTAATGATTGATCAAATCATATTTCCAACACGAATTAAATGTAATAAACACATTGAGATAACAAGAAACCTTTAACTAATCCTCGTTGTTAGTTTCGCCATAGAAATGCTGAAATATTTCCATTTTTACAGCTTTGTTTCCAATTTCTGCCATTTGCATTTGTCAAAATATTTGTTTTTATTTTCCTTCTACTCCATGATTTTACAATAAAAATTGCCGGGATTTCAAGCGCAAATGAGACCTTGTATATCCTCGATTCAATGAGGAAAAATAAGAGAGAACCCAAATGAAAACCGAATGGTTTAAGAGTCCTTATGAAAAATCCTTTGTCATCGCGGCATGTGCCGCAAATAGCAGTGGGGAACAGCGTACATCATCGCGGCATATGCTGTGTATAGCGTTGAAAGGGTTAATAAACAGTCTTTAAATAAGCTTGATATTTTCAAAAATAGTTGTGAACATCCCTAACTAACCAAGGGCTCCAAAAAATAATGAGCAAGTCAAACAAAATTTTTACTGATTCCAATCTCTCAAGACTTTCAAAATATAGTCTTTTAAGCCAATCAAGGTATCCACTTTGGAATCTAAGGTAATGTATTTAGTCACAACAGATTAAAATAATTACTTCATACTTCTGATATGGATTCAGTGAACTTGTAGTAATTGGTATATATAATTAATAGTTCTAGTGTTTAAATCTAGACAAGTTAAATTCATTTCTTTTGTGTTTCTTTGGCGATCAAAGGAGTAGGTCCGGTAAGGACCGATTTTGGCCTCAATTTTCAAGTTCATCTAACGAAAGATTTTAGACACTTTTTAAACACTTAAATGTCTATTTTAATTGATTTGATAAGTTTTTGTGATAGATTTTAACTGATTTAGTCATCAAAAACGCTCCGATTCAAGCTTAAATCTAAAAAATCTATCAAATATGCCAAAAAACCTAACTTTTTAGATGTTTTTTGTCAAAAATGAAAGCGGCCGCATCCGTGTTCATTCTCAACCTTTATATATATTATGCATTATCAACAAATACAACTTACATTTCAATATTATGAATGAACACGAATGCGGCCACTTCCATTTAAGACGGAAACCGTCTAAAATTTAACTAAAATGCTAAAATTTTTAAGATTTCAGTAATTTAGCATAACTTAATTGTGCTACTACCCGATATATGTGCATTGTATTGTCAAAAACAGCCCATATCCATGTAGCAGAGATATTCTTCTTTCCAATAAATAGCTTACATATTACATTTTCACAATTTTGAAAAACTGCTATATTTTGGGGCCAAAAAGGGGTCTTACTGAACCTACTCCTTTTGCTAAATGAAAATTTTTATAGTTCAAATATAGTATTGTAAAATAGCTTACCCTGGCTTTGTATCTGTTGTTGTTCCACCTGTAAAGAAGAAAATATGATGTAAAGTATAGTCCTACACAAAGGTTTAACATGTTTAATAATGACATATTCAGTTTGGAGCCATTTAAAAGGTTTTTCATGGGATTTCAAGTTTTCAAATTTTGTATATAACATGTATAAAGTATGCTTTAAGTACACAGGTTTTGTTTTTTTATTAAAAAAATATTTTATCCTAAAAACTGACGTCCAGACATATTTGTAACTAAAAAAAGATTGAGTGTTTAAATAAAATCCAAATAAATGTCGGGAGAAACTGATTTAAAGAAAAGCTATTACGATAGATACATATTACTTTTTCATTGTCTTCAATTTAGATAATAGTTTAATTTTCTTGGTATCTTTGTTTGTCAAAAAGTTTTATTCCATGATTAATTGTTATAGCAACCCATACCAGATGTAACCGCTGAAGTCTTTGGATCAACACCTCCAAGACCTGTCACTTGTGGTTTGGCAGCAGTCTGTCCAAATATACTAGACCCAGCTAATAAAGATAGAAAATATATTTGTGTCTTATTTCTGAGTTGCTGATTAACTTTAATATAAGTAAGGTGAATATTCTTATGTGTCAAATTTATAATATCAAACATTGACTGTTCATATACCTTTGGATTTTAAATCTGACAGTATAACTACTAGTTTTTCAAAACTTCATTTCCAATTTTCTAATTTTATTTAAACCTTTTTTTTTCTAATCACAGCATGTATGTATATTCCTTTTTAATAAGTTATATTATTCTAATAAATGCTGTATAATACATAGCATTAACTAGTATCAAACTATATATTCAATATTTCAAAAATCAGAGCTCAGTTACTTTCTCATCATGACATATAAATAATCTTTTTTGAAAATGTCCTTGAAGTTTAAATGTTATATTTTTAATATTAGCGATAGTTATGGATATGAATTGACAGTGTTTTGTAAGTCTTTGAAGGCTGCCTGATTGACTTTGTAGTAATGTACTAATGTATGTAAATGTTATATCAGGCTGCACTATAAACATGATAAATAATAGCACATATATCATGTATATAGCAAAACCAACAACGTCATACCAATATACAACCAATAAATTTTCAATTTTTGCGGTCGTATAAAAACTATGTAAACATTTGTAAAACTATACATTTCCCTACATTTACTACACTTTATTTGTCTGTAAGCACATTTTAAATAAATGTAACCCAGTGAAAAGATAATGTTTTAAGACGTACTACTTGTAGCTTGTCCAATATTGATTCCAGCAGCACCCATTGTGAGACCACTTTGTAATTGTGGTTTCACTCCAAGTCCAAATCCAGCAGTGGCTGTTTGTGTGGTTCCACCTAGCCCAAACCCTTGGGCAGATGGCTGTGTGGTCCCACCAAGTCCAAATCCAGTGGATGCTTGTGGGGTGCCACCAAGTCCTGCAGCTGGCTGACTTATTGCACCTCCAAGACTGAAACCAGGCTTTGCTTGTGCAATTCCACCTAATGTTGGACCTGTGGTGGTTTTGGCTAACCCACCCAGGGTTAAACTGGTTGCAGGTTGAGTTGGTGCTCCAAATGATAATCCAGTTGCTGGAGCAGAAGTTGTTGCCCCTAGTAATGTTGTCTGTCCAAATGATACACCTGTTATTCAAAAAAGTATGTACATGTATTTGAACTCCCAATTAATACATTTGTTTCCTTCCATGATTTTATACAAAGTTAAGTTTGGAATTCTAAATGTTGTTGGTTTTTTTATAATCTACTTCAGAGATTCCTTTTCTTAAAAGTTCCACAAACATAAATTAATAATAAACTAGAGGCTCTAAAGAGCCTGTGTCGCTTACCTTGGTCTATGTGAATATTTAACAAAGGAAGCAGATGGATTCATGACAAAATTGTGTTTTGGTGATGTTGATGTGTTTGTACATCTTACTTTACTAAACAGTCTTGCTGCATACAATTATCTCTATCTATAATGAACTTGGCCCAGTAGTTTTAGTGGAAAATGTTAACAAAAATTTACAAATTTTATGAAATTGTTAAAAATTGACTATAAAGGACAATAACTCCTTAGGGGGTCAATTGACCATTTCGGTCATGTTGACTTATTTGTAAATCTTACTTTGCTGAACATTATTGCTGTTTACAGTTTATCTCTATCTATAATAATATTCAAGATAATAACCAAAAACAGCAAAATTTCCTTAAAATTACCAATTCAGGGGCAGCAACCTAACAACGGGTTGTCCAATTCATCTGAAAATTTCAGGGCAGATAGATTTTGACCTGATAATTTTACTCCATGTCAGATTTGCTCTAAATGCTTTGGTTTTTGAGTTATAAGCCAAAAACTGCATTTTACCCCTATGTTCTATTTTTAACCATGGCGGCCATCTTGTTGGTTGGCCAGGTCACCGGACACATTTTTTAAACTATATACCCCAATGATGATTGTGGCCAAGTTTGGTTTTATTTGGCCCAGTAGTTTCAGAGAAGATTTTTGTAAAAGTTAACGACGACAGACGACGGACGCAAAGTGATGGGAAAAGCTCACTAGGCCCTTTGGGCCAGGTGAGCTAAAAAAAGGTGTGCCCACTATTGCAAGTGATCAGGAGATAAAAGATTTTCTTTCTAAAAGTTAGTAAGTCATATTTATTTGAGGGTTAGTCTCTGTAGAGCATATCTCAAAGATGAATATGTTAAATATTTTCCTAAGCAGCAAACAATTTGATCAGAAGAATGGCTATACACATGTATATATGATGTTCATGTATTTCAAGAATTAATTTACAAAAACATGACAAATTTGCAATATTTTATAGAAATTTAAATAATCAACTTATAACATTTTATACCGGTAGCTGCAGGTTTAGGGGCCACACCACCTAGTCCTAAGGCTCCAGTACTTCCAGGTGGATTGCCAGACAGTAATCCAGTCAGGGTTGGCCCTGCTGTAGCACTAGTGGCAGCAGGTATGCCTCCTAAATTGAAACCAGTTGAAGTACTAGCAGGCTGAGTGCCACCTCCAAAACCAAAACCTCCAGTTGGAGCTGAGGTTGCCGCCAGATTGCCTCCCAAGTTAAACCCACCTAATATAAAAAGAAATATACATTTCATTTACTAGTCTTAGTCTGGCTTTTTCAATCAAGACAAAAACTGCCTTTGCAGACATCTTTTAAAAAAAATATAAGCTGATTTAAGAGTCTGGTAAAATAAAAATTATCTAAATTGTTCAGTGTGATTGCAATTTTTTTAATTATCCATGAGATCGCTTTAAAGATATATAACTATGATAACATTTCAATGTGAAATCTTATTTTTCTCAAAATTGTCTCTTACAAAACGTCAGATTAATGCACTCAAAAGTGACAAATCAATGCATTTTAATTGCAAGCCTTATCAAATCATGTGTTACATTTTTTTCCCCTTCAAAACTAACTGTAAGGTCATAATAGTGACACCACCCAATTCCAAACTTGATGTGTGTTTTGTGGTAATAAGTATTGTGTACAAAGTTTATAAAATAAGTTGGAAAACAGAAACCAATTTTGGGGACGTACACGACTGACAGGACAGTTGTCCAAGGATAACACCTCATGTAAACATCGCAAAGCGGTGGCATAAAAGAGGTGAGAATTTAGGATTTGTTAAAAAAAAGTCTAACCATTCATTACATATTGTAACCTACCTGTGCCTGTACTGGCTGTGTTACCAAAGCTCAATCCACCTGCTGCTGGTTGTGTGGCTGTCGATTGTCCTCCTGCTGCAGGTGCAGCACCAAAGCTAAAGCCACCAGCAGCAGCAGGAGCTGTTGCAGATTTGTTAAGTGTAAATGGCGATGATGTTGCAGATGGACCTCCAAAATTAAACCCTCCTACAAAAGATTATGTGTTCTAATGTATGAGTACATATAGGTTTTGTTATTTAGAAAATGGTTTAGTCCCAAATACTGTAGATTCATTTATTTTCATGGGTATTAATTTACGAGGATTGCTGAAAACTTGCATATTCGTGGATATTTAATTTTGTGGTTTTGCCAATCTCTGTATATAAAGCCTATTGAAAATATGTTATTGGTTTAACATTTAAATTGATGGTTCACCTGTACCAATGAAACCCACACAAATTGGTATCCAACAAATAATAATAAATCCACAGTATTCTATAACATCATATTTCTTTTATAATTTTAATTTGTGACTCCCTTGTCCACGAAAAGAATTCATCACACTTGATATACAATTGTTTAGTAGAGTCTGAACCCTACATCATAGGCTTTCGTTTTAGTTAAATTGAACTGGACAAAACATTGACCTAGACATGCAGTTGATCATTCCTGTTTCATTTAAATTTGGTCTATTTTGAAGAGCTGTTTCATTGTCAATCATACCATATCTTCTTTTCCTATTTTACTATTAATAATACATTTTGAGGAAATGGGGTTCAAATTCTCAATAAGAATTTTTCTGATGAATTCAAGGACTAGTCATTTTTGGTAATGGCGATTTCACAATTCTGACAATTAAAATCAACATGATTAAACTTCAAACTAACACATTGCCGATGATGCTGAAAACAGCAACTTTAGTCTGACTTTGTCAATGAATTTATCGAGACAAAAACTGAAGCAACTTTTGTAGTTTTAACACTGTCAGATACAATGTACTTATTTTTTTCAGCAATATCATGTTTATGACTTTTCAATTCTTCGTCATGTCAAAAATATTTTACCAGTATATTTTTTTTTTTAAATAATATTAAAATAATCTACCTGGTTGGTTAGCCATGTCTGGAATTTACCTGTAATAAAGACAACATATTATATTTTCAACATTAATGTTTCTCATCTTCTCATTGCATGCATATACAACTGTTAGTCACTCATTTACATGTAATTAATGGCTAATGACATGAATGTTAATAAAGTCAAACTTCTTTCAGACCTCTTTAAAAAAACAAGAACAAGAGTGAACATGCTGCAATGTCTAGCCTGCTTTACTTATCACAAACGAATTGATATTGAACGAATTTATAAAAGTTTTGCATGAACATTACAAATGGAAATGAGATCAAGGTCAGATGAAACGTACCAGACAACATGTTCACCATGCAATCCTTCTATACACCAAATGCAGTTGACTAATGAACCATGAAACTAAGGTCAAGGTCAGGTGAACTCTCTATGACAGATATGTACACCTGACAATCAATTAAAATATAACCAAATATTGGTGTCCTATTGAGTATAGTACTTGAAAAAAACAGACCAAAATACAAGACCTAGCTTTGAGTGCAATGGCATGCACCATAAAAATGAGGTCACGGTCAAATGAACCCTGTCAGTTGAACATACAGTATACACCTTACAGTTATTCAATCATTATCTATACAAAATATAGGTGATATATAGCTTATAAATGTAGTTTCTAGTAAATAAACCAAATCATAAAAAATAACATAGACTAAAGAAGCATTAAAATGAGGTCAAGGTCAAATGAAACCTGCCAGTCAGACATGTTTTACAATCATTCCATATACCAAAATTTGCTGATCTATTGCTTACAGTATCTGATTGGGATATGGATGTGACCACGAAAAACTTAATTTGATATTTGAGGGGTTGAATAAAGAAGGGGGCAGGTGGACTAACTGACATGTAGACCTTGCAAGGAACCCATATACCAAATATAGTGTTCCTTTTACTCATGATAAGTAAGAAATTCACATGACAGTCACTTAACAATGAAAATGAGGTCAAGGACATAGGATATATACACAAACTTTGTAACATAAGGCATCTGCATACAAGACATGAAGGTTTATAGTGTATGCTGTCCTCACTGTCTAATTGTAATCCTCACTTTAAGGTTTCTATTTCTGTTCCAGGTGAGACAAAAACTGAAAGCAGAGCTCATAATTCATACTACAATTTTGATCATTCTTCTGTGCCTGCTAATTCAAATTCCACAATATGCATGATATGCAATGGGAAACCACCAAAAAAAAAAAATCAGATAAATATAAAAATAATTTTATTCATGTAGAACTATTTGAATGTTACATCGAAATCTATTCAGTTGTTCGGAAGTTATGGATTCAAATACACCTTATCGCTATTTGTCCTCCAATACCGGACATCCCTCTGGTTCACGTAAAATTTTGACGTGCTAGGCTAATACAAAATATCTGACGCCACAATGGAAAAGTGATTGTTGTAAGATGTCAATAGTTCAAGCAAGACAGATTTTATGGTCATTCTGAAAAGTGATAAGGTGTATTAGTTTTCTAAAATTGTCAAATTTGCAGATAAAATTACATGTATACATGTACATGATTTTTCATCTCATGTAATTAAATATAATATTCTTATCCCAAACTTTGTCTAGTTTGAAGAATTAAATATTTTTATTAATAATTATAAGGAGAACGAAAAAAGTTAATTTCTGATTGTTGTTTCATTTGTAAGAGATGTTGAAGATACTGAAATGTGCATTCAAACTCAAAAGTAGTAAACAAACTGACAATGCCATGACATAAAATGAAAAACAACAAAGAGATACAACAGTACACAGAAAACTAAAGACTGGACAACACAAATCCAACCAAACACCATGAACACAGGGGCGGGGTATGATGTTGGGTGCTCCAGAAGTGTAAGGATTCTTTTCTTTTAAACACAGCAACAGATCTTGTGATCTACCCAGAGATAAGTGCATGGACAGAACTTGTTTACATGCCAGACATTACCAAAATACTATACACAGAAATTATATTATCATTCAATTGTTTCCTTATACTATCTCGGGAAAGTTGTGATTTACTCGCTAAATATACGTTGGTAGTGGGTCTTCCAAATTTATGGATAGAAACAAGTGCCTGTAAAAGTTGCACAGCTAAAAACGAAAGCTGGATAAATTTTTGCTAGCACGAACTACATGTACATACACAAGTAAACTTTCCAATTATTTAGGTTGCAAAGATATGGACTGCATATATATAACTTCTTATCTATTTCTAATATCTTCAGATCATACAATCACTACAGAATTTCCCACCAAAATTATATTATTTTTCTCATCTCATGCCTTTCGAAATTCTGTCGACTGATTCCTTAATTAATCGACACTTTCGTTGAGCAAGGTATTATTGAAAATTTTGGACAGGGAACTAGTAACAATAGTAATAGATGAAACCAGGATAAGTTGGGATACTTTTCCGGAATATTGTGCAACATTTTACAGAATACAGAATACATTTTACACCTGAGATCACCCCCAGTTTATGGTGGAGTTCGTGTTGCTTATTCTTTAGTTTTATATGTTGTGTCATGTGTACTATTGTTTGTCTGTTTGTCTTTTTCATGTTTAGCATGTATTGTATTGTATTGTATTGTATTGTATTGTATTGTATTGTATTGAGGGCCCTCATGGGGTTTTTGATTATGTGATTACTTGGCCGTTTTTTTAATGATTATTTGATTATTAAGCCAAATATTTCATGATTATTTGATTACCTAGGACTGTATTTTTAGTTTATGATTATTTGATTACTAAAGATAAGCAAATATTTAATGATTATGTGATTATATTGGCAAAAAAATGGTGATTATGTGATTACTAGGACCCCCACATGAGGGGCCTCTGTATTGTATTGTATTGTATTGTATTGTATTGTATTGTATTGTATTGTATTGTATTGTATTGCATTGTATTGCATTGTATTGTATTGCATTGCATTGTATTACATTGTATTGCATTGCATTGCATTGCATTGCATTGCATTGCATTGCATTGCATTACATTGTATTGTATTGTATTGTATTGTATTGTATTGTATTGTATTGTATTGTATTGCATTGTATTGTATTGTATTGTATTGTGTATTGTATTGTATTTAGTAGTTTCCGTAAATTCTTTTTTAAATTATTTCTATATTGAAAAAAAAATTGCTTGCATTTTATGGAAGAATTGTCAATGAAAGTTGACAAAAGGGACCCAAAAAAATCATCCCTCTTGTCGTAAATTTTAGTGTATAGTTTCCCGTGTAGAACGAACATATCTAAAATCCAGGTAAGGACAGTTATAACTGTTTATATTTTATTTATTTCAAGTGAAAGTTATTTCCTTTGGGTAAATTTCAGCCGTATATTTAGAAAACACATCAAGATAACCGTAAGTGTTGTTGAATATATATCAATTAAATGCAAGTTAGACTGGTCATAAACTGTGATTCATGGCAGTACAAGTCTGATATTAGGGGCGCCATTGGTGCCCATAGGAATACCTACCAACTCGTCGATATGTAACCTTTGATGCCGAAACGTACATTAATATTAATATGCATGGAAAAATTGTCAGCTACAACTTAATCACACACCCAATAAGTATATCTAACATATTTACCTTTCTCATTAGGGAATAAAATTGAGAATGGAAATGGGTTAATATCAGAGACAACAACCCGACCAAAGAGCAGACATCAGCCGAAGGCAACCAATGGGTCTTAAACGCAGCAAGAAAATACCGCACTCGGAGGTAATCCTCATCTAGCCCCTAAATAAAATTGTACATACTAGGTCAGTGAAAATGGACGTCACACTAAACTCCAAAACATATAAATGAACTAAGACTAACAGAGGCTCCTAAATTGGGACAGGTGCAAAAATGCAAAGAAAAGAAGGCTTTACAGCAAAATGATTTGAGTGTGTAGGTAAAGGGTATACATTTGGCTAGCTTGCTTGTTAACTGAACCGTAAACTTATTATAAAGTTAGCTACTATAGTATTCTGCCTAGCTCCTTTCGGAGTAGTCTAGTCTTACAGACAGATATATTAGTTACCTGTCGGACTAGACTAATCATAAAGGAGGGTAGTATACATAACCTAATAATGCCACGGACTTCACGGCTCAGCTAGCAAGCACACAATATATATATAACCAATGATATTATCTTTACCTACACACTCAATTCATTTTGCTGAGTTGAAGCAAATATATTTGTAACTAAATAGGAAAACCTTTGTTTGATAAGATTTTGTGGAAGTGTAGTGGAAAGAGTTGAAAAGTAAAAACTGTCAACTAATCAAAACTTCAAAAGGACCACAAAAAGCACCTGATTTATCTAAAACAAAGAATGTTTAACAACTTATAACATATATAAGATGTCCCTAGCTTCATATCAATGAGCAAAACTATGAGACTTGAGGGACGGTTTTAATCAAAATTGATGTATGTATATGTTACAGGGAATTTGTGAAATCAGTGATTTTGTAAAATCCCTGAAATTTCAGGGAATTTGTAAAATCACTGAACTGATTAATGATTTTATAAAATCCCTGAACTGATTAATGATTTTATAAAATCCCTGATTTTGACTAATGATTTTACAAAATCACTGAAATAATTAAGATCTTTTTTACAGATTCACTGATTAAATTCAGGGAATTTGTAAAATACATTCATTCATTTTTATTAAGAATTTCAGTGAAAAAAGACTACAACAGTATGAAACTCCAGAAATGATTCACGAGGTTCACTATTCGATTTTAGGATATCTTTAAATATTTCAGGACCTCCATAATTCGATTTAAGGGGGATATCTTTGAAACGATGTCAAGAAGTCCTTTAAAAATTGATGTCAAAATGTCTTGAAATATTTAGCCATACATTTTTCTAATAGAAATAGTTTTGACTTTATACTCCGCGCCTCATACAAACCCGTTTACATAAGGTTATCGATAAAAGGCTCTCAACATATGACATACGAAAAAAAAACTCTTAAGAAGAAAATCTCTAGTCTGATTTATACAAAAACAATAAACGAAAATCATTGGCCCAGCTTTGTCCTGATTTATAGTGAGGCACACTTTAGGACTTTGGCTTTAATGCTCGCAATGACGATAATCTGTTGATAATCTGTTGATAAGCTGAGGTTGCAATTTACGAATGCAAAGATTATATTCGAGGAAAATAAGATGAGATTATAATGACAATTGGAACATTTCTGTTGTTATATGTAATTCAGATATTCCATAATTTTGATCGGATGTGTGATGGTGTTCTAAAGTTTTCGAAACTCTGTATGATATCAACTTCACTTAGAACTCTTGGTTTAAAAGCTTCGTTGAGGGCAGACAGGAACCCTCTATCAAGAAAATTTAACACGAAATGTAAGCTCTGGACTATCGTTTCAACTGGGAGAATCAGATATATACCCAATCTAATTAAAAACCGATCTCTCATCGCTCCTGTTTCTGATATCCCACGCGACCACGCGACATATCAGAAACAGGAGCGATGAGAGATCGGTTTTTAATTAGATTGATATATACCGATAACTCATATGGCAGCGCTGCTGCGATGTTGCTACATAGAAATGGAAAGTTCAAGTGGTAGAAAGCTGAAACTATCTCTTTAGTCGTAAATATTTGTTCTCGATCGACCCTCGTTGTCAACATGGACTTTATTATAAGTCCCTGTTGTCAATTACTAGATGTAAGTCGTGATCTGAGGCAGACTGAAGTATCCGGCCACGTGGCCACTTGTATTTTTGTCCATCTGATGAGTTAAGCCTTTTCCAACTGATTTTTATAGTTCGTTCTTATGTTGTACTGTTATACCACTGTCCCAGATAAGGGGGAGGGTTGGGATTTACATTTACATTATTTATGTATGTGCCTGTCCCAAGTCAGGAGCCTGCCGTAATTCAGTGGTTGTCGTTTGTTTATGTGTTACATATTTGTTTTTTTGTTCATTTTTTTGCATAAATAAGGCCGTTAATTTTCTCGTTTGAATTATTTTACATTGTCTTATCGGGGCCTTTTATAGCTGACTATGCGGTATGATCTTTGCTCATTGTTGAAGGCCGTACTGTGACCTATAGTTGTTAATGTCTGAGTCATTTTGGTCTTTTGTGGATAGTTGTCTCATTGGCAATCATACCACATCTTCTTTTTTATATGAAAATATATATGTTGTATCCTTAAATTCAGATCGGATGGGATAGTCACCAAACTTTGAGTTAACATATAAGCCACGGTGAGAGCAGTATTCAGTATTTAAACAAATACTGAAAAAAACGTGGTTATAAAACCGAAGATTAATTTTTGAAACTTAATATTCGATTATATTCGATTATATCTGTGACATAGCACATTGCTATTTATAGTATAATAGTCCAAAATCATATAGACCTACAACAATAACTTGAAAGATAAAATTTTAAGAACAGTAGTTTTATGAAGACAAAAAAAATCAAAACCAAGGAGTAAACAAAGACTCACAAAACCGAAGGACATTTAACATCAACAGTTGTAAATAATAGATAAGAAACAACACGATCTCCACTAAAAACCGGGAGTGAAATCAGGTGCTCCGGAAGGGTAAGCATTTCCTGCACCGTATACGGCACCCGTCGTGTTATTTCTTTGTTAAGTTCGGTAATGATGCACTGCAAATCTAAGTGTTAATAAATAGAACACTGCTTGAACCAATTGGAAGGATAGAAAATCGGACAAACGACTGTCTTCGATTTGAACACCGGTGTTCACTGTGTCTGAACACTCATGTTAATATTTTTAACACAAACATTAAAACTTTGAACACGTCTCTAAGCATGAACATATGACGTTAAAATATTGAGCATTCGGTGTACAAATTTTGAACGCGTCCGGACGCGTCAGGCGTCAGGTATATTTACAGTGTGGAAGGTTATTATGACTGAGGAAGACTATCTTCTGACACAATTTTGTCATAATGGCCAATCAACTCATGATGGCGACCGTAAAATTTCTTGAGTGATGACCTTGGCTTAATTTGATTGATTCATAGCCCTGTCTTAGCAACTTTTGAGAAAGCAGTATTCCTCGTTCAACAAAATCAACGTACTTTGAGCTAGCTCTAGAGTGACGTTTCAATTGAGACACATATACTCCATATGGTGGTGCCGCTGGGATGTTGCTATACAGCCAAAGCATTTGACAAAGTCCCTCATAAAAGACTTCTATACAAACTTAACTATTATGGTATTCAAAATGAAACACTAAACTGGGTCGCTGCCTTCTTAAATGACAGAAGTTGTCCTGGATGGAGAGTCATCTGACCTGGCTCCAGTCACCTCAGGTGTCCCTCAAGGCACAGTTCTGGGCCCAGCCTGAATTATTCTTGGTATGCATCAACGACCTACCAGAATACTTACAATCCAGTAAGCTCAGACTGTTTGCCAATGACAGTATCATCTACAAAACCATCAAATCTCAAAGTGACTGTGATGCACTCCAGTTAAATTTAGATGCAGCTGCTATGTGGGAGCTAGACCGGTTGATGGGTTTCCATCCAGACAAATGCACAGTTCTTACAGTATCACAAAAGAAAAAACAGTTGAAACATGACTATATCCTGCACAATCACAAACTTGAACTAGTCACCTCAGTTAAAAATCTGGGCATTACACTACAAGCAAACTTAAAATGGTCAAAACATACAGACAACATCACAGCTAATGGTAACAAATCTTTGGGCTTCTTAAAAAGAAATTTAAAAACATCATGTCAGAACATCAAAACCCAGGCATATCTGGCACTAGTTCGTCCTAAGCTTGAATATTCATGTTCAGCATGGGATCCTCACACAGTTGAACAAACCTCTAAAATTGAGATGGTCCAAAGACGAGCTGCCAGATAGTCTGTAACAGGTACCATAACATCAGTAGTTCTGGATACAGACATGATAAACTCACTAAACTGTCCCACACTACAGGAAAGAAAATAACGCACAAGATTGATAATGTTCTACAAAATAGTACATCAAATCGTAGCAATCCCATCTGCTATCCCCATACCATCAGACAGTAGAACCCGCAAAAATCATAGTTTCACTTTCAGACACATTTCTACCAAAAAAAGATACATAAATTTTCATTTTTTCCGTACACCATTACTCAGTGGAATTTACTACCAGTAACACAGTCGCTGTAACCACAGTCGACACATTTAGAGAACAGCTTACGCCAACTGTTCTCCACAAATTCATTTAACTCATTATTAGACTATATATGTACATATAGTTTTAATCACAATTTAAAATTATTTTTTTAAGCACTCCAAACTTATTTTCAATTATTTTTCACGGTGTTTTTATAAATATATATATATAGGCCACGCAGCGCAAAACAATATATAATCTTCAGATAATGAAGGACTACTGAAAACCTAAAGAAGAAAAAGAAGAACGTAAGTGTATTATAAATGCACGCCGTACATTAGTTTTTAGTAATTGAGCGCACCTTACCCGGATAATGTCACTTCCGGGAAGGAGGTGTCATGGCGCTGATGATGTTAAAAAAATCTGAGACATAAAATCCATATTTTACTAAGAAACAAAAGTCTGTCAGTCGACATGGACTTTATCAAAACCCCAAAGGTAATGATTGAAAAAGTTTGAATCAGGACAAATTGGAAAACTGAGAATATATAAACCGCTAACATCAGAAAACTGTTTTGTAAATATCCAAAAAGAGGGCTATAACAAGTTTTAATAGTCTGTTCTGTTGACAAATTTGATGCAAAGGCAATTATAAATGAGACAATTTGTATCAGGAATCGTTGCATATTCTTAAATCAAAAACAACCTGGCCCATGCCATTTGCTACAAATTTAGAAATGGGTGTGTAATTTTGTTGATAGAGACTCCCCCAAATCTGTTGTAATAGCATGATACACCTTATTGCTATTTGCCAAATTGGAAATCTGCCCTGGTTGACCCGAGAATTTGTGCCACTTGATCTATTGACCACATATAACAATCAAGTTTCCATTGAAGCTTTTGATTGAATTTTGTATTATGACTTCAAAATTTTACTGGAAACTTGGTGGTATCGAGTAATGGGGGACACAAAGCGGTACAGTGTATTATCCATCAAGAGTGCAGATTAAGAGATCTTATCACCATTTTCCAAAGACTTTGAGAGACTTGAACTACTGATGTCTGAACAACAATAATTTTTCTTATGTGGCCTAACAAAAAAGTATGTGTGGTTACTGTCATGACTGTACCCCTACCTAGTACCCTAATTATAATCCCCTACCTTAAAGTTTTTATGGCCATTTTTTTGGGATACGATTGCTTTCAAGCAATCTGTAGACTTATACTGGTGGCTCAGAGCAATTTCCCTCACGTCAATTGTTTTATTCTAAACATTAAGGAACATCTCAGATTCTTATGATTGTCTTGCTTTAAAAGGTAAAAACAAACAAAGGGATTGAACTAAAATCAACTTTCCTATAATGTTCTTTTCATAATCTTCATGTTTGATAATTCCCTTGACTTCGATGCGTGTTTTTAACAACACGGAAAATCAGAATTAAGCAGTATTTATATTTAGTGTAGTTATAAATTTAGAAACACGTCAGAGGGAATTCCCAGTTTTGATAAAATGCGAGTGTTCTCTGAATATCGATAAATCTATTTCTGTCATATAAGAACTGAAGTGGAGTTTTTCTTATATGTTACCGTTATAAAACTGATATTTGAGATTGTACTTCCATAAAGAAATTGAGAACCATCTATAGGTCCATTTAGAATAAAATAAATATATTCCACATCGTAGAACACCCCTTCAGGGGAAATGGAGTCTTCCATATTATCGTTTCGAGTTGTCTCCCTTCCGGCAGTAACTTCCGTGAATTCTGAATATAAACAAGACGTCGAGTATTAGCTCGTTCTGTCAATAAACGTCGTATTATATTAAAAACGAATGCAATTTAAACCGATAAATGTGTACGGAAAGGAGCCATGATGACTGACCCAAAGGAAATTAAATATTTAAAGAGTTAGGAATGGGGTTCCTCCTAGAATTAACGTAGGAAAAAAGGTGATAAGATACGAATTGAAATCTACATCTACATCTACATCATACGACGATCCATCAGCACATTGATGACTATACGTCGGCGCATCCCTAACAGACACTTAATAAAATATAATAACCAATGAGTGAAATAAAATACCTTCTCTGACATCTCTCACTCTGAGTCAGTCAGTGACTGCTGTGGAAAGTAAACTTGGTATTGATAGTACAAAAATAAAACACAATAGACCTAATTACATTGTTCATACATTTTTATCCGGGTTTGGCTATTTTGTAACTATTTTACATGTCTGTTTGTCATTTGAATTAGTTTTGAAAATAGTATTATCCAGCTACATGCATACATGTGTCAATGAAACAACGGCAATCGTATCCCTCAGAGCAATCTGCTCTTTGATTATTAAGCACTGTTAAAGCCACAATGTTACTCCCAAAGACTCAATGTTTGAAAAATAAAAAAAAAATAAAAAAAAGAAATCCCTACTTACATGTACATGTACTTACCTTGTTTTTTTTCAGTATGTGACAGTATAAAATACACATACTTTTTTGTTTGGCCTGTGCCATCTGACATATTCCTTTCACTTGTGATATCAAGATTTTACCGTAACATGTGATGTCTTCTAATAGGGCTTATCTACTACACTTGACCCTAGAGTTTGCAACACTTCAACTTCTGACTTCATACATGTACAACAATCACTTTTTCAAAATTTTACTGCAACCTTTCCATGCTTTCAGGAACAAATAGCGTTAAGGTGTATGATGGACAAAATGCTATATAGCTTTTAATTCTTGCATTTTTCACACATTTCCTATGTCCAATGATTACGTTATTATATCACAGTAAAACAGATTTTGAAATGAGGCATTTACCTCTATTGACCTGGAGGCAACTCATTCACTAAAGCCCAAACCATATACAATGTAGCCCTTTTAGATGTCTAGGTTTATCTTTCCTAAAATTTGGAACTCTCCTGTGAAAGGAGATAGTGGTAAAAGTACAATGTACTTCTGGTAGGTACCTAGCAAAATGAAACGTAACTGGTTGCACAGTAGATAAAGTCAGATTATAGCGAGATATAGTCATTTAAAAACTCTATTGTTGTGTAACAAATTGCATAACTAGAGTTGCAAAAGTGTAAAACTGTGTCTTTACATAAGTTCCCTTTACACAGAAGAAACAAATCTATACATGGCAATACCATGTTAGTTGCAAAAAATGGAAGCCAACAAGTTGTTCCAAACTTTGTTCAGAGCATTTCATAACTTAGAGAGGTCCAACAAATGATCATCCATTGTCATCCATATTTGACCATAATTTTTCCTGCATGTACAGTATTATAAATTTTTACACATCTTTAACATATATTCGACAGATAATATTTCATTCAGTGGTTGTTGATCACAAGCTGATTAACTTTTGAGCTTTTGCTGTAGATTACTATTAGTGACATTGATAAATAATGAAAACAGAGCATAGGCAAAAGTGACAGACAAGTGAATTGAAAGAGCCATAACATTTGTTTTTATATTGTCCATGTGTTATAATTTGTTACTCAAACTATTCCTTAGCAGTTGATGATTTGTTGTATTACATTTGTTCATTAAGAATCTATTATTTCTATTTACCTTCAAGAGCATGTGTGTTTACATTCTTTCATCACGGTTTTCCCTCCCACACTTGTGCTATGCGATGGCCGAAGTTATTATGAGTTAAGGTCACTGCATACTGGAAAATATTGGTGAATAAGTGTCTGGGACGTCAATAATTCATTATTGGTACAAATATGAAGAATTTGATAGGATAAAAGATTTTCTTTTTTAAAAATGTTCATGTTCACTTCTTTACGAGTAAAAATTTAACTTTTTATTAAATTTGAAGTTTCATATGACTTTATGAAAAAATTATATTTTACTCAAGTAGTTAAAACTGTATAAATATACATCACAAACATACAACACTACTGACTAAAAAATTCAAACATTCGAATAAATCTTACCAATAAGCCAACAAAAAGTTCAGTAGTTGATTGTAAATTTGAAAAAGACACCAACAAGTTTTATTTTAAATTTTATTTTTAGTAAATTTGACAAAGACGCCAAAAATGAAGCTTTTGTAGTTCATAGCACTTACAGTATATGTATATATATGTATAGTATATACATATTCTCATTTAAGTAAAAAATAAATACAAAGGTATAAAACCAAATGAAAACAACACTGAAAAAAACCTCTTGCTTCAGATTCACAATCAATAGCTTGCTGCACAGTTTAAGTAAATGTAACTACAGCTTTCTGTAGTGTTTTAACATCTTGTTATATCTCTGTTGAGGAGGGATAGGACCTTTATCGGGACTTCGGGATCGGGCGTTTTTAAGTCCGGGATTTCGGGATCAGGACCCCTCCTATCCCCCCTCTCTGTTGTAGTTACTGTAAACCAACAAATTTTCACATGTGATTTATTTTAGCAACTTTCTTGAGAAGATAAATAAAGCGAATATGAATTGCCGCTAACACATAGAACTTGGATCTTTCCTATTTACCAACATCAAATATATTATAAATTTGCAAAATTAAATTGCTGCCAAGTAGGAGAGAATCAGACTTCAGGTTTGAAATCCTTTGGTCTGTATGTCTGGCAAATCAGTTTTCTACACTTATTTTCTTCGTGCTTGAAGATATTGATTTGATATATTGTTTTATCATGACAAGTTACAGATCAAGTTCAAACTGTGTTCTGGTCTAATTATTTTGTGCAGAGTTATGGTCCTTCGACTTCGAAAAGTTCATTTAATTAATCAGTTTTCCACATTTTTTTTCGTCATGCTTGAAGATATTGACTTGATAATTAAGGTCTTTCCTCTAGGCGAGGAAAGACCTTATTGTTTTTCTAATGTTTTTTAAGGTCTTTCCTCTCCGCGAGGAAAGACCTTATTGTTTTTCTCCTGTTTTTTTTTTTTTTTTTCATCCAGCATTTGTTTGACATGGCCTCCCCTCGTTTCTATTGGAGTTATCAAGACCAAATATGGACCATCGGTAGACCTCATCATGAAGTATTACCAGATGAGGCTGTGTAGGATTTCATCATCCCCTTTAGAAGTTATCTCCCTTTTATTGTTTTTTTTCGACATGGCCCCCCCCTCGTTGTTTTTGAATATATCATGACCTTATTTGGACAATAGTTAGATCTCATCATGATGTGTTACCATATGAGGCTGCTAAGGATTTCGTCATTCCCTATGAGAGTTATGTCCCCTTGAAGCAATTTCTTTCTTTTACATTTTTCTCAAAAAGTATTCAAGATAGAATCCATTTGAAAACGGCAACATGTACAAGACCAGATGGCAATGTTAATTAACATATACAATCATTTTGTTGTTAACCCTTATAAGGAGTTATTTCCCTTGAAAAAATATACACAATTTTTGAAAAATTGTATCTCGAGAACCGGAAGTCGTAACTAAAGACTTGGGACCTACACCAATCATCTTAGGTTCATGTGACCTTTAATATGCACCCAAGGTCAAAGGTCACAGAGTGCAAAAAAAAATTACGCTGCAATTTGAAGCTTTCATATTAAGAAAACGATAAGAGTTTGCTGCATACTTACAGCGTATAAAATGTTCCTCTCGACGAGCTCTACATTTTATACACTGAGCTCAAAAGAGTCCGACTGTCTGTTCAAAAGTTACGACGGGATGATTCTTAAAAGTATAGTATTGTGTGTATATCTTTTTAAAGGTAACAGATATCAACCTACTATAAACTGCAAAGATGATCAGTAGTTCAAGACCTTCAATTTGAGGTCAATGTCAGGTCATGCTGAAATTTCACCTTGACCTTCACATTATACTATGACCTTGACCTTGTGATATTTGAAAGGTCAAATGGTCCTGAGTTGAATGATGATAGTCCCATGTCTCTACGACTTCCGGTTCTCAAGTTTTGTATTGCATCATATATTTGATGATTAATTGTGACCTTGGTTAACTTTGAAATTGTCCATATTTTTTTTCTATAATGTTGTCCTTTAACTGTAGATCATTTATCATTTAACAGATTTGAGATATCTATTGTCGTTTTAGAGATAATGCAGTTTGAAGTTTTGCGAGCGGAGGCATGTATTTCTGAATCATCAAGAGCTTACCACTTAAAATGTTTTAGAAATTGAAGAGGTTGACATAGTTATAATGTTTGACCAAATACCAAAAACATTCCATGGAAAAAAACACCAAAAAATCAATTTGAAATTTTCAAGTTTTGCATTGACTTTGTAAGTTTCATAACTTCTATTTATATCGTTGATATTGCATCATTATTTGCACTTTGTCAAATGGGGTCATCTGATATATCAAATTGAAGGTCTTAATAAACTCTACTTAAAAATGACAATTTTAAACCCCCTTTTCATCCCAGGGGGACTGGTGGGGTCATTTAGTGAAAACATTCAAATTTCTCAGATGGTAAGATTGTCGCATATCAAATGAAAGAACATAAAGCGTACATTTCAAATTTCAAATTGACGTCTCTCAAAAATGGGTTGGATGGGGTCATTGAGTTCAAAAAATAAATGTTCTTTTAAGTTAGGGTGGTTGTATATCAAATGAAAGGTCATGATGTGTACATTTGAAATATCAAATTCCTGACCTCCAAAAATTAGTTGGATAGGGTTATTAAGTGCAAAAATCAAACTTTCTAGAACATGGTGTTGTCGCATATCAAATGAAAGCTCATCTACTCTGTTCCATATATCATAATTCCGATCTCAAAAATGTAGGCGGATGAGGTCATTAAGTGTAAAAAGCGAAAAGTTTCAGAAGGTATGATTGTCGTATATCAAACGAAAGGTCGTACAAAGTACAATACGAAAACATCACTTTTACAGGAAAGACCTTTCAATTGTTTTACAAACAATTGAGATACTAGTTGGTATTTAGTTTTATCATGACAAGTTACAGACCAAGTTCGAATTTTGTTTTGGTCAGATGATTTTGTCCAGATCTAGAGTTGGTGGACTTTAAAAAAATCAATTTTAGAAAAATCAGTTTTCCACACTTTTTTTGGACATGCTTGATTTGAATATATTGACTTGATATTTGTAACATAGTTTACACCATGACAAGTATTAAACATGTATGATGTATATCAAGTTTGCATTTTGTTCCAGTCGATTAATTTTTAACCGGAAGGGAACTTTGTATTGCAATGCAATACTCTCAGAATGTTTGTTTAGTTTCTTTTGGAATAAGGGCAAGGATTAGGCAAGTGGCTAAACTAACAGTATAAGGTCTGAATCCCACAGGAATAAGAAAAGTTTCTAAAACTGAACTGCAAGCCCTAAATATCACAATTTCAACAACTTCCCCAATAATTACAGTTAATGTATGTGTTAATAATCTTGGTTAGGTTCATGATTAAGCAATATTTTTATACGACCGCAAAAATTAAAAAATTTTTGGTTGTATATTGGTATCACGTTGGCGTCGTCGTCTGCGTCGTCGTCCGAATACTTTTAGTTTTCGCACTCTAACTTTAGTAAAAGGGAATAGAAATCTATGAAATTTTAACACAAGGTTTATGACCACAAAAGGAAGGTTGGGATTGATTTTGGGAGTTTTGGTCCCAACATTTTAGGAATTAGGGGCCAAAAAGTGCCCAAATAAGCATTTCCTTGGTTTTCGCACTTTAACTTTAGTTTAAGTGAATAGAAATCTATGAAATTTTGACACAAGGTTCATGTCCACAAAAGAAAGGTTGGGATTGATTTTGGGAGTTTTGGTTCCAACAGTTTAGGAATTAGGGGCAGAAAAAGGCCCCAAATAAGCATTATTCTCGGTTTTCGCACAATAACTTTAGTAAAAGTAAATAGAAATCAATGAAATTTAAACACAAGGTTTATGACCACAAAAGGAAGGTTGGGATTGATTTTGGGAGTTGAGGTCCCAACAGTTTAGGAATTAGGGCCAAAAAGGGGCCCAAATAAGCATTATTCTTGGTTTTCGCACCACAACTTTAGTATAAGTAAATAGAAATTTATGAAATTTAAACACACAGTTTATGACCATAAAAGGAAGGTTGGGTTTGATTTTGGGAGTTTTGGTCCCAACAGTTTAGGAATAAGGGGCCCAAAGGGTCCAAAATTGAACTTTGTTTGATTTCATCAAAAATTGAATAATTGGGGTTCTTTGATATGCCAAATCTAACTGAGTATGTAGATTCTTAATTTTTGGTCCCGTTTTCAAATTGGTCTACATTAAGGTCCAAAGGGTCCAAAATTAAACTTAGTTTGATTTAAAAAAAAATTGAATCTTTGGGGTTCTTTGATATGCTGAATCTAAAAATGTACTTAGATTTTGATTATTGGTCCCGTTTTCAAGTTGGTCCAAATCGGGGTCCCAAATTAAACTTTGTTTGATTTCATCAAAAATTGAATAATTGGGGTTCTTTGATATATGCCAAATCTAACTGTGTATGTAGATTCTTAATTTTTGGTTCCGTTTTCAAATTGGTCTACATTAAAGTCCAAAGGGTCCAAATTTAAACTAAGTTTGATTTTAACAAAAATTGTATTCTTGGGCTTTTTGATATGCTGAATCTGAACATGTACTTAGATTTTTGATTAGGGGCCCAGTTTTCAAGTTGGTTCAAATCAGGATCCAAAATTATTATATTAAGTATTGTGCAATAGCAAGAAATTTTCAATTGCACAGTATTCAGCAATAGCAAGAAATCTTCAATTGCACAGTATTGTGCAATAGCAAGAAATTTTCATTTGCACAGTATTGCGCAATAGCAGGAAATCATCAATTGCACAGTATTGTGCAATAGCAAATATTTTCAATTGCACAGTATTCCACAATAGCAAGAAATATCTAATTGCACAATATTGTGCAATAGCAAGAAATTTTCAATTGGAGTTATCTTTCTTTGTCCAGAATAGTAGTTGAATCAGCTTAAATCATTGTTTTATACAATATACAATGTATATTCACTTTTACTACCAACTGATAAGGCCAATTAAAATTAATTGATAGATTTTCATCCCCGCCCGCCCCTCTGAAATCGTCCCGCCCCGATTTTTTTTATTTAAAAAAATTACGATTTCCAGATTTCGTTCATGTCCGTTACCGGGAAACATCGATAATTTCGTTTCATTTAAAACTTCCAGTTTCAAATTTCGGTTTTCTATTTAGAGTATCCTATTCTAACGAAAATGATTAAGTCGACATATCATCTACCAAGAATAGATATTGATAACGAGAAGGGCATGAAATATTCGAGTTACGAGTAAAACGCTGTGTCCAAGAACGCAAATTGCGGTATGTCACAAATGATTAGAAACCCGTATTTTTTTAATTTATTTATACAATGACTTTGTGTCAGGAAATTTGGACTGTGAATGATATCCAAAGTGTAAGAATTATGGAACATTTTGGTACAAAAAAACTTACTGGATTAAAGAAATGGACACAAGCACAAACGTGTTAGATTTATGACCGTATATTGGGAAAAAAAGTCGACAAACATACACATTTTATTATAGCAAGCCCTTAGATTTACCCATGGCTGATGTTTTTTGTTGACAAACTGCAAACACCTTCTGTTCCAATACCCTCAATTTAGTCCTTCAACAACAACTTCTTTTTAGTAAAGTTCATGTTTTACATAAAATTATTTTTATTTTTTATTAGTTTTAATTTTATTCTGTACTCATAATACTTGTGTTGCATACAATTGTACCAATACATTTTCTTCAGTTAATGAGGACTGCAAACCATCGCTTAGAAAGCAAAATAAATTTGATGTAGGTATAGTCCAACTCAAGAGAGCATTTCTCTTTGTTTTTGATGTTTACTATAAATAGGTTTCTAAAACGGCAATTACATGTATAACAGTGGTTGCCAATCAAGAGATACATGTATTTATTTAAGAGTTTTCAAAATTATTCTTGATTCCTTATACGGCATGTATATACATGATATATATAAAAGCTTATTTTACACTTGCTTATACCCCGCGGTATGAAGAACTCATGACAAGACGGTTTTATATGAAATAAAATTGAAAAAATAAAATCCTCCCACCCGCCCCATTTTTTACAAAAATTTGGATGAAAATCTACTAATTAATTTTAGTTGGCCTAAATTAAAAACAATCTTTACCATTAAGTGATAACAAGCACTTTATTTTACATTTAAATATTTTATGATGTATTTAAATGAGTAGTTATTGTTGCAAACTCCATTAGAAATTTGAATTGAGATCAGTTTTGGAAAAAGGGAAAGGGGGATGTGAAAAAAAGGGGGTGTTTCTCATTTCAGATTTCATAAATAAAAAGAAAATTTCTTCAAACATTTTTTTGAGAGGATTAATATTCAACAGCATAGTGAATTGCTCAAAGGCAAACAAAATATTTTAAGTTCATTAGACCACATTCATTCTGTGTCAGAAACCTATGCTGTGTCAACTATTTAATCACAATCCAAATTTAGAGCTGAATCCAGCTTGAATGTTGTGTCCATACTTGCCCCAACCCTTCAGGGTTCAACCTCTGCGGTTGTATAAAGCTTCGCCCTGCGGAGACATCTGGTTAAATCAGATTTTGAGCTTGAAGTTAGTATTATAACACTTACAAGTCCATCAATGAAGAGTAAGATGGTGTAGTGATCTGTCAGTGTCCAGTTTTGGGGAACTACTTTAGTTTGATTTTTTAACATGTACCTTTTATGTAAATGTCACATTCCCACTGATTCTCTTTTATTAATCTTGAAACAGAAATCATTTAATTTCTCACAAATGTTCATGTTACAATTACCGGTAACTATAAATGAAATAAAAAAAGAAGAAAAATCAGAACTATTAATATTTTGTATAGTTTTAATGTTATTATTTATGTGATCAAGTCTGGCAACATAGAAAGCTACCCCTTTTATGAATAATAAGGCCAAGGACCAAGTATTGGCAATTAATTAAAAATCGTAGCCCAGGAATATTTTATGGCGAGGATATTTGATTAAAAGGTAACAATTTATTAACCTGTCTTCCTTGCTTTCAATCACATTATGTACTGTACATAACATGAACTTTATGATACAGAGAAATAGTAGTGAAACTCTTTACCCCATAAAAAGATTAATTTTGTCTTGATTCTCCAAACCTATTAAAGCTTCTATGGTCCCTAATGACACATACAGTATTATGGGTTAACAGGTACATATGTAGCTGCAAATGCAAAGAATATTGTAAGACAATTTGTTCCAACCTCAGTGGAAATGTATGGTAAGAAAGTTACTCTTTGGGGAAATTATATTCTTCCAGAGCCATTTCTAGAACCTTGTGCTAATTGTATAGAACTACAATATATCCATTTACAACTTGTCACTGACAGGAGGTCAAGGGAATAGAAGGTTTTTAGTTCATTTCATATTTCTTTATATTGCTTCAATTGAATCTATATTTCTGAAATGCAGACCTAGGATTTTTTTTAAAGTTTCCTTGGTACATGTATACATCTTCTTTCTCTAAAGTCTGTATTTTGATGTGATTAGGCATAATATACTATTAGTTAAAAAATTGTGACTATTCTTTCCTCCATTAAAAAAAACCATTGTGTTTTGACAGAAGAAATAGAAAAAGAAAAAGATTTTTGACACCTTATGTTAATAAAGATATTTAAGTTAAAATTCCTTTTCTAAGTTAAAAATAAAGTTGGTTAAAATATAATTAATTGAATTGCTGAGTGTTAAATATTCATGAATAAAACAGACCAAAGTTTTCCATAAAAAGTTGGAGTCTGACTATCATGACTGTGTCTAATCTAGTATAGAATACTCTTCATTAATCAAAGATTAGAACATTTCTGATATCACAGAATCGTAACATATGCTGGAGAGTCATCATACAAAATGGAATGCAAATGATTTCCCGGTTAAACACGATAAATACAGTATTGTGGTATTTGTTAAGAATAATCAATATGGAACAAGTCACTGTTGTTACGATCTTTGGACAGTTAATCCTGGAGCTCTAATGATTACTTATGGTACTATAAACATGACGAAGAAAGTTCAGACGAGGGTTGGAAAATTTTGTTTGCATCGATCAATTATAAATATAAACTTAGCCTGACAGGAAATCCTCAAAATTTGCCTACTGTCTGTTGTGTAGAATTGTAGATATCGTTGAATTGTATCAGCCTGAACCTGCGGAAGGATCATTACCGCTTTTTCGATTTATATTTCATGCTAAGTAAATTCTGTAAAATTGTTCAATCTTATAATGAACTTGCTATCCAATCTGCCTTTTCTTCCTTGTGTAATAAAACACATCTTGGGGCAGTGTGGAGAACATTCTGATATGATCATTAGACTTACTGTTAAAACTATTACAATTATTAAGAAAAAAATCATGAAAAGTTTGAAGCCTTTAAAAGTGCAACCACATAAAGTGTGAAAATTACAATTTTTGGACAAAAAATCTCACTGGCATGACTGGTGTTCAATTTAACACTATTCAAGATAGAATCTTAAAATTTTAAATGAGGTATAAAAATTCAATGTCAAATATTAAAAACAGCCTCCAAATGTATTTCAGTTAGCTGTACATAGAGATTACATAACAAAGACCAATTGTAAATGTTCCTGTTATTGTGTTTTACCCATCTAAGACAGGATGAGCCTATCATTCAATGGTTGTTGTTTGTTGCTGTGTCACATATTTTTTGTTTGTTTATTATTTTGTATACAAATCATGCTGTTAGTTTTCATGTTTGAACTGTTTTACATTTGTCATTTCGGGGCCTTTTATAGCTGACTATGCAATATTGAGCTGACTATGCAATATTGGCTGTGCTCATTAATGAATGTTATACAGTGACCTACAATGTATAGTTGTTGATTTCTTTTGTAGAGATTTGTCTCCACATCTTTTTAGCTCACCTGTCCCGAAGGGACAAGTGAGCTTATGCCATCACTTGGCGTCCGTCCTCGTCTGTCGTCGTCTGTCGTAAAACTATTTCAAGAATCTTCTCCTCTGAAACTACTGGGCCAAATACTTTCAAACTTTAACTGAATGTTCCTTAGGGTATCTAATTTATAAATTGTATCCGAAGTTTTGATCTATCAACAAACATGGTCGCCATTGCTAAAAATAGAACATAGGGGTCAAATGCAGTTTTTGGCTTATAACTCAAAACCAAAGCATTTAGAGCAAAACTGACAAGGGTAATATTGTTTATCAGGTCAAGATCTATCTGCCCTGAAATTTTCAGATGAATCAGACAACCCGTTGTTGGGTTGCTGCCCCTGAATTGGTAATTTTAAGGAAATTTTGCTGTTTTTGGTTATTATCTTGAATATTATTATAGATAGAGATAAACTGTAAACAGGAATAATGTTCAGCAAAGTAAGATTTACAAATAAGTCAACATGACGGAAATGGTCAGTTGACCCCTTTAGGAGTTATTGACCTTTATAGTCAATTTTTAACCATTTTTCGTAAATCTTAGTAATCTTTTACAAAAATCTTCTCCTCTGAAACTACTGGGCCAAATACTTCCAAACTTTAATTGAATGTTCCTTAGGGTATCTAGTTTGTAAATTGTATCTGAAGTTATGATCTATCAACAAACATGGTCGCCATTGCAAAAAATAGAACATAGGGGTCAAATGCAGTTTTTGGCTTATAACTCAAAAACCAAAGCATTTAGAGCAAATCTGACATGGGGTAATATTGTTTATCAGGTCAAGATCTATCTGCCCTGAAATTTTCAGATGAATCAGACAACCTGTTGTTGGGTTGCTGCCCCTGAATTGGTAATTTTAAGGAAATTTTGCTGTTTTTGGTTATTATCTTGAATATTATTATAGATAGAGATAAACTGTAAACAGGAATAATGTTCAGCAAAGTAAGATTTACAAATAAGTCAACATGACGGAAATGGTCAGTTGACCCCTTTAGGAGTTATTGCCCTTTATAGTCAATTTTTAACCATTTTTCGTAAATCTTAGTAATCTTTTACAAAAATCTTCTCCTCTGAAACTACTGGGCCAAATACTTCCAAACTTTAACTGAATGTTCCTTAGGGTATCTAGTTTGTAAATTGTATCCGAAGTTGTGATCTATCAACAAACATGGTCGCCATTGCTAAAAATAGAACATAGGGGTCAAATGCAGTTTTTGGCTTATAACTCAAAAACCAAAGCATTTAGAGCAAATCTGACATGGGATAATATTGTTTATCAGGTCAAGATCTATCTGCCCTGAAATTTTCAGATGAATCAGACAACCTGTTGTTGGGTTACTGCCCCTGAATTGGTAATTTTAAAGAAATTTTGCTGTTTTTGTTTATTATCTTGAATATTATTATAGATAGAGATAAACTGTAAACAGCAATAATGTTCAGCAAAGTAAGATTTACAAATAAGTCAACATGACGGAAATGGTCAGTTGACCCCTTTAGGAGTTATTGCCCTTTATAGTCAATTTTTAACCATTTTTCGTAAATCTTAGTAATCTTTTACAAAAATCTTCTCCTCTGTAACTACTGGGCCAAATACTTCCAAACTTTAACTGAATGTTCTTAGGGTATCTATTTTGTAAATTGTATCCGAAGTTATGATCTATCAACAAACATGGTCGCCATTGCTAAAAATAGAACATAGGGGTCAAATGCAGTTTTTGGCTTATAACTCAAAAACCAAAGCATTTAGAGCAAATCTGACGTGGGTAATAATGTTTATCAGGTCAAGATCTATCTGCCCTGAAATTTTCAGATGAATCAGACAACCTGTTATTGGGTTGCTGCCCCTGAATTGATAATTTTTAGGAAATTTTGCTGTTTTTGTTTATTATCTTGAATATAATTATAGATAGAAATAAACTGTAAACAGCAATAATGTTCAGCAAAGTAAGATCTTCAATTAAGTCAAATTGACCAAAATTGTCAATTGACCACTTAAGGAGTTATTGCCCTTTAAAGACTTTTTTCACAATTTGTTCATCATGTTGACTTACTTTAAAAAATCTTCTCCTTTGAAACTGCTGTATCAATTTCAGCCAAACTTAGGCTAAATGAGTTTCAGAGTATCTTGTATAAATTTTATATTTTATTTCCTTGTATGTCAAGAAACATAGTTCCTATGGCTAAAATAGAACATAGGAGAAAATGATTATTTTTTTTGGCTTTTGAAGAAAATAGGACGATCCAAAAAACATTTAAATAAATTGAAAAGCCAAAATAATCATTGATGAGAGATTTAACCAAAAGAATTAAGGTGAGCGATTCAGGCTCTTGAGAGCCTCTTGTTATATATTTTATCAATTGTCATTGACTATACTTATAGGGTATCAGCATCTCTTTTATCCTATTGACCATCTGTGGACATTGTCTTGAGTCATCAGTACCAAATACCATTAACCCTGAATGCAGTGATTCATTAAGACTTGGTTAAACTGTTTGAAAAGTTATTAGGTATCATGATACAGTCTTGCTACAAATCTGACCAATCAATATATGTTTGTTAAGATTGTCAATCAATAAGGCAAACATTTTCTCTGATGATAGTGGAATCGGTCATGCTTACGGATGTGTCTTGGGATAGCATTTATTATTGGAATGTGAAATTATAAGTTTTGCTATTTTATCAATTTTAGATTTACTGCAGGAGCTATTAAAGATTTGATTTGAAAATTAAGGATGTTGAATTGTCAGATTTCAAATATTTTTTGGAGTTGAGAAAAAAATCAGCAGTTTTTTTTTGGACAAATTTGTATTAAAAGAATTATTTGGAAAAAATAATTCTTCAAAATTAGCTAAAACAGATTATAACAAGTGAATAAGTGATAATTTGTAGTGCTGTAACTCTTTCTGTTTCATTTCCTGTCTATCAAGACTATTATTGGTATTGATGATTTAATGGTACAATCAATTTCGCTTTTACTTTTACTTCATTGCAACTCCACCGAGATTTTAACTTAAGTAAATTAATTATTTATGGAGGATATTGTAAACTTTCTTGCTTTTTTAACTTTCCGTGGAAATCGCAGCTTGGGATAGCAGCAGAAATAAAAACCAACGGAGTCGAATATCTAGTATTGTTCTGGATGTTCATATGAAAAGTGCACTAATATCAAGGATAGATTCACAATAATTTAAACAAAACGGTTTTACATTTACAATTCATTGATTAAAGAGTATCAAACAGGATTCTATTGATACTCCGTATGTTTTGCCATTATGGGACATTGATATAGTTGAAAGCCAATTAACAACCTGACCGATTAATTGAATTTTGTATATATTGAAATATTATTTAAAGTTAGATAAATGAATGTGTTAGAATGGACACAAGAAAAACTAGAATCACTAGAGTATATTGCTCACACATGGATACATGATATGGGCAATGTGTTGGATTTACACTTTCCTTCGGAAAATTCTATAAATAGAAGGGTAAGATTTAAAGGCACTATCAAGGAAAGCTTTTTTTGATGCTTATATAATTTAATTTCAACATTGTTGATGTTTAGAATATATATCAGAACAAAATAATACTTGCACAATTGATTTCAATGTTAGCATCTAGTACATGTATACTGTATGTTGCTTTCAGTATATTTATATGTTGATAAATTAAGTTACACTTGCTTCATAACAGTGTTTTGCTGTTTTTTTTCTGTTGATAAACGAAAATTTCTGGCTACTTTTCTAACTTTATGATACCATAAGTGGGTCCAAGATTTTCATATTGATGATCAAAAAGTTTATCTTATCCTTGTGGTTATTAAAACTCATGTCAGGAATAAGACCACTTACTTTGTTTCTGAAAATTGACAATTGAAACTCAGACATTGATAAGAATAGAAATAACCACAAACACTAAATCACTGTAATCGGGCCTTCAGACAGATTTTGGTACAATTTAGAAAAAATATATTCTTGCTATTTATGTATATGAATTTTTCTTTCAGACTGCCGATGAGTTTAAGGAAATTATGGTAATTTTTTCTTAAAAAAATTCTTCATGAATAGTTTCCATTCATTAAAACCCCTGAAATATATTAGACCATATTTTTGCATATTGGGTCAGATTGCTACAACTGTCAAAGTTTAAGCATGCTGATGTAAACATTTGAATTTCTGGAAAACTATAAATTTGAAAATGCACCAGCTTCTTAAATTAACTGTTTAGAAATAAACGGCTGATTTGCTTTCACTTTAAGTTGCTGCTAATGTTTATATTATAGTAATCAGGAATTTGCAGCTTTGTCATATTTTTCATGTACATTTATCAAAAGTATATTCTTAACATATATATTCTTAATAATTTTAATGCTTTAAGTTGACTTTAAAATGATATATAGATAAGTTGTCCCCTTGTTTGTAAGAATTACTGGTTCTCTCAAATAAACAAAAACGCTTGAGCCAATATAACTTGAATTGCATATTATTCAATACAATTTGCAAAATATTCTCAAGTTTAGTTTACAAATTTTAGAATAAAAATAATCAGTTTAAGTTAAATATTGTGTATATTTAAGGTAAATTTTCTTCTTAGGTTGACCTGGTACCTTTTAAAGTAGAAAACAAATACATTTGTACTACTCTCCAAACTCCATGAATGGGCTAAAAATGATCAAATTATGATTTTAAGACTCAAACTCAAAAGTGACTTCCAGGAAAAGTCTTCTCATTAGTGGCTTATAATTTAACGGTATATCAAAATAAGGTAAGGCCACACTTAAAAATATTTTGGTTTGCCCAAACCCTACCAAACTTTGAGACAGTGGGTAGGTAGGAAGGCATTTTCTTTTTTTCTTTTATCAAAGAGAAACACAAGTATCAGATGCCTATTAGTCGTCATGCCTATTTGAATAAAAAAAGAATATTTTAACATCAGGGCAATTAAAGATTTTGAGTACCGGTAGGTAGGTATTTTCTGGGTAGATAGGGTTAGGGCAAACAAACACCTTTTTTTATGGCCTAATTAGCTCACTTGCTTGCATGAAAAATGAAAAAATCATAGAATGGTTTGTTCCTATTAAAACTGATATAGAAAAGTCTCCTGCTTGTATACCATTATAGTAAACAGAAAAATCAAGTAGTGCTCATATCAAAAGAAAGACCATTATACATGTATATTAGAGATTGGTGGAGGAGTCTCATATACATTTTTGTAACAATGTATAATATGTTTGATTGTAGCTATATATAGATACTTTAAAGCTCTGACAAAAGGACATCTTTGCAGTGGCAAATGGGTTTTCTAGTAGGGAATGTATATTTTTTTTCTTGACAAATTTGAACCTTGCATTGTAAAATTATATCAAAGATTTTATTTTAAAAATTTGTTCAAGTTATACAGCCTTGAAAGATAAGATTAAGATGACTAAGCACAAAATCCTGACTGCTTTCATTGATTTTTGAGTGTTTAAAAGGATTAAATGCAAAATGCTTTCCCAAAAAATTTATACACAATAGGGATTTAGTGTATTTTGTACATACAATTGTGCAGTAGTACTGGCTAGCAAACAAATATTTTGTCCATAGCATAATACTGTATGATAATGAAGCCAAAGTGCATTTGAACAGACATACTTTATTCCACTATTGCTCTTTTTCTCATCATGACATACATATGCATGACTTCTTAACCAGATTATTTATGGTTGTGCACATGCAACTCTTAATTAAAATGTAAAAAACTTTACAGATTAAGTTTTTTTTCATAACTGTGAGTTCAAATGTACTTTGCTTTCTTAATTATCATGGTCAGCTGCTGAAATGAATTACAATGGTGAATCGTGGCGGCTATTAAAAGGTTATTTTTATATCTTTGATCGTGGTTTAATAATGGAATTGGTTGATTCCAATCTAAATTTTAGATTTAAAAGAATGTCCATTGTATGTTATTGTAAAAAAAAGTTTTTACAATCTAAATAGAAATTTTATGTCGAATTTATGCAAATGATGTGAAAAGTGTATATGCAAATGAGACATTTACGTAATGAAATCCTTGATTTATGTTCCTTATTGTAGAAATCTAGTCAGTGTAAACATAAACAACAAAGAATGTGTCCTAATTAGGATGAAACACTTTTCACATCATTTGCATAAATTTGAAATAAAATGTCTATTTAAGTTTTAGAAAATCTTTCAGCAACATATATTTAGTAATAAATTGATTTACATGTATTAAATTAAAAAAATCCTGGTAGTGAGTCAATTCAAGGACGGAAATGTATCATTTAAAGTATTGGAAGTTTTTCATTTTTCATGGCCTTCGTACCAAATATTTACAAAACAGTAATTTAACTCTGAAACAAGAACTATAGATGAACTCTATCAAAATTTGAAGGATATTATTGAACAAATGGCTGTTAAAAAACTTTTAGTTTCATAAGATTTATGCTCAAGCATCTTAAAATGCTGAGTTAGATAAGAAGTCTGAATTTGTAATAATTATAAATAGGAACAACATTGCCAAATGAGGCTTTGATCCTTAGATGGTTGTACGTTATTAAAAAAATATTTTCTAATGAACCAAAATTTTAGATGTTCAGCAGGGAAAAAAAAGATGATTCCTATATTCTGATTTAAAGCTGAAATTTCAGAGATTTCCTTATTTTAAAAAAAACAGTTGAGTAAAGAAATACTGTTAAATAAAGAAGATGTGGTATATATATATATACCGGTATATATGATTGCCAATGAGACAACTATCCACAAGAGACCACATGACACACAAATTAATAGCTGAAGGTCACTGTTTGACCTTCAACAATGAGCAAAGTCCATACCACAGTTAGCTTAAACGTTTCGAAATATGATTTAAATTAATTGCATCATAATGGTTATTTTTTAAACTTTTGATTTTGGTGCAGATTTGAAATTCAAGGTAATCACAGCAAAAAATCAGACTATGGGGAAGAAATGATAGATTGTACTGCAAAAACTATGAGAGGGTTTATGAAATGAAGTAAAGATACAATGAATACGCCTTATCGCTATTTAGTCCAATTCTGGGAAAAACAGTCATTTATACAACTTCCTGTTTGGGTCAGGCCGTCGAAAATAGAGGTCGTCAGTAGTGAGATTAGGGAGGAAAAACTTTAGAAAGCGACCATCAAGAAACTTTGATAGAGTATGATCCACTTTTTCGAAATTAAAATTGAAGTAAAAAAATATTTTGTTTGAAGTATTTACGGTAAATTAAACAGGTCTCATTAAAAAGTATTGTGCATGGTGAATTGTTTAAACAGGGTCCCAGATAGCTTCAACTGGATGAAATTTTTTTAGAACTTATCAGGAATGGAATAAATAGCAATTAGGTGTATATAAATGAACAAAACTATGGATATTTGACAGCAGTGGAACTCCTATAGAAACCAACTAATTCAGACATGCACAAACTATATATATTATATATATATATGAACTGTGAACATAATGCAATATGTCATGGTTATATATATGATATGATGATATCAAGTGCTTGATACAAATTTTACTTAGAGTAGGAATATTCTGCTTTTCACCATCATGACCATACAACGCTTGTTGTATTGTTAGTAGTTAAAACACCTTGTCAGGTGGTAGTGTAGGGGTACATGTATGTTAAATCCTGACTATTGAAAAACAAATAAAAGATAAAAAAAAGTAGTTAAAACAAAGATAAAGCTCAGATTTTTTTTTATATGAAAGCAATGCAAAAAAGAATACTTTGAATTAAACTTTTATTTTTTTATTTGCAGGTTGATAATGTCAAGCTTCTAGAAAGATACAATGCTCGGAAATCAACACTTGGAACTCTCTATCTGACGACAACCCATTTGATATTTGTTGATGCTCAAGGCAAGAAAGAGACATGGGTATGTTGATTGCAATGCATTTTAGAAAGACTACAGTAATTACAAAAAAATATATGCAAGGTATGCATCAATGGGACTGAATCCCAACAATACAAATAGAGACCTCTTGTGATCAACTAGTTAGAAATGTTCAGATGTATTAGTGACTCACTGGTTGGACTCTTGGACATCAGATAATTCTCAAACTAGCGGTCAACATACATTTTTCAATAGACTTCATGATAAACTTTTGAATCCACAAGCCTTAAGCTCAATTTTACACAAATTTTAGTTGTATTCTCTTGGCTTGTAGAGAAGAGTTTTACAATCATGATTGCAATTTAAAAGCCTAGGCTGGTAGTCTTGTGGTTAAGCATGAAGACTGATTGCAATTTATAAGCCTAGGCTGGTAGTCTAGTGGTTAAGCATGAAGACTGCAGGTGTCTGTACAATGTGTGAAGCTCTAAATGGTCTTCAGTAAAACTATCTAAACGAAAACACTTTTCCTACATTATGTTGCACAGCCCAAGGTATGCCCAGAATTCAAAACTAATGATGCTACACATAATGCAACACTATTTCTGAATGGCTCCTTTGATACCTGATAACAATTATATCAGATATGATGGACTGTTATATTGAATAAAATTTCCCCTTTTATAATATTTATGATGAGCAGTGTTTCTGATCTACTGACAAAACATAATGATTAAACATGTTTAAGAGATACTTCACAAATTTAGAAACCATTCTTGCAGATTAATAACCAAGCTGATGTAATTGAACAAGCACATTCCATAGCATACAATGCACCAGACCAACCATGAATTGTGCAATATTGATAACAATGTTCCAGAAAATTGCATGATTTGTACATTGATATGCAACAAAACTGACATTTAGGTTTAAAGGGGGTCAATTTTGTGATAAAATACCATGAATTAATCAGGAATAAACTATCTTTGGGATGTTTGTTGCCATATGTGCTATTGTAAAACATTTCAGAAGATTTGTACTTGACATAGGGCAATACATGGTACAAAAAAGTGGTGACAAAAAGAATATTGAATTTGTATGTTTTCATCAGCCTATCACACCAAAAAGATTAAAAAAAAACTCAGACATTAAAATAGAGTTTCTCAATAGGAAAAGAAAAAGTTGACCATGTTTTCTGTTCATCTTAAATTTGGGTATCAAGATTACTATTAGAAATTCTAGTATCAAGGGCCTAAAAAGAACATTGATTTCATTTAACATTGATTTCATTTAACATTGATTAAGTAAAAGTAAGTTGAGCATGTTGAGGTGGACAAATTTTATTGGTACATTTAGAAAAATCTCTTTTTTTTATTAGATTGTTTTATTGCTACAAATCCACAGAGAACAAAGGAAGAGATTTTTTACAGAGTTTTATTAGCATTCAAACATCATTTTTATGTCATAGCCAACATCATAAAGAATATTATTACAAAAAGAACCATAAATTTCAAACGCTCCTGACATTTTAATCAGTCTTTTAAAAGGGTTTTGTCATTACAATATTTTTTATATTGAAATTTTCATGTCTCTAAGGCAATAATCACCCTTTCAAACACCTATAACCCTCCTGGTATTTGCCTCATCAATTTCACTTTTGTCATTTTCATAACTGTTAAATGAGGCAAAGTTCTAGAAGAGTTGGCAAATAAAATTTAATGTTACTAATTCTGTAGAGAATATAGACTGGCCCGATCCTGACTTTGACAAATATTGTGACGGAATTAACCATGGCATTTACAACACTTTGTAAACTAATTTGATATCAAATCTAGAGATTGCATGTAACAATCGTAGAATAGATTGTAATTCCTTAGTGATCCCTTGTTAATAGGATTTTGACGATGTTAATCAGGGCTTGATTAATAAGAAAGAGATGATGGAAAAGTACATTATTTTATATTTTCGCAATTTGTACAATTTGTCTTTGGTGACTGAACTGGCTGATAATGTTAGTATCTTTGAATTGGCTATGAAAAAAATAATTAAAACTCAGTTCTTGATTGGGCATGTGTATCACACAATGATCTACTTTTATTTCATTCACTAAAATTGTTTGTGTTTTATTCCGCAATAAAGCATGAATTAGATATTTGAATCAATGAAATTTCTATACTTTAATACAGGATCTATGCAAATCTGAGTTTTCATTTATAAACAAAATGTCAAATGGAATGAATACAGGATTTTCCAATCATTGTATAATACAGAATTCATATATTTTTTTTTTTATCATTTTCTTAAATTTATGGTTAAAATCTTATGGAGCTGATTGTTCTACATTTATAGCTGTGTTATCACCATTAACCACCTACTCTCTATGTTTTATAATGGTACCTTTTTTTTTTATGGTAAAAAGTTTTAAAAAACTTGAGTCGATCATAGGATATATTTACAAAATGTAAATTTCATTTAAACCATAAATAGGAAATACTTGTTAGTTTGAATTGAAGATTACTTATAATGTATGAAGTATGTAAAATTATAAGTAATAACAGCACATACAAAGTGTTAAAAAATTGGTGGACACATAGAAATGTCAGGAATTGTGGAAAACATTGATGTATTGGGTATGAAGATCTAGAATGCAAAGCAAATTTATCTGAAATACATTTTGTACTTTCTTTGAAAAACAATTAATCGTGATCACAGTGACCTTACATTATTCAGACCTATTTCACACATTTTACAATTAGACCTCATGCAATGTTCTTTTCAATTACAGTTAGAAAATGTAATAAGTCTGATAGAGTGAAAAAATTACAATCAATAGAGAATGACTATGTCATTTTTCCGAGAGTAGCATGAATTGTAATACTGCAGTAGGCCAATAACTGATGATTGTATGGGGTATACTTAATTAAAGAATAGCAATGAATATTTCTTCCAATCTAAATTAATCAATTAAGATTTGAATTTAAAAGAGCTATGTACATGGTGGTAAGGGAAAAGAATGTATGTATAGACTGAAAATTTCTGTTCTTTGTCATTTTTTCATTCAGGTTTTACTATTTCATCTTTTCAACACAATTTTTTCTTCGCTTGTATATAATGTACACCTGAAATTCAGCTATTTAGAAAATTTCTGTTAATATATCATTATTCTTAGAGCATCACAATGAAAAAATAAGCTAACATAAATATGTATAAAAAAGATGTGGTATGATTGCGAAAAACAAGTTTGGCACAAGAGACTGAATGACACGAAAGTTAACAACTGTAAGTCACTGTAGAGCCTTCAACAATGATCAAAGCCCATACAGCATAGTTGGCTATAAAAGGCTTGAAAATGACTAACGTAAAACAATTCATCGAGAAAACTAAAGCCTGATTTATGTACAAATAATAAAAGAAAAACAAACATGTAACACAACAACAAACGACAACCACTAAATTTCAGACTCCTGACTTGGGACAGGTACATACAGAATGTGGCAGGGTTAAACATGTTAGGGGGTGCATAACCCTACCCTCCCTAACCGGGGAATATGCATTTGAATCCTGGGGTGTGATTTAAGTAGTTAATCTACAGTGATTACTAGCATATTAACATTGTGGTATGTTTGACTTATCTAAATATGATAAAAAAAAAAAACAGATGTAAAAAGTTTAAATATCATGCAGAAAACCCCAATTACTACCAATTCTATAATGCATAAAGAATTCTGTGTTAACGTCTGATTATAAGTAAGTCTCTTTTATCAGCAATAGTAAACTTCAGAAGGGACCTTGTGTATTGATATTCTTGATTCATTTGGAATTCTCATTAATTACACGCCATGACTATAATATTCATATTATTTAAATAGTTTATTCTAATGTTAGATAGTTTAATTGTAAAAGTATTGGTGTGGAGAATAATGTTTCAAATTATAGTTTGGCGTGAGTTTTTTACATATTTTTAAGACTTAGTCCTTTAGATGCACTGATATTGAGATAATATAATATTTGTAATTATGTATCGACAGATACAATTTTATGTTTTCCGTTTTAAAATATCAACAGATTTATGGAACAGTTATGGCGCAAATTATGAGCCAAACAAATAGCCTTCAATTATGTTTTCAATGAGTCAATTATAAAAGAGCAAATGGCAACTACCAATGTACATGATGTATTATGAAGGGCTGATAACATATAAACGCTAAAGTTAATAAAGAGTCTTGAACTTGATATATATTTTATTTTTAAATAAAAGTAACATACAGATAGCTTTGGGATTGAAAATAAAACTCTATAGATTTAGAACTGCTTTAAAATGTATGATTCCACTCCAAAAGATAAGTATGTAGAGTATAATAAATGAGATGTACTGAATTACCAGTACATTTAATATAAATTAAAAAAGTTAGGAACTCCATAGGTCATATTGATTAAAGGTAAATGCCTTTTAAAACACTGATAACTTCAAGGAAAAGGAAATTGGAAAGCAGATCAATGTGCATTAAAAAGACAATTTACAAAATCAATTGAAATGATTATATGCCATGATACTGTCGGGTAACTGTCCTTAATTTTTTGTGACCAAAAGTTGTTGTTTAACAAAGCTTCTTTATCCAAGATGGAAGAAGTTTGAAAGTACTGATTCTAAGACTAGAAAATATCTCTTTGAAAAAAATATACTTTGAGAACAATGCATCTTGGTTCATATATTAATATAATTGTTACTGGAATAAGGCTTTGTGTTTTATATTATTATATAAAGTTTAACCTTGGAATTGAGTATATTATTTACAAATTCTGGCTGTCTTTGTTAGACACATGATCAGAAATTATTTTACATATTTCATTGATGCTGCAAGATCAATTAAGATTTTATAAGGATTTAAATCATGATCTGTAAGAAAGCTTGATCAGACTCAGCTTGGATTTTTAATGACATAGAATTTCTCTAACAGTGAAATCTTTTAATGACTATAGTTTCCTATGGATGTAGTTTTCATTGTTAAGATTTAAAGGTTATGTCAGGTACGATGAAAATCAATGATAAATCAGAAAAAGGGCATTGAGTGCCGTCTTGAAAGTTTTTCTTGGAGTGGGTCGATCAAAGTATCCAATTTAAACACTTTTTTACTTTCAAAAGGAAGAACATTCTCATTCTTTTTGTCGAGCCTTCGACTTTAGTCGAAAAAGCGAGACTAAGCGATCCTACATTCCGTCGTCGTCGGCGTCGTCGTCGGCGGCGTCCACAAATATTCACTCTGTGGTTAAAGTTTTTGAAATTTTAATAACTTTCTTAAACTATACTGAATTTCTACCAAACTTGGACAGAAGCTTGTTTATGATCATAAGAAAGTATCCAGAAGTAAATTTTGTAAAAATAAAATTCCATTTTTTCCGTATTTTACTTATAAATGGACTTAGTTTTTCTGCGAGGAAACATTACATTCACTCTGTGGTTAAAGTTTTTAAAATTTTAATAACTTTCATAAACTATCCTTGATTTGTACCAAACTTGGACAGAAGCTTGTTTATGATCATAAGATAGTATCAAGAAGAAAATTTTGTAAAAATAAATTTCCACTTTTCCGTATTTTACTTATAAATGGACTTATTTTTTTGGCCAGAAACAAAACATTCACTCTGTGGTTTAAGTTTTTAAAATTTTTATAATGTTCTTAAACTATCCTGGATTTCTACCAAACTTAGACATAAGCTTGTTTCTGATCATAAGATATTATTCAGAAGTAAATTTTGTGAAAAAAAATTCACTTTTTCCGTATTTCACTTATAAATGGACTTAGTTTTTCTTCCAGTTAACATTGCATACAGTCTGCAGTTAAAGTTTATAAAACATTTATTAGATTCATAAACTATCCTGGATTTTTTACCAAACTTGGAAGCTTCTTTCAATCAAACGACAGTATCGAGAGGGAAATTTTTATTGATGTTTTTCCTCATTTTTGTTGAGTCTGCAATTAACAGCAAAAGTAGGCGAGACATTGGGTTCCGTGGAACCCTTACGAATTTTTTCCTTTATTAGTTTTGTAAAGAAATTCTATCGTACATAAAAGGAATATGTAAAATTTAAGAGTGTCAGATACTAGGGTAATTCAGAAAATAAATTATACATAATGTTTTTTCAGTGCTTAGTCCTTAAAAATCCAGACTTGAGTACTTCCTTATATGTTTAAATGTTATGTTAATTGACAACAAAAGTTTAGAATAAAAAAAAACAATTTACAAGGATCCATATAGATTACCGGGTTTTCTACACATTGATATCTTAAAATATGAGTTGGGAGCAACAATGTGAACCTTTTTGGCAAGTAAACACAGTGAATGTCAGAGCAAAAAAGCTTCATATTGTGTTAAGCGGCTGAAATTTTATGATATCCACATGAAGAAAATCCAATTATCTGTTTATAGTTCTATAACTGGTCTTTTCATCCTCCATAAGACAGTTTTACCCTTGACAAAATAGCAAGCTTGATAATGTCTCCTCACACATTATGAAATTGCTGATAATGCCTGCTCTTGTCTCAAAGCTGTGATACAAGATTTACAGAGCCACTGAGCAGGGTGATATAGGTGTACGGAAGAACAAAATATAATTTTATCATGTTTATTGCTGTTCTGAAATTATTCAAATTATGTTCATTTTATTTGTGCTATCAATATTATTTTTCACCTTTACCCATAATTTTCATGTAATAATGTTATCATTTATCTAAGGACAAATAATGTCTGGAACTATAAAAATATTTTCATTAATAATTTATTATGTATTAGATTTAGATTATTACAATTAGATTTTCTAAATGATTGCATTGATTTTATATGGATGTTGTTGAAATAAATTTTAATATAGTACAACCTGGAGTCATTCTGAATTTAGTGAGTTTATTCAAAATTCACATGGGAATATTCTGTTTTAACTTTAAACAAAATGAATGATAACTGCTATTGGGCATTTGGGACAATCTTGTAAATTACATTTTGTAAGGTAGAAGACTTTGATTTTCACATTTTCCCCTCCAGTCTTAAGTGTAGTAAGTAACACTATTTATATTTAGTAAACAGCTCTGATCAGTAAAACTATCCTTTAATTTAGATACATGGAGGGCAATCTAACATTAGTCAAGGTCAAAGACAGAAAGACAACATCTACACCAAAACAAGAGATCATAATGAACTGATTGACCAATATCCACAAAACACTACATAAAAAACTAAAGATTTACCAACTCAAACTATACCAAAATGGAAGGATGAATTTACAGGTGTAACACCACCAAATCATAGTACGTCACATCTAGTTGCATATGAAAAAAGACCCATCAAACTTTGGGAGATGATTATTAGTACTAGTGTTTGAATGCAATATCAAAATTTGAGACAAATGTGTCAAAAATCATACTTTTGATTTACGGTCTCACCCCCTTTGGATTTTACTAACCCTCTATGGATCCGTAGGGGGTTAGTAGCAAACCATATAACTTATAGTAATTGACATTTGTACTTCTGAATTAATCCTGCACTTCTGAATTAATCCTTATTAGGAGTTACAATGTACTTAAAACTGCAGTCTGCACCATTAGCGACTAGTATGATGCCCAAGACAAGTAAAAAAAAACCGGAATAGTAATTTTTTGCAAATCTTTATTAGACACATAAGGAAAATGTCTAAACAATTGTATTCAGACTAGTAATTGAAAAAAAAAAATTGGTGCAGACTGTGTGCTGTAAAAAGTTTTGAGCTTTCTATAAGATCCAAACTAGTAGTTTTACTCTTTTTTTCCAGAAGTTTAAAAATAAAGCAGAACAATTTGTTATTGTTAAGATACTATGGTTTTACTTCCAGTTTTAGATTCATATTTTTTGCTACAATGTAATTGATTTTAATACCACCTTGGGAATCTAGAGATATCCTGTAGTTTAAAATCTTGGAGATTCTTATTCTATGACAAAGTTGTTATTGGATTTCAATAAAGATGATACATATAGGTTTCTTCTGTTTGTCTTGGATGAATGCTTCTCTTTGCTTGCTTGGCTTTCAGATTGATCCAGTATTTTTTTTTCAAAGTAGTTAGTCTAGAGAATAAACAACAGTTAATTGCAGATAGCTAATCAATGGCTAATTTGTTTACTTTGTTCAAAACGCAGAGGAATTGAGATGACAATTGTTTAAAATCTATATCATATTTCAATAGAGAGTTCAGACAATATTCTTTGAAGTTTATGACCTGAATCATTGCAGACAAATTAGTCTATAAAAGGTGAAAAAAAGGTTGTTAAAAAGTGATTCATGTAATACAGTGAATTCTACCATCATGTTGTATGGCTTTGGTTTCCATTTGTGAATGGATCTTAATTCTTTTTCATCATTTTTGATTAATCATAACAGAGTCCAAATCAAAACTGTTTTGAGGACTGATGAGAACATGAATGCTCAATCTTCGTTGTAATTACCGCATCTTTTTTTTATATTTTGAAAAATTAGAAATAATTTCATTGACACTTTTTTTTCATTTTGAATTCTGATGACACTCATGAAAGAACGTATTGACTCACTATATTGAACATTATCATTTTTGGCTCGCCTTGACAGTCAAAAAGCAAGACATAGGTATGATGTCCTGGTGTTGGCAGTGGTGACGTCAACAATGTATTAGTTAATCAAAATTACCAAATGGCGAGACATGTCTCTGTGATAACAGTTTATTGAAAAATATACATGTGCATGTATAAACAAAAACCAATGCAGGAAAATGTTATTGTTCAAGTTAAGGTAGTACTCAGCTTTATTTTTTCCAATTAGGAAGTAAGCTTACAGGAAAGTAGGAAATGCTGTACAATAAAATTCAATAATTGAAAGGAAGCTTTTTAAAATAAGAATTTATTTCCATACATTCATATTGGAGGTGGTTCCCGAGATTGCATGTTAAACCTTATTAAATCTTAATTCAGTGTACTTGGCTTGTTGCAGAAGAGAAATCATTTTAGAATTTTTGCCATTAAGTGAAAACTACAATTTATTTAATGCATACAGAGCTATTTTTGATAAAAATCTCCATTTAAAGGATTAATGTATCTAAAGGGTGATTTCCTGAAGGGGAAAGTAATGCTTGATAGTTGTCTCTTTAATTATGATATACGCATTTTTATCATGAAAGGGGAAATATTTCATTATGCAATCACGAAGACATTTTTGTCTTGTTTCTTAGTTATTGCAGAGGAAGATAGCAAATACATGGTCCAAATAGCATACACAGATTTGTACAAGTGTCAACCTATACATGTATCCTGTTCATGATTTTTAAGAGAAGAAACTGAATAAATAAAGTGCCATATATGAAAAGTAAACACAAAAATTTCAAATTTTGAAAACAATGTCTCACATTTTCTTAAATTATATGAAATGGAATGTGATGAACAATTATTCTCTCAACTAGAATTAAACTACAAACAAGTAGATAATTTTGTACTACTGTTTATCTTTCCGATTGCTTAAGATACATACAAGTTGTATAAATGGACAGTACATTGTCATATATTTTTTTCATCAATATTTTACATATAAATATGAAGCAACTCTATTTAAAGTTTTATTATCCTTAAAAATTAATAAATGATTGATAGTTTAATCAACTGGCATTTGATATTTTTACAGCGGTTTCTTTTTGAATCAATATATGGCCAACTGATAAAAGAATTTGTTCTAAGCTACTGGTTTAAGTGTAGATTTCTCTGTTCTTTTACTCTGGTATTCCCATAACGGTATAGCAGCATAATTGAATTGTCAATAAGGAATATAAAAATGTTTGAGATATGAACAGTTAGCACAAATTAAACGACTTATTAGCTATTTTATGCAGTCATACATATGTCTGTTGAAACCCTCAAAAGAGTTTTATTGAATTTAGTAATCCAGTAAGGAGAATAAATAAGTTTGCCATAGATTATTACTGTCTGAAGGGATTATGATAACTTTATCATTAGCCAACAATTCCAGTCGACCAATTATGCAACAGTGTTAATCTGCCAAAACAACATAGAAGTCTTATCACAAATAGGAAACCACTGATGCCACCATTGTAAATACAATCTATCCTTTATGCCTTTATACATTGAGATAAATTCAAAATTGAACTAGCTCAATTAATTCACTGTTAACATGTTGATGAGTTCCCTGTTATAGAACAAGATTAGAACACTGTAAGCTAGCAAGACTGTTAACTAGTGAGATAAGTTCACTTAACAAGTAAGTTTGGCTCACTGTTAACACGTGAGATTAGTACACTGTTAACTAGTGTGAGTAATCAACTGTTAACATATGGATTAGTGCAATGTTAAACAGTGAGAGTATTCAACTGTTAACTAGTGTGATTAATCAACTGTTAACATGTGAAAAAGTCCACTGTTGACATGTGAGATTTGTGCACTGTTAAATAGTGTGAATAATCAACTGTGAACATGTGAGATTTGTCCACTGTTAACTAGTGTGATTAATCAACTGTGAACATTTGAGAAAAGACCACTGTTGACATGTGAGATTTGTCCACTGTTAAATAGTGTGAATAATCAACTGTGAACATGTGAGATTAGTCCACTGTTAACTAGTGTGAGATAAATCTACTGTTAACATGTGAGATTAGTCCACTGTTAACATGTGAGATTATTCTACGGTTAACTAGTGTGAATTATCAACTGTTAACATGTGAGATTAGTCCACTGTTAACTAGTGTGAGATAAATCTACTGTTAACATGTGAGATTAGTCCACTGTTAACATGTGAGATTATTCTACGGTTAACTAGTGTGAATTATCAACTGTTAACATGTGAGATTATTCCACTGTTCACTAAAGTGAGTAATCAACTGTTAACATGTGGGATTAGTCCTCTGTTAACGAGTGTTAGTAATCAACTGTTAATATGTGGGATTAATCAACTGTTAACAAGTGTGAGTAATCAACTGTTAACATGTGTGATTAGTCCACTGTTAACTAATATGAGGAATCAACTGTTAACATGTGAGATTAATCCACTGTAAACTATCATGAGTAATCAATTGTTAACATGTGATATTAATCAACTGTTAACTTGTGAGATTAATCCACTGTTAACTATCATGAGTAATCAATTGTTAACATGTGATATTAATCAACTGTTAACTTGTGTGAGTAATCAACTGTTAACATGTGGGACCTCTGTTAACAATTGTGAGTAATCAACTGTTAACATATTAAATTTATCAACTGTTAACCAGTGTGAGTAATCAACTGTTAACATGTGAGATTGATCCTCTGTTAACAATTGTGAGTAATCAACTGTTAACATTTGGGATTAATCAACTTTTAACATGTGTGATTAATCAACTTTTAACATGTGTGATTAGTCCACTGTTAACTAATGTGAGTAATCAACTTTTAACATGTGAGATTAGTCCACTGTTAACAAGTGTGAGTAATCCACTGTTAACTAATATGAGTAATCATCTGTTAACATGTGAGATTAATCCACTGTTAACTAGTGTGAATAATCAACTGTTAACATGTGGGATTAATCAACTTTTAACATGTGTGATTAGTCCACTGTTAACTAATGTGATTAATATTTTTTTAACATGTGAGATTAGTCCACTGTTAACAAGTGTGAGTAATCCACTGTTAACTAATATTAGTAATCAACTGTTAACATGTGAGATTAATCCACTGTTAACTAGTGTGAGTAATCAACTGTTAACATGTGGGATTAATCCTCTGTTAACAATTGTGAGTAATCAACTGTTAACATGTGAGAATTATCAACTGTCAACGAGTGTGAGTAATCAACTATTAACATGTGAGAATTATCAACTGTCAACGAGTGTGAGTAATCACCTGTTAACATGTGAGATTAGTCCACTGTCAACGAGTGTGAGTAATCAACTGTTAACATGTGAGAATTATCAACTGTCAACAGGTGTGAGTAATCACCTGTTAACATGTGAGATTAGTCCACTGTCAACGAGTGTGAGTAATCAACTGTTAACATGTGAGAATTATCAACTGTCAACGAGTGTGAGTAATCACCTGTTAACATGTGAGATTAGTCCACTGTCAACAAGTGTGAGTAATCAACTGTTAACATGTGAAAATTATCAACTGTCAACGGGTGTGAGTAATCACCTGTTAACATGTGAGATTAGTCCACTGTCAACGAGTGTGAGTAATCAACTGTTAACATGTGAGAATTATCAACTGTCAATGGGTGTGAGTAATCACCTGTTAACATGTGAGATTAGTCCACTGTCAACGAGTGTGAGTAATCAACTGTTAACATGTGAGAATTATCAACTGTCAACGAGTGTGAGTAATCAACTGTTAACATGTGGGATTAGTCCACTGTCAACGAGTGTGAGTATCAACTGTTAACTCGTGTGAGTAATCAACTTTTAACATATGAGATTAGTTCCTTGTTAAATAATGTGAGTAATCAACTGTTAACATGTGAGAATAATCAACTGTTAACTAGTGTGAGTAATCAACTGTTAATATGTGAGATTAGTCCACTGTTAATTAAAGAGATCAGTTTACCATTTTAGAACAAACAGAGTACATTGTAAGCCAGGTAGATCAATTCAAAATTGAGCAGAAACTTCAGTCTTAAATATAACCAGCAATATCAATCGGGCAATTATATCCTTCACCAACCACTAAAATAAGTCCTCATGTTACCAGGAATAACAATCAGCTGTTCACCAGAGGATGTTAGATGCCATATCCCAATATCATCTAAAATGTTAAGGACCCTGCAATAACAAGACATATTACTTAAATAGACACCATCAATATTCATTTCTCATTAGCCAATTACTTTAATCTGTCCTTAACTTAAGATAAGTCATCATTGACATCAATATCAAACTGTAATAAATAGCAACATGGCTTAGAGCGAAGTGAAATTAGGTGCACAGCATTGCATTTTTATATTTACCAATTTTTTTATTTCAGAAGTGATTAAAAATAATGTTACAATAAGAGCATATATAGAATTTAATTATTCCTCATTTATTGTTCTTAACTTAACAATAAGTAGGAAGTTAAAAAAAAGATGTTTGAGGTTTTAAATTGAGTTTGCACCTTATATAATTTGCATATGTACTTTAGAACTAGCAGTTTAATTTGAATTCTATTGAATAATTGAACAGAATTAATTGAATACTTTAACAAGAAATTTCCTCTGGGATAATACCATTTAAACAGCAGATATGCATCATTTCTGAAAGATGTCAATCACATTTAATTGGAGAGCAGTTTTATATTTCATTTTGATTAAAATTAATTTTCTTGCAGTTGATCCATTAATAAATACAATAATTACAGAGAATAACTTTCGTTCTATGCAATTGTCTCTATAGAAAAGTACCATAAGAGTTCATGCCAAGTTTTGCTATTTTAAGAAATTTATAATTTTAATTCCGTGACATTATCAAGAATAACAATCTTGTGTTTTGTTGGAACTAATAACTAAAATATTTTTTAAAAGGTTATTATCAGGCATGACAAGCTTTAAAAGATTTGGGATGTAGGAAGTGAAAATAAGATGGATCTGAGAAAAAGAAAGAAAAAAATGAAAGTGGAAAATAAATAGCAAGATTTTGGAAGCGAGCACCTTGTGTGATACCTTCTTTTAAGATAATGGTTGATATAAGTATTTTATCCTCAAAGGGTTTTATATATTCATTAAAGTTTTCGTAAAGATCTCAAATTATTTTATTTTTGTTAACAAACAATTCATAAAGATTCTCTCTTATTAAGAAACTGATCTCATGAATGCAGATGTCATAAATTACTATTCCAAACTGATACTGCCAATGCTAATTGTGTATTTACCATCATTTTGCTTTAGATTGAATATTTGTTGGTATTGTATTCAATTTATTTTTCTTAGCAGTCCAGAAATGTCAATTACGAAAGATTGAAACTTAACACTTCACTTATAAACGAGTTTGATTGACTCAAAATATTTGTAAATTGCCTCAATCTTAATGTCTGTTGTTTACTTTTCTCCTAAATTACTTCCAAGAAATAATAACAGCTTGATTTGTAGGACTCTGCTAATATAAGAGCAACTACCAGTGACAAAATCTTATTTAGATTTCTATTTCCAACTCAAATCCAATAAGTGGGATAGATTGATATTTTGATCAGGTTTACTTTTTATGTATTGATTCCAAGTAATGTTTTCAAACAGTTTCTGCACTATTTAATGTCCGTTTATATTAGCTAAGACGATTTCCATGTCTGCAGTAAAGACATTTTTAGAACACTTAATTACAACAAAATGACTATTGTAAATCAAGAGAAATGGTAACTGAAACACTTTTTTTGTGGTGAGTTTATTGGAATGTTGTGTTAAAAGTTTGAAGCAATTAGAAAAATGCAAATATGGTCACCATGTTTAAAAGTGGCATCACAATAGAAGAAATTGTAGAGAAAAAGAAAAAAAGTGATGGATCTTACAGGTGTCAGAATATGTACCGAAAATTAGTAAAAAAACATAGTTAAAAATATCTATGGTATTGGAATAGATTCTCTTCTGACTTTCTCTTTGTTTCTCTTTATTGTTAGTTTAACTTCAAGCCTTGACCTAAAGGTACTTTATAAACAGCACTAAGGTATTGAATTTTTGATACATCAAACTAAAGAAATAAGCACATTGTTAACAAAAAAAAAGCAAGTAAAACAGCAATCTTAAGTAGATGAATGGAATTGTTTTAAGTAGTTTAAAACAAAGTAAATGTTTTGTCTCTGTAATATATGATACAGGAGTTATTTCTGTTTCTATAACATGTGAAAGGAGCCTCTGGACTTTGTTAGTCTTGTATTATTTTAATTTTAGTTTCTTGTGTACAATTTGGAAATTAGTATGGCGTTCATTATCATTGGACTAGTATATATTTGTTTAGGGGCCAGCTGAAGGACGCCTCCGGGTGCGGGAATTTCTCGCTACATTGAAGACCTGTTGGTGACCCTCTGCTGTTGTTTTTTATTTGGTCGGGTTGTTGTCTCTTTGACACATTCCCCATTTCCATTCTCAATTTTATCTTTGTTTTCAACATAATAGACAATTAACTACCGGTAATAGTTTCTATCTGTTAGTGAGAAAGAAGAAAAAGCAACGGCAGCAAGCTCTGACCAACTGGAGCCTCGTGTCTATTGTGATGAAATAAAAGATACTATATGCATTATTGGTACTGTCCGTAACAATTCATTTCGTGTTAGAAGTCTTCTGTAAATGGCAGATATTTATCCCAGTTTAAATTGATAAGCGTGTCTGACAAGTATTATTGAATATTGTTCTGTTTTGGGCTGCAGAAAATCCCCTTAGTAAAAATGCCTATATCGATTTGATAAGGTATGTTGGCTTTTTTTGACAAATGAACATACAAAGAACAACTGACATAGTTGCATAGAACTGTTAATTCCTTATCAGATTAATCTAATTTTTAGGGGAAATTGATAGCCAAGGTGGCTCTTGGCAGATAGATTTAATCAAGTTTTCTGCCAATTTTATTTTGATGTAGAGAATCACTGTTTCTGTGGAAAATCTCAATTTCATCAATTTGGGAAATCTGAATGTTTGCATGGTTATGCCGCTATTGATGTGTATATGCCTGCTATCTGTTTAATATTGTAATGATGGATCAGACACATTACAGTGATAAATTATAACTTTCCGTCCTACTAAATCTGCTGTTTGCTATTTCATTGATTGATTACATATAGATTCAAATTAAATTTGACATTTGCACTTGGTTTCTATATAAATTTGTTCTATTAGTTAGACTGACAGGATCGACAAGTGCAGCCATCCATTTCTCAATAAAAATTTATAAGTTGTCAGTGTACTCTGACAGGTTTTCTAACACCATTCAATTGCAAGTTTAGGCAACAATCAAACTTCAATATATAGGGTATCTTGGTCTTTAGTTATACTGTTGTCTTACTTAGACTTTTCTGTAGAATTTTTCAAACTTATAAAACCTGCCTTTAGTGTACTTGATGGGATGACATTGCTGTCTCAAATTCTAAGTGAATATACTTGACTGGTATATATAACAGAATTATTGTTGTCCACAGGAATTTGCCTTACTCAGAGACTACTATGAAACTAAGCTGCATGTTGTTACTTGTACATGGCAAGATTTGTTATTAACAGAACCCTTGAAGCTGGAAATAGTTTTCGCTGCCATACCATTAGAGAACATAAAAGCCTCATCCATCAATTATTTATAATGTCATTTACCAAATGGTTATGCTCTCCTTTTTGTCTGACTATAGAAAACCTTTCAGCTTTGTTCTTGTTTTGTCTTCATCTTTCATTGATTACCCATTTTTATGATAAATCACTTCATAGAATACTACAAAATCATATAAAATTCATATGCCCATGAAAAATTTATTTGCCCTTTGGTTTCATAGAACTATGATTAATCGTGTTACTCCATAGTGGTAAAGCTGACAGGAGCTGTGTGCCATCATAAGGGATTACGGAACCATAACATGATTAAGCGGACGTCACATTACCTATATTATTTGTAACAATGATTAACCTGCTAATCTGTCTCACCGTGACATTTCCCCGATGAACATTTCCGAATATTATTTACGCAAGAGTTTGCATCTATCTTGTTTACAATACCCAATGGTGCGCTACTATAAGCTAGAAATCATTAACTGAAAATGTGGGGGAAGAATTAATTTTGTTTTTTTACACGCAATTTCCATTATTAACAGATTAGAGATCACTAATGGTTTAAGTCACAAACCAACAATAATGATAACTTTTTGTACAAAATTGTTCTTTTTATATGATTTTGGAAAAAATATTAAAAGGAGTGACAACTGTGTGTAGCAGACACTTATGTTAACAAGTTTTTCATGAAAACTCGATGTGTGACTGTGGTTTTTTTTGTATAATCAAGTAATTGCCAGTTGAAATGAAATTCACAAAAAACGCTATAACAAAGTGCTTCTCTGGTTTGAGTTTATGTGATGATGTTTACATCAACGATACAATTGACATGACTATATACTAATCAATAGTAACTTAGATTTAATTATTTGTGGTCTATATGTATAGTGGTATCTAATTAGTTTTGGTAGAAATGTGACAATGTATTCTCGTGACCAGTCTTTGTCTGCCTCTTTTATGACGGAAAGTGGTACTAAGATGTAAACAAGGTATAAAATATGTATCAGAATTAGTGTGTAAAGTGTTGCAGCTAATTTCTCTGAAGCCTGGACATGTGCAAATTTTTTTAATGGTCACTGACTTTTCTTTTCTTTGCATAAATGATAATAACTATGGTTTGCAATAAAATGTTTTGTGCAATAGATAAAAGAACATTTGGTATGAGTGCCAATGAGACAACTCTCCATCTAAGTGCACTACTTAATTGTTATTTTAAAGAAAAACTACTGTAGTATTGCTGTCAGTTGAAGTGACAATATTTTCAGTACAGAATTATTTAAGAGATAATTGTTTATTATTTTAAGTTACATGTACATTGTTTGTTACTGACCCCTAGGATCCATATATTGTAATTAAAACCCATCATGGGTGAGACAGAAGCCAGAATCTCCTATGGATATTACTTGTACCCTCTATGGATCTGTAGGGATCAGTAGAGAAACAAAAAATAAATTTATCACACACTGGACTTATTCTGCAATAATTTGTAGAAAAATAAACCATAAACTACAACAACTTCAATTGATGACATCACCATTGATAAGTAAAAGTAATGTCATATGAACCCAATTTGAAATATGCTGACCTCATACAGATCTGTAGGGGTGACCATGTGATGGCTTTAAACCAATCATAACGTCATAATATATATCTGAGGTGTGATAGTTATTGAGATAAACCAATAGTTTATTTGCCTATTCTTTAATTGACCCTGTAATTAAGGATTCATTTTGTGAGTTGTTTCCCTTGGGAAGGACATAAATGTTCTTGATAATGAAGAGTTTACTGATAAAGCAAATTATCTGTGCTCAAATTGCGTAAAATTTGAAAATAAATACAAAAAATTGACCAAGAATTAAATTGATAAAGCCAGAAATAGTTCCTGTAGAATTATAACCGTATAAAATTGATATAATTTTCATGGTCCAAAAACTAAATAACTTTTAATGATAGAAATCTCTGGAAATGGAAGCAATAATTTTATAGGTTGATTTTATTATATTTCTTTTGAACAATTTCAGTGTTAATAAAAAATCAGATTGTTACAGTTCAGAAGACATTTACATTATTATTTTAATGGTTCATAAACAAATAAAATGTTTTTCCAGTTATCAATTGTCATGGTTATGTGAACTTTTTAGTTGATGATCAAATGATGAAGTTTGTGTGGGTTTACTAACTAAATAACTGTTTCCTTTGTATTCAATGTTTTTTTTTATTGTTTTAGCACAAACTGTCCAAAACGTTCGTTGTATTGATTGAATTTCGTCACTCTGGACATTTTTGAAGGGAAGAGTTGACAGATTAAATTTATTTTTTGGAATTGAAGTACTAATTGAATTACTTGATTCACAAACCAATTTGAACAGTTCTCAATTTTTTGCTCCTCCAGTCTTTTCTCTAACTTATAAAAAAGAAGATGTGTTATGATTGCCAATGAGACAACTCTGCACAACAGACCAAAATGACACAGAAATTAAAACTATAGTTCACTGTACGGCCTTCATCAATAAGCAAAGCCCATACCACATTGTCAGCTATAAAAGGCCCCAAAATAAAAAATGTAAAACAATTCAAACCAGGAAACTAGCGGCCTAATGTTTATATAGAATAATGAACAAAAAACAAATATATGTAACACATAAACAAACGACAACAACTGAATAACAGGCTCCTGACTTGGGACAGGAACATACATACATAATGTGGTTGGGTTAAACATGTTAGCGGGATCCCAACTCTTAGCCAGCTTTTTGAATGATTTAAGGATCATAAATCCAATATTAAAACCAGACAAAGATTATCGTGATCCTTTAGGCTATCGAGGGATAGCTCTGATGTCAATTCCCTGTAAGATATATGCAGATATTCTTAACACACGTTTATCATCCTGGTTAGAAGAAAATAACATCTTAGCCGATGAACAAAACGGCTTTAGAAAAAGTCGTGGTTGCATTGAACATTTATACTCTCTAACAAGTATTATAACTAATAGAAAAATCGAAAGACTATCAACGTTTGCTTGTTTCATTGATGCCAAAAAAGCCTTTGATTCTGTAAATAGGGAGATGATGTGGTTTAAACTGATGTCAATAGGCATAAATGGAAAGTTTCTAAAAGGACTACAGTCGTTATATGTAGATGTTCGCTATGCTGTTAAAGTAAACGGCCATATGACCGATATGTTTGGCGTTAATATGGGCGTAAAACAAGGCTGCAAAATATCACCATCATTATTCTCTGTGTATGTAAACGATCTAGTCAATGAAATAAACAATCTGAATCTTGGTATCCCGATCAATGAGTCGTGCATTTTGTCTATCCTGTTATACGCTGACGACATTGTTTTACTAGCACCAGATGAAGAATCCCTTCAAATGATGTTAAATGTAGTCAGCAACTGGTGTTCAAAGTGGAGATTAAGTTTAAATTTTGAAAAGACCAAAATAATACATTTTCGTTGTCCCGCATCCCCTCGATCAAACTTTAACTTTCTTTTTGGAGACACAACTATTGAGTATTGCAGTAAATATCAATATTTAGGATTGTGGCTTGATGAACATCTAAATTGGAAATTTACAGTGAGGGAAATAAGAAAGTCGGCAAGTAGAGCTCTCTCCGCACTTTATACAAAGTTCATTTCGTGTGGCGGAATGGACTATGACATATTTACAAAACTATATGAAAGCCTTGTACAGCCTGTTTTATTAAGTCTCCCAAACAAAGTTTGGAGACTTATTGTTTTTGCTCAGTTCTTATTATTTTTATTATGGCACCCTCAACGGAGTTGGGGTGGCATATTGTTATTCTACGTTTCTTTTTTTTCTTATTTTTCTTCTTGCAACACATTTTGTCCAGGTGATTTCTCGAAATCCAATGGACCAATGTTGATGGAACTCTACTATAGTAAGGACCCCCACGTGCAGAGTTGCAGCAAGCATGGAATGGTTCAAGATGGCTACCGTTTCCATGGAAACGAAACAAATGTGAAAAAATCCAGGTTTTTGTTTTGGTGAACTGTTTGGATATGCTTGAACTCAGAAACATTATATTTTAATACAATGTAGGTGCCCACTATATACAGGTGTTGGAAGATTCTGACACTCATTGGAACTACTATGTTGTCATGGAAACTACACCAAAAATTTCAAAAATATCAAAATGCTCCAAACTTAATAAAACTTCACAGTAACGATGAGCAACATTGGAAGAGGTGGAATATGGCGTTGGAATTTCCAAAATATCAGTTGTTACCATGGAAACAATGCAAAAAGGTCAAATCCTTTAATTTTCACAGAACATTCCAGAACATCAATGTTAAATTTATTCTAGAGACATTAAATGGTATATGATGGTATATATGATTATAGAGGGAAAATATTGCAGCGGGGGTATGACTTTGGAATATTCAAAATGGCCGCCGTTACCATGGAAACAGCAAAATTATGAAAAACTTCAAAATGCTTTAAATTTAATGAAACTTATAACAAATTTTGCCTAGCTTATGTAGACTTAACTTTTGAGTTTTGAATTTTCAAAATGGCCGCCGTTGCCATGTAAACAGCAAAAATTTTCTAAATTGCTGCCGCTGGCCTGGCCATGGGGAAAGGGTGCCATCCGCTATTGCTTGCAATGGCAAATCTAGTTATGGCACCCTCAACGGAGTTGGGGTGACATATTGTTATTCTACGTTTCTTTTTTTTCTTATTTTTCTTATTCTTCTTCCACACATTTTGTCCGTCGTGTTTCTCGGAATGCTATGGACCAATGTTGATGGAACTTTACTATAATGAGGACCCCCATGTAAAGTTGTGCACCTTGGTATGGAATGGTAAAAGATGGCCGCCGTTTCCATGGAAACAGCAAAAATGCGAAAAAAATCAAAGTGTTCCAAACTGGAAGAAACTCCACAGGAATGGTAACTGACATGTGCTGATTTCCAATTTGACTTTGGAATTTTCAAAATGGCTGCCGTTACCATGGAAACAGCTAAAATATCAAAAATTCTAACTCTTTCGTTATAACACTCAGCTGGATGAAACTTTATAAAAATGTTACCCGGTACGCTAAGATGTCAAAACAAAATTTTGATAATCCAAAATGGCCGCCGTTGTCATGGAAACTGGGGCCAAGTTTTGCATTGACCCTATGGAAAAATGCATAAAATCTGCATTTTCTCAGAGAGTATTGCAACAAAGTAAATGAAACTGCATTGATATATAACATGACATGTGGCAATAAGATGTCTGCTTTTAGAATTTTGGAATTATCTACTGTAACCATGGTTGCAGGACAAATGTTCAAAATTTCCAAAAAAAATCAAAATGCTGCAAACTAGATGAAACTTTACAAGAATTGTGACTGACATGTGCGGAGTTGCATTTTGAAGTTGGAATTTCCAAAATGGCTGCCGTAACCATGGAAACAGCAAAATTGTCCAAAATTTCAAAATGCTCCAAACTTAATGAAATTTTACAAAAATGATGACTTGCATGTGTAGATGCACTCTTTGTCTTTGAAATTTCCAAAATGGCTGCCGCTCGCCTGGCAATGGGGGGACGAGGGTGCCATCCGTTATTGCTAGCAATTACAAATCTAGTTATGGCACCCTCAACGGAGTTGGGGTGACATATTGTTATTCTACGTTTCTTTTTTTTCTTATTTTTCTTATTCTTCTTCCACACATTTTGTCCGTCGTGTTTCTCGGAATGCTATGGACCAATGTTGATGGAACTTTACTATAATGAGGACCCCCATGTAAAGTTGTGCACCTTGGTATGGAATGGTAAAAGATGGCCGCCGTTTCCATGGAAACAGCAAAAATGCGAAAAAAATCAAAGTGTTCCAAACTGGAAGAAACTCCACAGGAATGGTAACTGACATGTGCTGATTTCCAATTTGACTTTGGAATTTTCAAAATGGCTGCCGTTACCATGGAAACAGCTAAAATATCAAAAATTCTAACTCTTTCGTTATAACACTCAGCTGGATGAAACTTTATAAAAATGTTACCCGGTACGCTAAGATGTCAAAACAAAATTTTGATAATCCAAAATGGCCGCCGTTGTCATGGAAACTGGGGCCAAGTTTTGCATTGACCCTATGGAAAAATGCATAAAATCTGCATTTTCTCAGAGAGTATTGCAACAAAGTAAATGAAACTGCATTGATATATAACATGACATGTGGCAATAAGATGTCTGCTTTTAGAATTTTGGAATTATCTACTGTAACCATGGTTGCAGGACAAATGTTCAAAATTTCCAAAAAAAATCAAAATGCTGCAAACTAGATGAAACTTTACAAGAATTGTGACTGACATGTGCGGAGTTGCATTTTGAAGTTGGAATTTCCAAAATGGCTGCCGTAACCATGGAAACAGCAAAATTGTCCAAAATTTCAAAATGCTCCAAACTTAATGAAATTTTACAAAAATGATGACTTAATGCATGTGTAGATGCACTCTTTGTCTTTGAAATTTCCAAAATGGCTGCCGCTCGCCTGGCAATGGGGGACGAGGGTGCCATCCGTTATTGCTAGCAATTACAAATCTAGTTATTCTTCTTCTTCTTCCTCTTCTTCCGCCACTTTAAAAAATGAACTTGTCCGCAGCGTTTCTCCAAAACCGCTTGTCAGATTGACTTAGAATTTCATAAAATGGTAGACTAATATGTCTAGGTGAGCCATCAATCTTTCGTTTGTGCATTGGGGTCTATTAAGGGGTATTTTGGGGGTAGAAAGGAGGAAGGGGTTTACTATAGAACCCTATGGGATTTTATTTTCTAAAATTTTCAAATGAATATAACTTGAAAACTGTAAGTGATAGATACATGTAGTCTTCAGAATTGATTATAGGACAATAAAACAAATCACATGAAATATAGGGGGAGTCCCTGGGAGTTCATCCCCACCCCCTTCAATTTGAGAATATGCTTATATTTTGTAAATGGTCCAGATCCCCACCCCTAAACCATATATATTCTTGAATGGGACAATAAAACAAATCAAATGAAATTAATGGGAGGTCCCAGGGGGTCATCCCCACCCCAGTCAATTTGAGAATGTGCTATTATCTTGTAAATGGTCCAGATCCCCACCCCTAAACTACATATATTCTTGTAGGGGACAATAAAACAAATGAAATGAAATTACAGGGAAGTCCCTAGGGGTCATCCCCACTCCCTCTTGTTTGAAAACTTTTAAACGGTCAACATCCCCACCCCTAAACCATATATATTCTTGTAGGGGACAATAAAACAAACGAAATGAAATTAAAGGGAAGTTCCTAGGGGGTCACCCCACCCCCTCTTATTTGAAAACTTGTAAACGGTCAACATCCCCACCCCTAAACCATATATATTCTTGTAGGGGACAATAAAACAAATGAAATGAAATAAAAGGAAATTCCGAAGGGGGTAACCCCACCCCCTCTTATTTGAAAACTTGTAAACGGTCAACATCCCCACCCCTAAACCATATATATTCTTGTAGGGGACAATAAAACAAATGAAATGAAATAAAAGGAAATACCGTAGGGGGTAACCCCACCCCCTCTTATTTGAAAACTTGTAAACGGTCAACATCCCCACCCCTAAACCATATATATTCTTGTAGGGGACAATAAAACAAATGAAATGAAATAAAAGAGAATTCCGTAGGGGGTAACCCCTACCCCTCTTGTTTGAAAACTTGCAAACGGTCAACATCCCCACCCTAAACCATATATATTCTTGTAGGGGACAATAAAACAAATGAAATGAAATAAGAGGGAAGTCCCTAGGGGGTCACCCCACCCCCTCTTGTTTGAAAACTTGTAAACGGTCAACATCCCCACCCCTAAACCATATATATTCTTGTATGGGACAATAAAGCTAATCAAATGAAATTAAAGGGAAGTTCCTGGGGGTTGCCCCACCCCGTTCAATTTGAGAATGTGCTATTATCTTGTAAACGGTCCAGATCCCCACCCTTAAACCATATACATTCTTGTAGGGGACAATAAAACAAATGAAATGAAATGTAGGTAAATTCCCTGGGGGTCACCACCACCCCTCCTGTTTGAATACTTGTAAATGGTGGAGATCCCTACTCGTAAGCCATATATATTCCTGTATGGGACAAAAAATCAAATCAAATGAACATGGGACCATATGAATGGCGAGTTATGGGAGCTTTGTTTGGGAGACTTCGTAACAGCATCCTGTTACAATTACTTCTTGTTATATGGAGCGAGTATTTGGGGCATATCAGAACACAAACAATTAGAAACTGTTCAAAACAAAGCATGCCGATACTACCTAGGTGCTTTTAAGAACTCTTCAAACCTAGCTATACGTGGAGACATAGGATGGTCTACGGTAAAAACTAAACAAAATATCGAAGTTTTGAGACTGTATTTTAAAGTTACAAACTTAGATGGAAATAGCCTCGTTAAAAAGATACATGAATCGAGTAAATCAAAACAGCGCTCATGGAATTCCCGTGTACTGAAATTTATTGAACAAATTGAATTAAGTTCTTTGATAAACGCTCAAAATATGACAATCCGACAAAAAGTTAATATTGCAAAGGACAAGTTAAACACTATGGATGCTGAAAATTGGCTACGCGATGTGCATAACGATCGAAACTGTGAAAATGGAAATAAACTTAGGACGTTCAGACAGTTTAAAAGTTATCTTCAGGCAAGCAGTTATGTGAAATCCGTCAAGTTTAGAGACTACCGTCGAACTTTATCCAACTTTCGTTGTGGCTCCTTACCACTCGCCATTGAAACAGGACGTTACACCAAGCCAGTTACACCTTTAAATGAAAGAATTTGTCAGTTTTGTGATGGAAATACGATTGAAACTGAACAACATTTTTTAATGAACTGTAATTTTTATTCGGACTTGAGAGAGGAACTTTTAAATTCACCTTTTTTATCAAACTATGTTTTTATTATCTTGAGTGTAGAAGAGAAATTTAATTATATTATGAGCTGTGATGAAATTCAATTTTTGTTAGCTAAAACATTGCATTTGATGTTTAAGAGGAGAAAGATAAATTTATAACTTTTAAAGAACTAAAATTTTTAATTATTATTTATTAGCATATTATTTTTAAAAGATTTTAAAATCAATTCTACCCTTTTTGTTCTTTTAAGTTTAAAATTGTTGATCTACGAAGTAATTGTTTCGTATTTTTAAATTTTACTTTTGAAAAATGTATTAAATTGTGTATGCATTTAATGTACATGAGGTAAAAGTGTCTCATATATCTTTTAAGGCAGGAATCTAATATATTTTTATGCTGTTTTTATCTGATGTATAATATATTATGTATAATGTTAGATTGTGACACTGTAATAAACTAATTACTTACTTACTTACTGTATTAGAATAGTGCCAGTTTCAGATTTGATTGAAAATTTTTCTGCAAAGCTCAAATGTCTGGTATCTCAACTTTTATATTCTTACTTTCAGTTGTCTCCACTCATATCATTTATATTTCAACTTTTCCTGTACATACTCATGCCTTAATTCTATTGTGTGATAACTTCATTATGTTTTGGAAAGGACCATTCTCTATGGAAAAGATGGATGATCTTGATTACAGAATTGATATGAGAGGTCATTATTTGTGTTGTATTGATTCTGTCTCATTAACATATATACCCCATATCATTTCTTAAACATATTTATTTGTTTTTCAGGTTCTCCATATGCACATGTCTACAATAGATAGGTTGCCCTTGACAACAGGAGGATCACCGCTACAGATAAGATGTAAAGATTTTCGTTGTGTGACTTTCGTAATACCTCGTGATAGAGACTGCCAGGATATCACAGAGTCATTACAGCAGCTATCACAACCAAGTAAGGCTTTATTCAGAAATACTTTTTTTTTTATGTAAAAAGAAATAGAAAAAGGAAGAAAAAGAGATAAGAGTAAATAGAATACTGACAATAACCCCAAACCAAAGTAAGAACATAATGAAGATCCCATTGTTGAGAATAAAATGCCAATATTAAAGTTATGTTTCCTGTATTTCGTCTTATGTTATCATTTAATCATTAAAGTAATACAATGCAAAGTATAGAGATATACTTGTTATTTCAATACATTTTGGTGCCGTGACCAGGATGTTGAGAATTTAGTGCAAATATTTAACGTCATGTTTCCCGTATTTAAGTCTCGTGTTTATGACTTTACTTTGTACCTCTATGGGCGCCTTAGATATAGATTTTAATCATAAAAGTAACACAATGTAAAGTATAGAGACTTTCTTGTTTATTCAATACACCCATAAGTCCTTAAACAGTGCTGAAATATCTATAAGTAACCTTTTGAGTTTCATGTAAACTGAAAAAGGACTGCAGTATCATTGGTGGTATTGATGCATAGATATTTGTGAACTTAGGATATTGGTAAGAATTTGAAACTTCTGAAGATTTATCAGCGAAATTTACAGGGCGTTAATTGTTAGGACATTAAAATCTGCAAAATTAAATTGCAGATTTATTTCCTGTTCCAGATGAAAACCATTGAATCTCTCACCAAAAAAAATATGTTATCAAAGTGTATGACTATTACTCTGGTTTCATTATTTCCCTGGATATCATTGGTACAGGTGAACCACAAAGGGGTAAGGGCTGATTTTGGCCTCAAATTTCATGTTCATCTAACAAAAGTTTTTGGACTTTTTAAACATTTAAGTGTCTATTTCAATTGATTCAATCAGTTTATGTGAAAGATTTAACTGATTTAGTCATTAAAAACGCTCTGATTCAAGCTTTAATATGAAAAATCTATCAAATATGCCAAAAAACGTCACTTTTCTGATGGTTTTTGTCGAAAATGAAAGTGGCATCAGTGGTCATCCTCAACCTTTATATGTTTTGTATTATCAGCAAATACAACTTACATTTCAATATTATGAATGAACACAAATGCAGCCACTTTCATTTTGGACAGAAACCATCTAAAAGTTAACCAAAATACTAACATTTTGAAGATTTCAGTTACTTAGCATGACTTAATGATGCTAGAACGCGATATTTGTGCATTGTATTGTCAATAACAGCTCATATTTATGTAGCAGAAGCATTTTACTTTCCAAAATATTATCTTAAAGCTTACATTTTCACAATTTTCTAAAGTAGCTGTGTATAAAACTGAGAATGGAAATGGGGAATGTGCCAAAGAGACAAAAACCCGACCAGTGTATACATGTATGAGAGTAATAAATCATAATACATCTATTTTAATCCTTGAAACAACTGCTATATTGTCTTACATTAACAATGATGCACATGTACAAAGAAGACTGTAGATTGACACCATGAAACTCTAAAAAGTCTTATATTTATTTTATAGTTCCAATCAAGATTAATTCAAATCTTTTTATACAACTAAATATTGCACTTCTTTTCAAAAAATGTTAGAGTCTACAGCTATTGCGATCTTGGACTATTTTAGTATAATAATCCCAGCTGTGATTCATATTAAAATTATATATTATTTCAAAAGCTTATAAAACGTTTTCCAATAATTTTGTACTTGTATGTGACAATGGGAGCAAGTAATAGATGATCTATTGTGCATGGAGAATTGTACCTAGATGGCTTTGTAATTACCGGTAAACAGCAGTTTAAATATGATGATACTGATTGTATTGTACAATTAGATAAAAGTTCTTTATTAAAATGAATTGATAGCTAGGAAATTACAGGAAGTTCATGGAAGGATTGATGCTTTGATTAATAATGGAAAGAGGCTTCAGAGGAGGCATCTTATTATGTACTTGTAACCAATGCTGTGAACTTATTATTATTCGTTAGATACCTATTTTCTGGGATTTCATTGGAAAAGGACTAACCAAGTGTAAAAATGTTTAACAAAAAAAATCAATTTTCTGTAGGCTTGTATGCAGTCTTTGGGAAATGGATGAAATTAAATATCCATGAATAATTACATTAGATGTATGTTTCATTATCATACGTTATTCTAATTGGCTAACTACACATCACATGTTATTCCTTAAGCAATTGCATTACACAATAAAACTTATTATTCATGATAACACGAGGTCCCACAATAAAGTGCACAGGTGAATTAGATAAAAAATTGATAAAATTTGTGTTTTCATGATCCTAGCTAAAAAATGTAATTATAAGTATTGAATGCTTCTTTTTGTAACTTCATAGAGTCGTAAAAGCGTTGACCGTGCGCACATTTTTAGAATGAAGCGCTTCCGTACTTCATACAAAATGTACTTCGGTCAACGCTTTTACACCCAATGAAGTTACAGAAAGAATCATTCAATTCTTATATAAACGACTTTTCTTCAATCCACAAAAAACTGGATCAAACGAAATTGAATAAATTCACCGTAGTTTGGTGGTGTATTGTTTTGAAGTCCAGATGTGGAATGACAGTTTTCTATTCTTCTATGGTTAAAGTACCAACGATTCCTCAAATTTTAAAAAGTTTGTCTAATAATATATTTTGAGAGAAAACAATGGAGAAATTGCTTTTATGTGATACAGTAGTTCTCCACTTCTACATTTTACAAATAGAAAATATAATTTACCAGGGGATTTCATCATCAAATTGAAACACTAAAATAGCACATTCCTAATGAAAAAACGCAGTCCAATAAGACAAGAAAAATAGGTTAATTGATTAAAGAAAGTCATGGGACTTAATCTAATCAATATCATTATTAACTACATGATAGTGACCTATTATAGTTAAACAATATTTCAACACCCAGTAAGTCCATTGTGGGTTTAGGGACTAATAATTCCTGCGCTATCACCTGTTTAGGAATACTTGACCTGTCTGAGATACAGTCAGGTTATTTGTTAAGGAATTAGAAATAATGGAGAAATTATGTCTAGGTTTCATAATGATCCATAAGTTGATCAATAAGATGTACTTGTAACTATCTTTAGAAATGTTGGTAAAGTTTGTCCTGACAATTTGATGATGAAATTCCCCTGATTAATTATATTTCTATTTGTAGGACGTAGAAGTGGAGAAATATAATATTTTTTCCTACATATTATATAATACCTCCATGGGCCTGATTGATAAATAGTAATTTAAAGAATTTTTCTATATCCTGACATACCAAAAATCAAGGTGGAATTCAATTTGTCGAGTTCCTGTCTGTAACTATTTAGCTGTGCAAAAGTCTAGAAATCTGTCTGATATTAATTGCAAGGCAATTTATTGTTGGGTCAGACAGGCTTTTCCCTGGTGTCTGATGAAATGTCTGACATGATTATTCAAAATGGTCAGTAGTTATATTAAAAGTTAATTAGATTGTTCCTTGTGTATTATCTTTCTAGCAATATCCTGTGTCAGCAGGTGCTTGTGCTATACACTTCAATTCCTAGTGCCATTGTTTTGCTGTTGTATCATGCTTCACACAGCATTGCCATTTATTGTCTTGTCTAAAACAAATTTTTTGACACACTGCCCTCTATGCCATGGTCCAGCAACTTTGATTAAAAAACAATGTTGCTAGCCTGATCAGATTGTAATTTTTTGATTTTCTGCTGACAGACAAGATATATCTCTATGTCAACCGCAGCCTCAACAGTTTGTTTTTCTTTGTATTGATTCAATCAGCTTTCCTAATGTCTCTTCATGTTCATTCTTTTGAAATACTTTTTATACGTTTTATTTTTCTCTTTGACAGGTAATATTGAGTCCCTATATGCATTTGACTTTAGTTTGAATGATGACATTCAGAAGTCGTTTGGGTGGCACCTGTATGATACAGACACAGAATATCTCCGTATGGGTGTACCTAGTACCCATTGGGCACTCACAAATATGAATAAAAGTTATGAAGTAAGTATGATACAGACACAGAATAACTATGTATGGGTGTAGCTAGTACCCATTGGGCACTCACAAATATGAATAAAAGTTATGAAGTAAGTATGATACAGACACAGAATAACTATGTATGGGTGTAGCTAGTACCCATTGGGCACTCACAAATATGAATTAAAGTTATGAAGTAAGTATGATACAGACACAGAATAACTATGTATGGGTGTAGCTAGTACCCATTGGGCACTCACAAATATGAATAAAAGTTATGAAGTAAGTATGATACAGACACAGAATAACTATGTATGGGTGTAGCTAGTACCCATTGGGCACTCACAAATATGAATAAAGTTATGAAGTAAGTATGATACAGACACAGAATAACTATGTATGGGTGTAGCTAGTACCCATTGGGCACTCACAAATATGAATAAAAGTTATGAGGTAAGTATGATACTGACACAAAATAACTATGTATGGGTGTAGCTAGTACCCACTGGCATGGGCACTCACAAATATGAATAAAAGTTATGAAGTAAGTATGATACTTACACAGAATATCTATGTATGAGTGACCTAGTATCCACTGGGCACTCACAAATATAAATAAAAGTTATGAAGTAAGTATGATACAGACACAGAATATCTATGTATTGGTGACCTAGTACCCACTGGGCACTCACAAATATGAATAAAAGTTATTAAGTTAGTAAAGGTTATGACATTCTAAATTGTATGTGGTCATCTGAAAAAAGGTCATGAATTTTATTTTGTTGTTCATTAGGCTGTAATTTGAATAGATGTAAGAAGATGTGGTATGGGTGCCAATGAGACAACTATCCATCGAAGTCACAATTTGTAAGAGTAAACCATTATAGGTCAAAGTCAGTCTTCAACACAGAGCTTTGGCTCACATCAACAAACAAACTATAACGGGGCCCAAAAACCATTTAAATGGGAAAACCAAAGGTCTAATCTATATTAAAAAGGAGAAACAAGAAACACTTATGAATAGATATAGGAAGATGTGGTGTGAGTGCCAATGAGACAACTCTCCATACAAATAACAATTTAAAAAGTAAACCATTATAGGTTAAAGTACGGCCTTCAACACGGAGCCTTGGCAAACGAACAACAAGCTATAAAGGGCCCAAAATTACTAGTGTAAAACCATTCAAACGGGAAAACCAAAGGTCTAATCTATATAAACAAAACGAGAAACGAGAAACACGTATATATTACATAAACAAACGACAACTACTGTACATTAGATTCCTGACTTAGGACAGGTGCAAACATTTGCAGCGGGATTAAACGTTTTAATGGATCCAAACCTTCTCCCTTTTTCTGAAACAATAGCATAACATCACAACAAAGAAAAACATACGATAAAATATCAATTGACAGACTTAACTCAATCAAAAAACGTATGATTAAACAATGAAGCATATTTAAATATCATTTATTTGAAAGTTAAGCTTATATCTGAATAATTGAAAATTTTGTATGTACATTAATTATCGCTCTTTATTTCGTAGATCTGTGATACTTATCCAAGAAATTTATACGTCCCAGCTAGCGCTACAACACCTATTCTTGTTGGAAGTTCAAAGTTCAGAAGTCGTGGAAGATTACCAGTATTATCATATCTTAACAGATCTAATCAGGTAATATAGATTTAAGAAAATCTTGGACTCTTTAGGACAAATACTTGATCTCAAGAACTTTAGGAAACAATTTCTGTAGAATAAGTTTTCTGCTTAAAAAAATTTACAATCTCTTAAATAAAACATTACTAGGAAAAGCTGCAAGGTAAAATATAGACGGAAAAAAATTGTGAATCTGACAAATATCTAGTCTAATTAATTGAAGATTGCCTGTAATATTTCTCAATATTAGGTTATAATGCAATCACCCTATTGGCATTGGCTACTGTTCTCTGAATAAAGCAATGTTTATTGAAGATATTACTAGTTCATTCTCATGCTGCCAAACTGTTAACATACAATTTCTGGCAAGAAATGATATCTATATAAGTAATAAAAATAAGAATGGAAATGGGGAATGTGTCAAAGAGACAACAACCTGACCATAGAACAGACAACAGCAGAATATTTCTATGGCTCTTTTAACTACAAAATATCTAAAAGAAATAAAAATACTGATACACAATACACAAACATTCTAACAAGGTCTATTATGATATTCATCTGTAAGACAATACATTTAGATATAGAACAATGATAATGCTGTATTTTTAAATGTTTCATTTCTTATCTTTACATTTTCAGGCTGCCATATGCAGATGTAGTCAGCCATTAGCGGGGTTCAGTGCAAGATGTGTTGAAGATGAACAAATGTTACATGCAATTCTCAAAGCTAATCCAAAGTCAAAATACATGTATGTTGTGGACACACGGCCTAAGGTTTGTTTTGTACTTTATATTCACAATATTTTTATAACTATCTTGTTAATTGACTTTGAAACATTTAATATTTCTAATTTCCATTTTAAATTTTAATATGTTTGCTAAGCATATTCCTTTTTAGGAAATTGAGAAATCCCTGTCGGTCTTTTGAAATTTTTAAATTTAGAAATAGAATGTACGTTTATGTAGAAAAGCTTTTACATTTCTTACCTTTTCAACTTTAAGATCAGTTTATCTGTTAACTTACTAACACAAACGGTAAAGGGTAGTTAAACTGTAATCCAACAATACAATTCAGAAAGAAATCTTAGTGTGATGCCATGTATTTCTGTACATTTTTGCTCCCTATACTCTGTTATAGTCTGGTATGCTCAAAATCTATTATAATTTCAGATAAATGCTATGGCTAACAAGGCAGCAGGGAAAGGCTTTGAGAATGAGAATTATTATTCTGATATCAAGTTTTATTTCTGTGGAATAGAAAATATACATGTGATGAGGAACAGTCTACAAAAACTTATAGATTGTAAGTATATCACAAACATAATCTTACTAGAGATAAAATTAATCATTGACTGTAAGTAATAGAATTATATAAACCAGACATTTAATGCAAAAATAAAAGACTGATCGTTTTAAGAAAAATCATGCTTATTAGATTTCTTGTTAATTTGGTTTTTTTTCTGAAATATGCATGAAATATTAGTCAATGTACCTTAGTCAAAGAACAATCTGATGATCTGTTTAAATTGCTGATCAATTTAAAGAAAGGATTCTATACAATGCCTATCAAAAGGTCATGTAAACAAAAGTGTTGTCTCCTTTAACATATAAAATCACTATATGATGGTAATTCATAAAAATTGTTATTATTATTTTGGTGCTGCAGTGAAGCCTTGTGATTCTTTGTCTTTCATCATAGAATATTGTTGCTATTTTTGGAATGAAATTCATACTCTGCATGGATGGTTACCTCAACACATAAATGCTATGACCTTATAATGAATATAGGGATCAGTGGTTCTCTGAAAGAATAAAAAACATCTCAAGACCAATAAACAAAACTTTCATATGTATCAGATAAACAATCATCATCTCAGAGGGGCCTCTGGTTGTATTTACCAAAGAAGTACAAAGCATTATGTTTTATTCATTACTGGTTTACCATCTTCATATATTGAAACATTGCTATGAATTATCAGTCCTAAGAACAATCAGTATTGTGTGGGAGTGTTTACCATTATTTCTCTTGAAGTGACAGCTTTGTTCTGTCATGGTTGATTGATCAAAAAGATTTTGATTGATGGTAAAAAAAAATCCATGCAATTTTCTTATACTAATGTCATTTTTCATCTTGAAAATATCTTGCTATGCAAATATATATAGAAAGAAATTGAAATTTAATCTTTTTTGATGTAAAGTGAGATATGATAGATGATTGATGTTTTTATAACCATATTTTCCAGCTATTAAAGGTACCATTTGACTTAAATAGATTAAGTTATTTAATAATTCAAGGAATTGTGGAAATTAATCAGTTACAAACAAAAAACACAATTATTTCCTGAAAAATAACACCTACATCATTTGGATTACTACTTATATATTTTTAAATGTACTTATAGGATAGCTATTTATAGTGTTTTCCCAACTGATTATCTTGGAAAGACATTTTTTTTGATAAATGGTTGCTATGCAATGCTACTTTTTACTCTGCCATGATAGAATATAAATTGACATAATTCTGTGGAATAGATGAATAACTGTAAATTCAGAAATTATTGCGTCATATTTTATTATTGCGAAGAAGGTGACGGTTATAATCGCATTGATTTAAACTCAAATTTTGAAATTTTTATATGAATTAAACAGGGTTTTTGTCAATGTCATAAAAATTACATTTTAGTCTAAAATGACAAAATCGCAATATTAAATGCACGCAATAATTCCTGAATTTACAGTAACAATTTTTCATGATGAGTTATTACATTTCAAATTATACAATCAGAGCAAACCAAAATGAAGATATCTGTGGTTTCCTTGTGTTAAATGTCATCTTATCTTATATTACAGTATGTGAGATGAGAAATCCATCGATGAGTGCGTTCTTGACAGGACTTGAGTCGTGTGGGTGGTTAAAACATATCAAATCTGTATTGGATACGGCAGTGTTTATTGCAAAGGTTAGATTTATTGTCTAGTCCCAATAATTGATAATGGCTTTAGTATAGAATTGGGGGTGGGATATATAAAAGGCTTAATGATTGCACTTTTATTCAGGAAACAATATGGGAAAATAATTTTATTAGGTTAGGCAATGCCAATGAAAGACTAAAATATAATAGCAATTTTGAAGCTAACTGGTCTTTTATTGACATTCTTATTGATTCATTGTTTGTTGCGGTTTGACTGTCACAGACCTTTGACAGGGCAGCACATACTCCTGGTCAGTTACAGTAAGATTTGACTCAAACTTAATTGTTTTGTGCAGTGTTGAAATCACAACCTCAGAGTTTACAGTTTAGTGAAACAGCAGATCAACTACAGTGCACAGTGCACATGATCTCAAAATAGAAAGAGACAGATATAAAACATTATATGTAGAAAGAGACCAAAGGCTTTGTAAGAAATGTACTCTAAATTTGGTTGAAGATGAACTACATTTTATAACTAGTTGTCCAGCATACAAAAATGATAGGGAGATATTTTTCAAGGAGATAAACTGTATTTGTCCTAATTTTATACATCTTTCAAATGAGGCAAAATTTGTTTGGTTATTTACTAATGAAAATTTGTCTGTACTTAAATATTTAGGGAGCTATATTATTACATGTCTAGATGTTAGACGAAATGTTAATTAATGTATGTAATAACAATGATAATTGTAATGATTTTATGGTTCTGATCCTGCCTGGAATTAAATGTATATGATTTTTATAGAATGAAGATAATAACATCTGTCTGAACTTTTTTTTAATGTTTCATTTTATTATATAAAAATGTTTTTCTGTTACAAATCATGATGTATTGTTTTATGTATACATGTTATGCTGCCCATCAAGGGCCCTTGATTGGAATAATAATTATTCTTATTCTTATTCTTATATTCTTATTCTTACTACTTAGACCACTCAGCCACCAATGCCCCTTTACATCATGAGAAAAGATTTGTTTATATTAATGTAGTTAGGATTGTTAAAAAAAGAAAATGGTTTGTAAGTGTACCTACATATAGAAAAAGAAATATTTGAGCATTTATTGGTCACAATAACAATTACAAAAATAAATGAAAAAATGCAATAAGTCCTTTCGAGTTCTTGCATGTACAAGCTTTATTTTTCAGTTCAGTTAAGCTGCCTGTATTATTGATTTGTAGTTAAAATGAGGTTTTTTAAAATTATTTTGACTTACAATGATTATTGGATTTGGAATTAATCTATTTGTATGAGAAGACGACATAATGTCAAGCAGATTAAAAAGATACTAAGTGCATCAAAACTACCAGGAGTGCAGATTATTTCAGTTTCTTCATTCTGACATTTTCATGATGTTAATGCAAATCCTGATATAATGTTTTTGTCAGAAGTCTATTATTGAAGTCTCTGTTAAGATATATTATGTCAGTGTAATAGCATCAATGCTGAGGTAATAAAGTAAAAATCTGGATGAATGAGCATTAAAAAGGAGATTGATCTGTTTTTGTCCCACCTCAATGAAGTCATGGAGCAGAGACTGCATCATGCTGTTTCCAGCAGATTCAACATTTATAAAGCTTGTCACTTAAAAAGGGGAGCCACTAGTGGTATGTTTCACTTCCATGGGGAGTATTTGCATGGCCCTGCCCCTTCAGCTATTGTCCATTCCAAGTGCGGGAATTTCTCGCTGCATTGAAGACCTGTTGGTGACCTTCTGCTGTTGTTTGCTCTATGGTCGGGTTGTTGTCTCTTTGAAACATTCCCCATTTTTATTCTCAATGATATTTGGTATGAAGTTGTAAAATCATTAGTGGATTAATTAGTAAATTGGCCCTTCCCGAAGTCATGATTCATTGACTTTGAAAGTGTTGCCAATCAAATTTAAAAATTTGGATTTTACAGCTAATATCACATACATTCAAGCCATATCTCTATGTCAACAGTGTAAAGAGTATGGTGTCCTTAAAAATAAAAAAAGAATGATCATATTGTATAAATGATTTATGGTGTTAACTTTTTTTTTAAATTTCAGGCAGTAAGAGATGGAACAAGTGTATTGGTTCATTGTTCTGATGGATGGGACAGGACTGCACAAACTTGTTCCTTGTCGGGTCTTATACTGGATCCATACTACAGAACTGTTCAAGGTTTTCAGGTATATGATAAGATTAAGTCCTGACAAAGCAGCATGAATCTGTTATATCAGGATAGCCTATCAATCCAGAATACTCCTTAATTTAATTATGGTAATCAGTTGGCCATCATATAACCAATATCAATGATTGATAATAAAAAGAACAATATTAAACTTTACTTTGATATGAATTCAGTGCATCATTAGAAGTGTGCAACATCAGCATACTTGTCTCTGCCTTAGACTCTTTATTTGTGCAAAATAACGTTGTCAAAAACTTTTCTTTCCTTTTTTAAAAGCACATTTTTCTGATACCGGATGTTGACTTGACAGTGGTAAAACACAGACCAGAGACGAATATGTAAAATCTTTGTACGTTTACAAGGCATAATTGAGTTCAAGTATCTCTTTCTACGATATTTCTTATAAGAAAATACTTAAAATGAGCGTTAAATAAAGGCATCAATGATAATGTGGTATGATTGCCAAAGAGAAAACTATCCATAAAAGACCAAAATGACACAGAAATTAACAATATGCTTGATAAAATGAGAAGGTATTAAAGTAGGCGTTGTTTTGATAGTACTTATTCACCATGTCACTTTTATGACAGGAAATTTGTGGAGGTTTAAGGCAAAAGGGTAGGTCTTAAAGATCGCATAAACTTCCAATTGAATTATGTTAAAATGACTGTCCCTTTAGAAAGCCTTGAAAACAAAAAAGTAGATGTCCGATTCATGCTTTTCCCCAGCAGGTCAATGTCTGGTAAATTTATAAATCTCCAGAATATATGACCGTTTTGGAAGCCATGGTCTTCACTATTAAAATCAAGCACATAGTATAGATTTCTTTTGAATGTTCTAAATGCCATAGTATTTTTTTGCTGTTTACAATTATTATACCCCCGCTTTGAAAAAAAGGGAGGTATACTGTTTTACCTCTGTCTGTCCTTCCGTCAGTCCATCAGTCCGTCCGTCCCATGAATATTTTTCGTCACATTTTTCTCAGGAACTACACTACCAGGATTTCTGAAATTTGGTTTCAGGCTTGATATAAGTCAGCTATACTGTGTGATGCGTTTTCAGATTCATCACTCGACAACTTCCTGTTTACCGAACACTTGTATCATTTTAACACCTGATAGCCAAGTTGAAAATTTTTTGTCACATTTTTCTCAGGAACTGCACTACCAGGATTTCTGATATTTGGTTTCAGACTTGATATAAGTCAGCTATACCGTGTGATGCGTTTTCAGATTCATCACTCAACAACTTCCTGTTTACCGAACACTTGTATTATTTTACACATGATAACCAAGTTGAAAATTTTTGTCACATTTTTCTCATGAACTACAATACAAGGATTTCTGAAATTCGGTTTCAGGGTTTATGTAAGTCTGCAATACTGTGTGATGCGTTTTCAGATTCATCATTCAACAACTTCCTGTTTACCGAACACTTGTATGACTTTACATATGATAGCCAAGTTGAAAATTTTCGTCACATTTTTCTCAGGAATTACTATACAAGGATTTCTGAAATTTGGTTTCAGGATTTATACAAGTCAGCTATACCGTGTAATGCGTTTTCAGATTCATCCCTCAACAACTTCCTGTTTACCGAACACTTGCATATTTTTACACTATTAAAATTATCCACTTGCGGCGGGGTATCATCAGTGAGCAGTAGCTCGCAGTTTCACTTGTTAGAGAAGCAAATATTACTATCTTGGTTTTATCTCTTCACTCCTCTGTACAAAACAAATGGTGTTGTAAAGGAGTAGTCAACAAAGCTAAATGGAAACTTGTAGAAAAAGAGATAGTTCCTTGTGTTTTCTTTTTTTTCTTATTTAAAGTCTAATGTATTTAAAAGAAATAACTAATCAATATGAAAAAAAAATCAACAAGTGACAAAGCAATGCATGAATTCCTAATTGTGTGTAGTTATATTTTAATTATTTTTTTTTCTGTTACAGGCACTGATAGAGAAGGAATGGTTATCTTTTGGTCACAAATTTACGGATCGTTGTGGATTACTGGGTACCGTAGATTCAAAGGAAGTGTCACCAGTATTTACTCAGTTTATAGAAAGTGTGTGGCAGTTAATGCAGCAATTTCCATGTGCTTTCCAGTTCAACGACCGTTTCTTGATCACAATTCACGACCATGTTTATTCCTGTCAGTTTGGTACTTTTGTTGGCAACTGTGAAAAAGATAGGCTAGATTTACGGTTAGTAAGAAAAAGATAACCTAGATTTATGTTAAGAAAGAAAAAAATATGCTAGATTAAACGTTACAATTTAAAAGATATCTTTGATTTGCAGTAAGATTTTAAAAGAAAAACTAGAAGTAAATTCAGATGGAAAGTATAGGCTAGATTTACAATTAGTAATAAAAAGATAGCCTAGATTTATAGTAAAATAGAAAAAATGGTGTGAATTTATAATAAAAGAGAATAACATCTGCTTGATTTATAGTAGAAAAGAAGAAAGATAGCCTAGATGAAGGAAACAAGCGTGTTTCTCATTTTGCAAATTTTAAAGAAGTTTATTGAATGTAATACATAAACATTTAATGTGTCAGAAGTTTATTGAATGTAATACATGAACATTTAATGTGTCAGAAGTTTATTGAATGTAATACATGAACATTTAATGTGTCAGAAGTTTATGAATGTAATACATGAACATTTAATGTGTCAGAAGTTTATTGAATGTAATACATGAACATTTAATGTGTCAGAAGTTTATTGAATGTAATACATGAACATTTAATGTGTCAAAAGGCAACTTCCATACCACAAACTTGAAAATCTGCCATAAATCCCGATTCTGTGTCACCATAGTAATGTGACAAGGTTGATGTTGTTTTGTATTTTGACAGATTAAGGTTAAGTATGGCTTTTAATTTTCTTCTTTGTTTTTTCAAGTGTATAAATATTTATCAGAAAAATGTCTTCCCAATATAATTATAATGTTTATTTCAGGTTGTCTGAGAGGACTTATTCATTGTGGGGATACATTACCAAACACATGACAGAATTTTTAAATCCTTTCTACAAAAAATCTTATGAGCATCAAGAACCTGTGATAATGCCTAATACTAGTCCACAATGTGTGAAGTAAGTGGAAATAATAACTTGAAAACAATAAAAATATGTTGTTACAAAACATCTCATACTTTTCACAAAAACTTTATGACATTATTACAATAATAGATTATTCAAGTAGACATCATGCAGAATGCTTGTTGAATTATGCAGAAAATAAATGGATTTAAATTTGTAGCCTACTAGGTTTTCTCTCTTAGAAATATAAGGTCACAGCAAACTTATATTTCTTATATATTTTTTTTGTAACATATCTCTTTTGAAAAAAAAGTAATGTTGCCATAAGATAATTAAGTTCATAGCAGAAAATGACATGATTGTCAAAATACAAATGGAGAGTACGAGAATCCCATTTAGGATGTGAATGATATATATATATACAATTTGAAAGCTGATTCTATTGCCAAAAACTCATAGGTCACCATATGGCCTTCAATAATGATACAAAAAGCTGTATCATTACCAATGAGACAATTTTCCACCAGAGACCAAATGATGTAGAAGTTCCCAATTATAGGTCACTATGGCCTTCAACAATGAGCAAAACTCATACCATATTGCAAGCTTTAAAAGGTCTCAGAATGACACATTTAAACAATTCAAATGAGGCAACTAACAACCAAACATAAAATAAATTAAATATGAAGCAACAAATAGCAACCACTGAATTACAGGCTCCCAACTTTGGGCTGGCATATACAAGATGTGTAGGGTTTAAACAATGTTTTACTAAAAAAAATGACAGCAATAATAAAGTTTGACAATTAATCGAATTTTGTAGATTTTGGGCTGGAATGTATAATAGATATGAGAATGGTATCCATCCTCGTGAGAATATAGTAGATATATTAAGTTCTGCTAGTGACCATTGTGCTTCCTTAGAAGATCATGTTCAACTCTTAGAAAAGGTAACTTACTCTGCTCAGAAGAATTCAAAAGATTAAAGTATACATTACTGTAAATTCAGAAATTATTGCGATGTTTTTATTATTGCGAAAATTGCGAAAGGGTTATCATTGCAATAATTTAAACTCACATTTTAATTTTCTTATATGAAATAAACAGGATTTTGTGCAATATACTAAAAATTAAAATCACCTTTTAGTCTAAAATGAAAAAATCGCAACATTAAAAGCACGCAATAATTTCTGAATTTATAGTACTCTAAGACAAACTATTTCTCTGTCTGTTTGATGCAGGGAAGAATGAGCATTAGATTTTGCTGAAAAGATATCTCATTTTTATTGTACTGAAATATCTGTGGTAAAAAATATTGAAATTTACTGTTTATAGCATAATAACAAACATTTTCAAAAGAATTGTGATTGACTGCATCAAAACTATAAAAATAAGAAGATGTGGTATTATTGCCAATGAGACAACCTTCCACCAGAGACCAAATGACATAGAAATTTACAACTATGTCACTGTAAGGCCTACAACAATGATAAAAACACATACTGCATAGTCAGCTTTAAAAGGCCACTAAATAACAAATGTAAAACAATTCTCTTAAAATAACTGCCTGATTTATGAAAAAAAAAATGAAAAAAATAACACTGGGTTAAAAGTTTCTGACCTGGTCGAAAGAAGAATTCCCAGATCCTGAAAGGGTCAATCCTAAATCCCGAGCTTAAAAACACCAAATCCCGACATCCTGAAAAAGGTCCTGCCCCCCCTCAAAAAAAAAGGAAAATGAAAAAAAAATCTAGATATTATTTTGTCATAAGTAGAACATAATAATAATAAAAAAAAGTAAATAAAAAATCACATTTAAATTTCAAAATTTACTTAAAATCAGATGTCACATTTTTGATTTTAGAGAATAACACAAGTTGTAAGTTATTGGGAAAACCAGACCAGGTGATTGAAAAGAAATTAAATGGCTTCCTGTCTACCGAATCATTGGACCAAGTTAGTGATGACAACAATGATTTACCATTAAAAATAAACAAAGAACTAATCATCAACGGAGAGACGAATAAACAACAAAGTGATGGGAATCGACAGAAAAAGATATTATAAATAGCAACAAGAAAAGTGACTCTGAGTCAGGGTTTGATGAAATGTCTAAATCAGTTCCAGAGGATTTGAATATAAACATGACATTACCAGGTATAGACGATTGTCGGACTATGGACTCTAGCATGACACGCTCGGCAAGCGCTGAGCAGCTTAATTTGGACTATTTAGTTTTAGAACTGACAAGTGTTGCTCTGGATTGGAAGTCCTTCAGAAATGTACATAACTGCTCATGTGCTTCCCCTTTGACCGCTTTACCAAAAAGGCAAGCTATATTATTATGTATCTACACACCTATTTACTTAAAGAATTGATTTTTTTCTTCGATAGTTAACTTTCTGTTGTTGTTGAGCAATGAACAAGATGTTTATGATTGATTTATAAACTTTAGCTAGTGCTTGAATGCATTTTTTTACTTTTTAGATTTTTTTAATTGTTTAAGATATATGAAAATGAATGAGAATTTTATATAAAATTGATTGATTGATTGCTAAAATTTTAATGACAAATGGTAAATATTTCATGCATATGCATACGGTTTATATAAGCATAGCGTTCATAATCAATAATGCAGTTCCTGTTTATAGCTCAATAACAATGTGAAATGTGATATCTCCTTGTCATTATAAGGAATGATATTTTAAAAACTTTCAAGGCAGTTTCTTTTCACATTGCGATTGTATAATAAGTTCCATGACAATTAAAATCATATATAATACAACACTTTGGCAAACTCTAAGATTTTCTAAGCAAACTTTGGAAACCACTAAATTTTTACCTACCTCACTTATTGTAATCATTTGGTCAGTTTTTAGTACAGAATCTTAAATAAAGTTTATGTGATACAAGCAGCATTTTAAAATTATATTTTTTTTTACACATTTTTATTACTTTTAGCAAGATTAGTAAATTTTTGTTTCACATTGTGTTTAGCAGTGTTAAAAATATCAAACAAATTATTGAAATACAAAAAGTGATAATATTAACTGATCATATAAGCTTTGAAATTCAAATTTGTGTCAGAATAATGGATTAAAAATTATTTAGATGCAATATATATCTATTGAATTAAAAAAAAATAAAAAAATTTCCTTAATACAATCACTAAATATGGTTTTAGCCTTTTTTACACTAAATTAATAGCATGAAAGAATGATGTGCCTGCCTTGTAGTGTGTTCTCATATACATGTACTTATTATCTCTATAGCATGAACTAGTATTTAGAGTTTCAGTTGCATAAAGTAATTCTACTTTGTTGAAGCTGTATGCTGTCAAATCTGATATAAAGTTGGTTTGTTGGTGGCCTTGTGCTGTTTTCTTCTCTTTGGTTTTGACGCATTCCATGTTTTTTTCTCAAATCTATGTTTGACCGAAAAATCTGTGCATTACATTAATGACACTGGCCATTTCTGGCCAGCATCATGGGTACATGTTGAAACCACTTATAAAAAAAATAAAGCATAAAGATTTTCATGGAACTTGAAAAGCTGGCAGCCATATATAACAAAATAAACAGAATATGTTTTGTCAGCTTTCCTGTAGAAGGTCGAGCATCTCTGCAGGCTTAAGTTATCAACCATGAAGTCATGGTCCAATCATTATGTTTATTATGAGGCGAAATATCTTTAAACATATGCAAAATTCAAATTTGATCCAAAGCTGGGAATGGTGTCCAAGGGATACATATTCATGTTTGAATATTGTTTCTTGCAGTGTAAAGTCCATGGTCAGACCTCAAAAACTGACTTGAAAAACATTTTAATATAAGTGTTCTTTATTAATTTTGAAGAAGAAATGGTCAGTACCAAATCTGGAATTCCACATATCTTATCTTGACCTTAACTAAAAGAATACATGATATCACAACATGTATTAAAGTAACAGTAAGTGGTCAATATAAGATCAAAATTGTAAGGGCCCTTTATTAAACTTCTAGCCAGTGTTCCATAGATGCAGTACTAGTATTAGCTTTGCAAAAACTTGAGTATTATTTCTAGGTAAAGGCTCAAACAGGTAGATTTTCATTCACAGCATACACATAAGCATTAGTTATTAGTGTACCTTATAGCGGGTTATTTCGCAGGGTTTTAATTTCGGTTATTTTCCCAGAAAGACCACAATCGCCCAAATAATTTCCGCCAATTTAAAAGTGCACATGCAAAGGTATTGATAGAAGTTTAGAATCAGCCAAAAAAATAACCGTTAAAATATTATTAATGAATATTTATTTGTTTGTTACAGTTCCATTGTTGGAAATGCGGTGATGTATTCTGCACACGATGTATTGCCAAGAATATACCCTTACCTGGACATTATACCAAACGACCGGTACCAGTCTGTCGACCATGTTATAAGGACATTCGACACTCGCCTTCCATGGAATTTTCTCCACCAATCAACAACACAAGCTAACCACTGTCTTTTGTGATATTTTTAGTAACTAGTCTTAACATACAAAAAAACATGATGTATTTAATATAGTCTATGAAGTAGAAACAAGGTTTTTCAAGAATCAATCATTCCATATTTATAATTATAATTTATAAATCATTTGGTTCAAATGAATTTCATTAAATGTGTTGCATTATCTTCATTTGTTTAAGTTTTGTTATGATATTATTAAGGTTTTGTTTAATGACCAAGACAAGTTTGCTCCTATATTTTAGATAAAGACTTTCCGAAGGGTTAATTATTCTTTGAATTACACTTGTCTTGTCTACAGCATGGTTAAGTGTGACCTATTACGAACAACAATTTGCCTAGGTATATGGAATTCTTTATTTTTTCATGAGGATGTCAAAACCAATATTTTTATTCACATATTATGCAAGCAGATGTTTTCAGAAGAAGTTTTCAGTTTGTGTCTCCTTAGGAATTTTAAAACAGTCTAAACTGGAGTTGAAATTTTTATCAGTAGAAGAAGAATGTGATACATAAAGATTTCTCATTGGCAATCATACCACATCTTCTTATTTTTTCTAAACTCTTTAATAAATACAGTTGTCTTATTGTAAATTTGGTGTCATGTTGAATTCAAGACTATCTTCAACTCTGGCATTTCAATTTAGAATTATACGAGGTAGAACAAATTCCAGAAATGAGACAATAACACTTAAGAATTAGGCTATTGCTCCAATGCCAAATGAACAGTCACATACTTATATGTTTTACATCAATTGCACATTTAAATCTTTCACTGATTGAAGGGAAGCTTTTCCTTCCATTTTTACAATAGAGTTCAGTATAAATCACTTGTACAAGGTCACAAATTTCCTCTTGTGTCAAATAAAATTCAATGAAAACATTTCTACTGTATTTCATGTAAAGGTAATTAAAATTCAATGAAAACATTTCTACTGTATTTCATGTAAAGGTAATTAAAATTTCAATGAAAACATTTCTACTGTATTTCATGTAAAGGTAATTTAAATTCAGTAAAAACATTTCTGCTGTATTTCATGTAAAGGTAATTTAAATTCAATGAAATCATTTGTATTGTATTTCATGATATGGTGGACATGTTAAAGTTGGGTATTAATTTGGGTGTATTGATATTATTTATGCATTTAATTGTTTATCAGAAAATGTTTGTAAATTTTGTAAAACACTCTCTCAGTGGTAATATCTTTAACCTGCCTTGATGTATATATATTTTAATTTAACTCTCCTGCAACTCTCTTCACAAAAAGTCTTCAGAGTAAAAAATAATGTTAGTTGTGAACTTTTCAGTATAAATTACGATTAATTTCTAATGCAAGATTTTTTGTGAAAATAGTCTGTGAAATATATATTTTTGATTTAGTATATTTTGTTACATATAAATCTTATACTTTAGTTTTCTATATATTTTGTTTATAATGATGGGTTAGTGCAATGTAATTTAATTTGATCAATTTGTTTATTTAATCTTTTTGGCAAAAAACTCTCAGAGTAAATTATAGCACAATATCAAAATATGCTTTTTTCTTGAAATAGTTTTGATATGAGAGTTTATCTGATGAAAAATGGATGCCATTTCAATGATTTACCAAGCTAGGGTCATTGTAAAATCAATAAAATAAAAGAATGAAGGTTTTTTTTAGTGTAAAGTCATGGTAATAAAATAAGAGAGCACATACAGATTGTTTGTGTCTTATGCTTTAATCAATGAAATTAAGGAACAGTATAATATGCTTTGCTCCTTTTTGTGAATTAGGTATTAATAATTCAAAAAGAAATCAAGAAATGTTTTACTTTCAAAATTGGTAATAATTGTAGATTGGTGGATGTGATGCATTGAATTCAGAGGAAAAATTAAACATATAAAGAAATGATTACTGGCATATGCAAGAAATCTGCAACATTGTATTTTGATCAAATATTTTGTATTTAAAATTAAAACAACTTACACAATTTTTTGTTTGTAGTTTCAGTATTTTTAATTAAAAACATTGACAATGAGGACTTCAAAATCTGATTTTGCATTAATTTATATGTACATTTTATCATTCAAGGGTCATCGGAAAAATACCACATCATTGATATTCTTAGCACTGCATAAACTTTTTCATACACAATTTTAGAGCTTGAATCAAAATGGAAATTTCATTATTTCTATTTGTGTACTTAGCAATAAAAGAATAATACGCACATTTGTAGCATATACATAAAACATTCCACACACATATATATTATTGTATTTGTTAATATGGTTTTATTTGATAAAACAATTTCTTCATTTTTTAATTGAGTTAGATAATAGATAGACCTTTAGATTATTTTGCAACCATGTTTGAAAGATGGGACTGACAGTTGAAGAACTTTGAAATATTAACTTCATGAAAATAAAAACTACAGATTTAAGTGAAAGTACACTGAAAATGTGCATTGCTGTTACTGTTTTTAAATAAATTTATTTGGCAGTACTATTTTTTTGTTAGTGGAATTCATTTAACTAAAGCTTTGCACTGTTGAGAAATAAAGAAACCAACCTGTAACAATTCACTGTTTCAGAATCTAATGCATTCTAGGTAATAATTTCAAAAGCGTGCACCAAAACGCTGTGATTGGTTCAAAACTTTCTAAACAATGGAAATTCAACCAATGATGTTACGTTTTTTCATTTAGTGTACAAACAATGAGATTACCCATAGTCCTCTAGATTCCAAAATGACGAGTTGTCTCGTCATCAGTATTTTATATAAACATTTTTTAGTGTATTCCTGTACAGTATGTTTTTCCTGGTTGATGAGTCTGTACATTACGGGTCAGATGTAGTCAGTTCAATCTTATTATGATTTATGTTATTTTTTGGAATTATTTTGACATAATTGGATGAAGTTGTCACATTTCCGGTGAAACCAGTTTTCTTTATGCAACATTGGGAAGTTTTGTAAATCGCATATTAAATTAAAGCTCCATCCAAAATGTAATACTAAATAATACAAATATTATGAATTCAATTAATTACTCCTCATCAACAATAAAATAAATATAATTTGAGCTATTTGAAAAAAATGAATGTTATAAAACCAGGAAAATTTGCTTTTAGAAATTTTGTCCATAAGCAAGACATGTTTTACATTGATCATAAGTCAGTAAAAAAATGGATCATAGAATTGTATAAGAGATATTATAAAAAAAAATTATGAAAGTTTAACAAATTCCTACACATGCAGATGCAACATTATTGTATTTTGCCACATTTTGGCCTTGCTACATGGTAAAATAAAGATTACAAACTGTTCATTTTAATAAATTTTGTTTCAAAATGAAAAATTTTATATACTTGCCATCTTATAGTTGACTGATGTAGATTTGACATCTATTATAGTCCCTAGTTTTATGCTAATGTTAAGTAAGGATCATATTTTTGTTCCATTTGGTTAAAGGTGCTTTATACAGAATGTCATTGTAATTTTGTGTTGCATAGATACTTAGTTTTATATGCAAATTAGTGTATACCAGCTCAAAGCTATCTATAACACAGTAGTTTGCTTTGAATGTTTATAACAAAATGAAACACCAAATAAATTTCCATACATCAGTATCTTCTTATTGTTTATTTTTGTAATGGTTTGTATATCACTATATGAATAAAAGATGACGATGGGCATACTTCAATGATACAGCAAACAAGCTATATTAAAACTGAACATTTCAAGGTCAACACCTTGCGTCGTCTGTTTATTTATCCGTCAAACTGACTGACTGACTGACCGACCGACAAATGTCCATCTCTCCCGCTTCAGGTTAAAGTTTTTAGTCAAGGTAGTTTCAACTTGAAACTTAGTGCACATGTTCCCTATGATAAGATATTTTTAATTTTAATGCCAAATTAGACCTTTGACTGCAATTTCATGGTCCACTTAACATAGAATATGATTTTGCGAGTGGGGCATTCGTATACCCTGTACACATTCTTGTTTTGAATGAAGAGAAAGCTTGAGAACTGCATTATACAATCTGAACATACTTGTATGAAAGTACAAATGTAACTGAAACAGCAATTCATAGAAAACAAAATAACATACAGTGAGCACAAGCCAAACAAAATTGGTAAACTTAAAAGGTCAAAGAAACGGGTTAAACATATATCAAGAATAAAGACACATGGCTTCTTATATTGGAAAAATAATAATCATAAAGAGAGAGTACTGTCTGTCCTACTTCAACAGACAATATATAAATTTAGAATTTAAGAATCTGATAATGAGAACAATAGTTTACCTGTATACCTAATATGTATGGTCCACCTCTGTCAGGCACACCACTACATGGTGTTTCAGGGATTAGCTATACACAGGTCATTGGTCACTACTTAATTTTATATATTACAGAATTGACACTACGGAATTCCATTATTGTCACATGTAGTTTCTGGTTGTACATATGATCTAGAAAACCAGGACAGGTACACAGAGAAAGAGTTGATAGCAGAGAAAGGTGCAACTTATAATCAGCCTGACTTTATCAGATGACAACATGGATACTAAATATGAATAAAAAAACTTTATTTCAGTCACAGACCTGTGATGTCGCGGGTGTGTTCTAGTATCTTTAATTTAAAACACTGATTTGTATTCTGTTAAAAGTCTTAAGTTCAATTCTTAGATACAAAGTGATACATTGTACTTTTACTTACAAGTGAGAGGTTTAGCTAGCTATAACACCAGGTTCAATCCATTATTTTCTGAATAAGAAAATGCTTGTACCAAGTCAGGATTATGACAGTTGTTTCAAAAAATTTGAAAAATTAAAAAATGAATTTAAAAAAAAAAATGAAAAACAAAACCCTCCTACTTTTGAATCCCCCTTCGTGCAGTTACCCCCAAACTCAATCCCAGCCATTCTTTTGTAATATGGAACCTTGTAGTACAATTTTAGAGAGATCCATACACTTAAACACATGTTAGTGTCTGGAAACTAGAAAAATGTCTGTTTGGCCACTTTTTTGCCCCCAGCTCCTGCATGTTTGGGGCAATTACCCCCAAACTCAATCTCAGCTTTCCCTTTGTGATATGGAATCTTGTGGTACAATGTCAGAGAGATCCATACACTTACACACAAGTTATTGTTTGGAAACTAAAAAAAATATTGCTTTTGGCTCCTTGTTCCATAACTGATGGCTCCATCACCCCTCAAATGAATCCCAACTTTCTTCTTGTGGTATTAAACATTGTGGTACAATTTCAGAGCAATCGAAACACTTATACACAAGTATTTATCCTGAAACTAGAAAAACGCTTGTTTTAGGCCCAATTTGGGTCCCTTATTTTCTAAATGGTTGGGGTCATCATCCCCAAAATCAATCCAAACCTTCCTTTTGTGGTATTGGACCTTCTTAAAAAATTTCATAGATTCATTTCCTTAAACTCAAGTTCTTGTCCAGAAACCAAATGTGTCTTCGAATGACGACGAAGACATCATAGCATTATACAAACACAAAAAATGTTTTCAGTCGTATAAAAAGAATCAAAATTGCAAATTGGCAGTACAGTATGGTCAACTACACAACGGCAAACAATAGAACTAAGTATGAGAGTTTTATGTAAAGTGCTCTCAGATACGTTACTTTCATAAGGTGTTATTGTCATAATACTAAAACAAATGTTCGAAGTCATGTAAAAATGGTGGTAAAACAGCCAAAGGAGTTATGTTCACAAGGTGTCATTTTTATAATACTGATTTTTTTTTATTCAAACCTCCTTTGCTCCCATAAAATTTACAACCCAATGTTAACTATTTAGTTTAGTAGTTTAGTCTATATAGTCTTCAGTTCTATTTGTATGTATCTTTGTATTTACAGTGACTTGGTGGGTTTAGATTAAAGTTGTACGAAGAACACGTCAGTCATTTATAGCCAATTAACAGTAGTAGCAGAGCTCACAACATCCGGCGAGATGGCGAAGGCTCTAAGTTATAAGAACCCAACAAGCTTGACAAATGAGAAGTCATAAAAGCAATGGAAGAATGAAGTGAAGATGTGGCAACTGGTTACAGAATTGGACAAAAAGAAGAGAGGACTAGCACTTGCGTTGTCGTTACAAGAAAAACCAAGAGAATTAGCGTTAGAAATAACACCAGAAGATTTGAATGTTGATGAAGGAGTTGACAAATTGATAATAGAATAAGATAATTTATTTGAAAAGGACAAGACAGATCAAGCTTATGCAGCATATACAGCTTTTGATAAATATCACAGGGAGTCATCGATTAAAATGTGTGACTATATAATTTAGTTTGAACAGAAATACAACAAATGCAAGAAATTTGACATGCCGTTTCCTCATGCAATATTAGCATTTAAACTCTTAGATAATGCAGGACTTGGTGAAAGTGATCGACATTTAGCTCTAACTGCATGTTCTGATTTAAAGTTTGAAACCATGAAGGCAGTCCTTAATAGGATATGTGCATCAAAAACAGAGTGATAATGATATAGTTACTGTTAAAGAAGAATCTGCATTTGTAGGAGAACATCTTTTTGATAGAGGGCGTAGTTCAACGAGATCTGGTGCTCGCAGTCACATGAATAGATCATTTGATCAAAGAAATACTCAATCACGACTTAATCCAACTATAAATGGACGCATATCTCGTTGTAAATGTTGTGATTCAAAATATCACTGGTTCAGGGATTGTCCACATAAAACTTATGATGTTAAACTGACAGAGGAACAAACAGACACATCTGAAACTGTAAACATAACTCTAATTACAGCTTCTCAACAAAACATTACACCTTAAGAAATATTTGTAGCCGAGGCATTTAATGCTGCAGCTGTGGATACAGCATGTATCAAAACAGTTTGCTGGACAAAATGGTTACATCAGTTTTTAGACACTTTCGACTCTGCTAATGAAGAAATAAAATGCAAGGAAAGTAATACACCTTTAAAATTTGGTGATGGTAAAACAGTACATTCTTATCAGTCCATGAAGTTACCTGCCACAATTGGATCTTTAAAATGCTACATAGAAACAGATGTAGTTGACTGTGAAATACCTAATTATTGAGTAAAGATTCTTTGAAAAGAGCTAGAACAGTTCTTGATCTCCATAATGATAAAGTGACAATGTTCGGAAAACCAGTTGATGTTCATTTCACCTCAAATGGTCATTATTGCATAAACATCAAAGACAGAAGAACTGGGCAGACAGATTCTGTCGTGAATGAAGAGAAAATCCTGATGGTAGATTCTGGATTCTCTAAGAAAAGAAAGCAGGATATTATATTAAAACTGCATAAACAATTTGGTCATGCCTTATCTGAAAAGTTGATATCTCTATTGAACAGTGCAGGCTCCGTTGACTCAGATACAAAAGCAATAGTGAATGATGTTTGCTCAAAGTGCATTGTCTGTCATAAGTACCAACGTTCGAAGCCAAAGCCAACAGTGGGATTTTCCCATGCAAATGATTTTAACCAAATTGTTGCTATGGATTCACATGAGATTGATCCCAATTTCTACTATTTACACATAATTGACTTGTTTAGCCGTTTGAGTGCAACAGCCATTATGAGGAGAAAAGACTCACAGTTAGTTATTGACAAATTCATGCAGATATGGGTTAGTGTATATGGTGCTCCTGAAGTTGGAAAATACACTGACAATGGTGAGGAATTCAATTTCTCAAATTTTTCATGATATGGCTGAAAATCTTAACATGTCAGTTAAGACGACAGCAGGATACAGTCCCTGTCAAATGGAATTGTAGAATGACATAATGCAACTCTAACTGAAACAGTAAACAAAGTCAGAGAAAGCTCAAATTTATCTTGGGAAACTGCAATTAGCTGGGCTGTGAATGCCAAAAATAGTCTTGTAAATGTGTATGGGTACAGTCCTTATCAAATTGTTTTTGGAAGACATCCTAATCTGCCATCAACACTAGTCAATAAACCTCCAGTTCTTGAAGGAGAAACAATGAGTAAAACAATGGGAAACCACTAAGTTGGTTTTCACGAGGCAAGGAAAGCATTTGTAGCATCGGAATCCTCAGAGAAAAATAGGCGTGCTCTTAGAAAGCAGGTTCGTCCCTCGGTTGAGAAATTCAGAAATAGAGATAAAGTTTACTTTCTTAGCGACAATCAATGGAAAGGACCTGGTACAGTTATTGGACAGGACAATGTTGTTGTGTTTATAAGATATGGAGGAACTTATGTAAGAGTGCATGCATGTAGGATTTTAAGAGATAGTGATGAACAAAAAGATAAAAAAAAACAAACAACAGGAAAAGAGGATAAAATTGAAAGAAGGTCTAAAAACTCCAAACTGGAACAAAAATAAGGCTGAGCATGAAATCATTTGTTTTGATAGTGATGAAGAGGAAGACTCGCATGCCAACAATCAGTCAGACAATGAACAAGGTGAAAGTGACGATGAAGTAGAAGGACATGAATCTGAATTAGAAAGTCAGGTAGGTGACTCTGAACTAGACAGCGATAATCCTGTGAATCAAGGGCATGCATCTTGTGAGGAAAGTCGACCAGGAGGTGACTCTGAGCTTGATAATGATAATCATGAAGATACTCCAGTGAGAGAACATGTCAATGAGCAATCAACTTCTGTAGTACACAGTATAAGTGTTGGTTCTAAATGTAATAAAGCATTACTTTTAAAAAAAGACCAAAAAGTGAACTTTAAAAATCAAGGTGATACTCCACGAGAAGGAGTTGTTTTGAGTAGAGCTGGTAAATAGTTATCAAAGGTACCAGGATTATAATTTTGTACGCCAGACGCGCGTTTCGTCTACATAAGACTCATCAGTGACGCTCATATCAAAATATTTATAAAGCCAAACAAGTACAAAGTTGAAGAGCATTGGGGATCCAAAATTCCAAAAAGTTGTGCCAAATACGGCTAAGGTAATCTATGCCTGGGATAAGAAAATCCTTAGTTTTTTCAAAAATTCAAAGTTTGGGAAACAGGAAATTTATAAAAATGACCACATTATTGATATTCATGTCAACACCGAAGTGTTGACTACTGGGCTGGTGATACCCTCGGGGACGAAACGTCCACCAGCAGTGGCATCGACCCAGTCGTGTAAATAGTAAAGCATCATCAAGTAAAAAGAATTGGTACTCCACGAGAAGGAGTTGTTTTGAGTAGAGCTGGTAAAGCATCATCAAGTAAAAAGAATTGGTAGAATGTAGAATATAGGAAACCTGAAGACCTGAAAGGTAACAAGTTATCAATAAACTTAAGTACATTTGATGAATAGCAAGTTGTAAAGTCTGACACAGATCAGGATACAGAGGATGACGAAGAATCAGAGGAGGTATTATTCAATGAGAAAGCTGAACTTGAAAATTGGAAGAAACATCATGTTTATCAAGAAATTGAAGACTATGGCCAGTCATATGTATCCACTAGATGGGTATATACTATAAAAGAAGCTGATAATGAAATACACAGGAAAGCAAGACTCGTTGCAAAAGGTGTTGAAGAAGATTGCTTGGATGAAATACAGAAGAACTCTCCTACATGTGACAAACAATCTCTTAGACTCATTCTTTCAATCATAATGCAAAAGAAATGGTCCATCAATTCTATAGACATTAAAACTGCCTTTCTGCAAGGGGAGAAAATGCAAAGAAAAGTTCATATTCGTCCATCTAAAGAAGCTAGTGCTAATGGAAAACTTTAGCTTTTAGAGAAATGTGTGTATGGTCTTGCAGATGCTTCTTTGAAATGGTATGAAAAGATTAAGAAAACCCTAAATGAATGTGGAGGCATTGAATCTAAAGTTGATCCAGCAGTATTTTACTGGTATAATTCAAATGGTCTGGCTGGTGTTCTTGCAGTTCATGTTGATGATTTTTTGTGGGCAGGAACCAATTTGTTTGAAACTGAGATTATATCGAAATAAGAGAGAAATTCAGTGTCAGAAAAGAAGCTTCAGAATCGTTCAAATATTTAGGACTGGGTCTAAGTCATGCAGATGATAAAATAATATTGAGTCAGACATATTATGTCGAAGTGTTAAAGACAGTCTCAATTGATAGAAAAAGTCAAATGATTCTCAGCTTTCATCAGTCGAACAAACTGTTGTAAGATCAAAAGTTGGACAACTGTTGTGGCTTGCAAAACAAATTCGTCCTGATATTGCTTTTGACATCGCTATGATAGCATCAAAGTTAAAACAAGTATCATTGAAGACTTCAAAAGAGTAAACAAGCTTTGAAGGAAAGTTAGAAATGATCCAGTGTCTCTTCATTTCAAGGAACTTGGGGAACATGTAGAACTTTTATTATATACTGATGCTTCTTTTGGTAATCTTCCCGATGGGGGAAGTCAAAGTACACTATCTAGCGAAGCTTTAGCTTTAGCCGATGGTATTGATTGTGCTACATCACTAGCTACTTTGTATAATGAACTGATTTTCAATAAATGTACTACAGAAGGAGGTATTTCAGTAAGATGTGTGATTGACAATAAGGACCTTTTGAAGTTGTTCATTCAAAGAAAAATGTATCTGAAAAGAGACAGCGACTCGAAATAAGTTGCATCAAGGAGATGATCCAAAAAGGAGAGCTAACTGTTCATTGGATTGAAACAAAAGAGCAGATAGCCAATGTGTTGACCAAGCATGGTGCCAGCGCACAGAACATTTTATATTGTTTTGAAACTGGACTTGTTAATACCGTTTTTATGAAGTAGCTTTAAATTGATCATGGGACACTTACAATAGTGATCTACATATATTAACAGTAGTTAAAAAACAGAAAGAGAGAATTAGTCATAATGTGATAAGCAATATCCATAAAATGTTTATTTTCATTTTATAAACTTTACATCTGCTAAAGAAAGAGAAAGGATCAGATTGTTAACTATTTAGTTTAGTAGTTTAGTTATTATAGTTAGTCTATATAGTCTTTAGTTCTATTTGTATGTATCTTTGTATTTACAGTGACTTGGTGTGTTTAGATTAAAGTTGTACAAAGAACACTTCAGTCATGTATAGCCAATTAACAGCCAACAGTCTCTCTTGAGTATTGAACAGTTGTGTATTCAGAAATTTTTATAAGTGGGGGCCCACTGACTGCATAAGAGGAGGACCCCTACAAACGTGCTTCAGTGATTCCCTATATAATCAACCATTTTTTCCCAGGAAAGGGGGATGGGCGCCCCAAGAAAAGCCCTCTAAATCCACCTCTCTTGAACTGTTTTAAACAGATTAATGGAGACCATTGACTAAACCCTTTAAGACACAACACACAGGAGATAATAACCAAAATATATCTATAACACACCTGTTTTGGTATATTAGTACTGTAAATTCAGAAATTATTGCTTGCATTTATTTTATTTTCCATTTTTGTAGAATGAACAAAAATTCAAGATTAATTACTGGCAACAGTTTACCAGACTTGCCATTTTTTAAATATTTAAGCTTTTCTATCTCAGGAATAGATTATTTTAGTTGTTATTGCCAAAACTATTATGAATTTTTGGTCCTCAATGCTCTTCAACTTCGTCATTTATTTGGCCTTTTAACATTTTTTTTTATTTGAGGTTCACTGATGAGTCTTTTGTAGACGAAAAGCTCATCTGGCACAAATATAAAATTTCTGTTGTGGTATCTATAATGAGTTTATTTGCATACAGATGTATGTTTCTGATATCAAAATGCATTTTTTTATAATTGTTATTCTCACCAAGTTGCATTATTTGCTTTAATAAAAACCTAGCAATAATTTCTGAATTAACAGCAATTTTCACTCGAAAAACAGGTCAAAATACTATTTTCAGGCAAGTCCACTTGAGGACAAGAGTGCACACGCTGAAATGTCTCGCCTTCTATACTAATCATTGATATTATGGTGATAGTCCTAAGTATAAAGCTAAGCTTTATAACAACTGTCACATAAACTTAACATTAACCAAGATAACTAAACATAGACCAATGAACCTTAAAAATGTGGTCAAGGTCAGATGAACCATGCCAGGCAGACATGTATAGCTAACAATGCTTCTATACAACATATATAGTTGGCCTATTACTTATAGTTTAAGATAAATAGACCAAAACACAAAAACTTAACACTGTGCAATGAACCGTGAAATTGAGGTCATGGTCAAATAAAACCTGTGCGACTGACATAAAGATCATAAAATATTTCCATACACCAAATACAGTTGACCTATGGCATATAGTATTAGTTAAAAGGACCAAAACTCAAAAACTTAACTTTGACCACTGAACCATTAAAATGAGGTCAAGGTCACATGACATCTGGCCGTTAGACATGTACACCTTACAATCGTTCCATACAACAAATATAGTAGACCTATTGCATATAGTATGAGAAAAACAGACCAAAACACAAAAATTTAACTTTGACCACTGAACCATGAAAATGAGGTCAAGGTCACATGACATCTGCCCGCTAGACATGTACACCTTACAATCGTTCCATACAACAAATATAGTAGACCTATTGCATAAAGTATGAGAAAAACAGACCAAAACACAAAAATTTAACTATAACCACCGAACCATGAAAATGAGGTCAAGGTCAGATGACACCTGCCAGTCGGACATGTACACCTTACAGTCCTTCCATATACTGAATATACTAGCCCTATTGCTTATAGTATCTGAGATATGGACTTGACCACCAAAACTTAACCTTGTTCACTGATCCATGAAATGAGGTCGAGGTCAAGTGAAAACTATCTGACAGACATGAGGACCTTGCAAGGTACGCACATATCAAATATAGTTATCCTATTACTTATAATAAGAGAGAATTCAACATTACAAAAAATTTGAACTTTTTTTTCAAGTGGTCACTGAACCATGAAAATGAGGTCAAGGACATTGGACATGTGACTGATGGAATCTTCGTAACATGAGGCATCAATATACAAAGTATGAAGCATCCAGGTCTTCCACCTTCTAAAATATAAAGCTTTTAAGAAGTTAGCTAACACCGCCGCCGCCGTAGCCGCCGCCGCCGTAGCCGCCGCCGCCGTAGCCGCCGCCGCCGTAGCCGCCGCCGGATCACTATCCCTATGTCGAGCTTTCTGCAACAAAAGTTGCAGGCTCGACAATAATCAACTTATCATATACTCAAACTTTCAAAAAGCAACAAACTGTATGTTACAATTCACCGTTTCAGAATCTATTGCATCCTGGGTAATATTTTCAAAAGTGTTCACCAAAACGTTGTGATTGGTTTACAACGTGATATATAATGGAAATTCAACCAATGACGTAACATATTTTCATTTTGGTGTATGAACAATGAGATCAACCATAGTCCTTTAGATTCTGAAAAAGGCCAATTGGAGCAAAGCATTCTTTCTCTTCCAGGGGTACACATGTTTTTTTTCAAAAATTTGATGATGTCCAAGTTGCTCAATCTTAAGTTTTAAGTGAAATACTACAAAAAATGTGCACAATATTTCCTCACATTATTCTCTTGCTTTTTTATTGCCCTTTGATGTATTGTATGTGCCTGTCCCAAGTCTGGAGCCAGTAATTCAGTGATTATCATTTGTTGATGTGTCACATATTTGTTAGTTGTTCATATTTTTATGCCCCACCTACGATAGTAGAGGGGCATTATGTTTTCTGGTCTGTGCCTCCGTTCGTTCGTTCGTCCGTCCGTCCGTTGGTCGAGGTAGTTTTTGATGAAGCTGAAGTCCAATCAACTTGAAACTTAATACACATGTTCCCCATGATATGATCTTTCTAATTTTAATGCCAAATTATAGTTTTGACCCCAATTGCATGGTTCACTGAACATAGAAAATGATAGTGCAAAGTTCAGGTTAAAGTTTTTGGTCAAGGTAGTTTTTGATGAAGTTAAAGTTACATCAACTTGAAACTTAGTACACATGTTCCCTATGATATGATCTTTCTAATTTTAATTCCAAATTAAAGTTTTGACCCCAATTTCATGGTCCACTGAACATAGAAAATGATAGTGCGAGTGGGCATCCGTGTACTATGGACACATTCTTGTTGTACATTAATTAGGCCATTATGTTTCTCTTTTGGGTTGATTTACATTTGTCATTTCGGGGCCTTTTATAGCTAACTATGATATATGGGCTTTGCTCATTGTCGGAGGCTGCACTGTGAACTATAGTTGTTACTTTCTGTGTCATTTGGTCTCTTTTGAAGAGTTGGCTCATTGGCAATCATACCACATATACTTTTTTCACATATACTTTTTTTTATATAAATTCAAACAGAAACATACAATTAATATATTTATTTCAACAATAAAACAGTATATTAATGTATAGATAGATTTACAGTGTAAATACTTAATGAGTGATGGAAGAAAGAATAATATAAATGTATTCCATAAATATACATGTAAGTTCTGATTAAATGGTTTTTATATTATTCATATGTTTTGAAGCAGGACAAAAATACACTTAATTTGTCCCTGTCAGAAATTACATAGATGTAAACCCAATTAACATGGAGTCATTCATAATAAAATGGAGTCATTCAATATATAATTATGTAAGGGTATTTTTAACAAGATTGTGATCTATGATGGGGTATTTCAAGTTATATTTTATTGGCAACTGAAAAGTTGTGCTTCAGCATACTGGTATTCAAAATACTTTGTAATAACTTGTTAGATATCAGTGTAACAAGAAGATGTATGAATTCCTACTCACTAAATATGTAATGGCCATATAAAATGGAGTCATTTAATATTTAATGTAGGGGTGTCTGTTACAAGATTGTGATCTATAATGGAGTATATTAAGTTTTAACTTTTTGACAAGTTGAAAGATGTGCAGCAGCTCACCTGTATTGTGGATTCATTTATTTAAAATCCACATTGGTATGCAACGATTAATAATGAATCCACAGTATTCAAAGTACTGATACAATGATAAATCTTTTTGAGTTATCTTGGTAGATATCAGTGTAACAAAAAGATGTATTAACTCATACTTACACAATATAAAATGGTGAATCTGATGAATTTTTTTAGGTGAAAATAGGCCTTGTTAATTTATTTATCTATAAATTTACATAAAAATGGTGAAAAGTGTTAGTTATTTTAGTTTAAAAAATAAATGGATAACTACTGGAAACCAGATGCTCCGCAGGGCGTAGCTTTATACGACCGCAGAGGTTGAACCCTGAACAGTTAGGGCAAGTATGGACACAACATTCAAGCTGGATTCAGCTCTAAATTTGGATTGTGATTAAATAGTTGACACAGCATAGGTTTCTGACACAGAATGAATGTGTTCTAATGAACTTAAAATTTTTGTTTCTCTTAGAGCAATTCACTATGCTGTTGAATATTAATCCTCTCAAAAAAATGTTTGAAGAAATTTTCTTTTTTATTTATGAAATTTCAAATGAAAAAAAATTGAACCCAATTTTTTTAATCACATCCCCCTTTCCCTTATTCCAAAACTAAATCTCAATTAAAATTTCTAATGGAGTTTGCAACAATAACTACTCATTTAAATACATCATAAAATATTAAGATGTAAAAAAACTGCTTGTTATCACTGAATGGTAAAGATTATTTTAATTTATCAGTTGGTAGTAAAAAGTGAATATACATTGTATATTGTATATAACAAAGATTTAAGTTGATTCTGGACAAAGAAAGATAACTCCAATTAAAAAAAAATCTTGCTATTGCACAATATTTTGCAATTAGATATTTCTTGCTTACTATTCTGGACAAAGAAAGATAACTCTAATTAAAAAAAAATTTGATATTTCACAATATTGTGCAATTAGATATTTCTTGCCATTGCGCAATACTGTGCAATTGAAAAGACTTGCTATTACACAATACTTAATATAATAATTTTAGATCCTGATTTGGACCAACTTGAAAACTGGGCCCATAATAAAAAATCTAAGTACATTTTTGGATTCAGCATATCAAAGAACTTCAAGATTTCAATTTTTGTTAAAATCAGACTAAGTTTAATTTTGGACCCTTTGGACTTTAGTGTAGACCAATTTGAAAACAGGACCAAAAATGAAGAATCTACATACACAGTTAGATTTGGAATATCAAAGAACCCCATTTATTCAATTTTTGATGAAATCAAACAAAGTTTAATTTTGGACCCCGATTTGGACCAACTTGAAAACTGGGCCAATAATCAAGAATCTAAGTACATTTTTAGATTCAGCATATCAAAGAACCTAACTGATTCATTTTTTGTCAAAATCAAACTAAGTTTAATTTTGGACCCTTTGGACCTTAATGTAGACCAATTTGAAAACGGGACCAAAAGTTAAGAATCTACATACACAGTCATGACAGTTAGATTCAGCATATCAAAGAACCCCAATTATTCAATTTTGATGAAATCAAACAAAAGTTTAATTTTGGACCCTTTGGGCCCCTTATTATGTTGGGACCAAAACTCCCAAAATCAAACCCAACCTTTCTTTTATGGTCATAAACCTTGTGTTTAAATTTCATAGATTTCTATTTACTTATACTAACGTTATGGTGCGAAAACCAAGAAAAATGCTTATTTGGGTCCCTTTTTGGCCCCTAATTCCTAAACTGTTGGGACCTAAACCCCCAAAATCAATACCAACCTTCCTTTTGTAGTCATTAACATTGTGTTTAAATTTCATTGATTTCTATTTACTTAAACTAATGTTATTGTGCGAAAACCAAGAATAATGCTTATTTGGGCCCTTTTTTGGCCCCTAATTCCTAAACTGTTGAGACCAAAACTCCCAAAATCAATCCCAACCGTTCTTTTGTGGTCATAAACCTTGTGTCAAAATTTCATAGATTTCTATTAACTTAAACTAAAGTTATAGTGCGAAAACCAAGAAAATGCTTATTTGGGCCCTTTTTGGCCCCTAATTCCTAAAATGTTGGGACCAAAACTCCCAAAATCAATACCAACCTTTCTTTTGTGGTCATAAACCTTGTGTTAAAATTTCATAGATTTCCATTCACTTTTACTAAAGTTAGAGTGCGAAAACTAAAAGTATTCGGACGCCGGACGACGACGACGCAGACGCCAACGTGATAGCAATATACGACGAAAATTTTTTCAAAATTTGCGGTCGTATAAAAACTAAATTATATAAAAAAATAAAATAATATGAAGTAATTTTCTAGATATTTTTTGAATGGATTTGAGGAAATATTTGCTTTGAAGACATTCAGTAATAAATGAAATGTGGACTATATCTGTAAACACTACAAAACATGTAAAATGTAAAATAGCCATTTTAATTAATGCACTGTAAATGTACAAAGGGATATGCATTACATCAGATCTTGTACTATTTGCATTAAAATATATTGCCAGGTTAACTTTTCAAATGATTAACAAAAGTTTTTTGCTCTCTGTTGCTTTATTTCCATCATGAATTATGAATACAAAAGATCTGCCAAATATGCAGTACTTATGATAGGGTTTAACACATTTTTATAACAAAAATTTACTAATTTAATTTGGTTTATTGAATCAGTTAAATTAATTGAATCAGACCTTAATCTATGGCTTATGTCAATACAGGGTTAAATTTCCAATCTGACTACTGTAAAAGCTCAAAGTGGTTTCAACTTTTCAATTTTTACACTTGTCTACACTTATCAACATATATAACCTAAATAATTAGATCAGAATCTATAATAGATATAAAGATTGGTTGGTCAAGAGTTCAGGTCATTATCATATACATATATAAATCATTTTCTAAAACCACAGCAAAGGGTTTCATAATGGTAAGCAAATATCACTAACAATGAATGGTATAAAAATCAACAAATAGCACTGGAAATTAACAAAAATAACTTCATCAATCAGATAAAATTTCAACGATAAATATCTTCAAAATATAATTGCTCATACATATTGTCTAAAAAATTTATCACCATGGTTACCGTTGTCAAGAAATTTACACACAAAATATACATATAGACATTCTCAAAATAATCTTGAAGCATTTAAAGCTTTAATCTCATGTTTTTAAATAAAGTTTAAAATTAAGGTTTTTGCTTGAAACATATACTACAAAGATTTTTTTTTTACTAAGTTTCAGACCATTTCCAAATAAACTTGTCCTACTTCTTAACCTAGTCAAAATCTTATATTTTTGATCCCCATAATTGATGGGAGTAACCTTTACAGATTTTTTCTTGCTGTCATGTATGTAATATTGACCTCTTCAAAATGTCAATTTATGTACAGTATTATCCAAATAAAACAGACTATATATATTGTTTGTTTAATATATTACTATTTTCATTATTTTTAAAGGAGAACCCTGTGGGATAATTGTAGTCCAGCAACAATCACTAAACAAGAAATTTAAAACATTTTCATTGGTCTATATACAAATCAATATAAAATATTTTGGCAATTTTTTCACTAAGCAAGATTTTAACTGCACATGTTTACAACTACAATGTACTAGTATGTTTTTTCCATGTAACTTTATTGAAGTCATACATGTTTTTGTCTTTGGAAATCATTCTTTAGTTTATTATCATTTACAAAAAAAGCAAAATCACTCATATTTAAAAATCATTAGTAATTTATGTTCTGATTCCATGATCTATTTTTTAAGTATGCCTTCTAATTCAATGGTCTGTTTTACTTCATTCCATCCATATTGCTCTCATTTTATTCAGAGGTCTGACATTTCAACTTCTCTTTTAAATCAAATTATAGTCCTCCATTTGATATCATGTCTTTCATTACTACAATTTTTGTTTCTAGATCATATTTTCTTTTTCTATAAGGTATGCACTTCAGGATATAAATCAAAACCACTTGTAACTTATATCCCTCCCTACTCATCATACAAGGGTGCTTTGTGGGTAAAATACAGTTATTTTAATGTTTTGTAATTTTTTCTTATTCCGACTTGTAATGCATAAAAAAATAGCTGTTTTATGTGTGTACAATATTGACAGATGGAAAGACCTTTTATTTCTTTGGCAAGTTACATATACATGTCAGTAAATTTGTGACAAACTTTACAAGGGGAAACAAAAAATATTCACATCACTGAATTGATAAAGCACAATAGTAAACGTTTATTTACAAAATTCATTGAATATATTTCATAAAAATAAATAGCTGTTTTAAAATATGTTTCTTAGTAATAACTATCAAGTTTTGTGGATAATACAAAAATTTTGGCAAATGGAAATCTTGGAACATGCATTTAGTAAAACTATCTCATAAAGGTTAGCAAAAACATAATAAAATTAATTCTACAATACAGGGATTAACACGGGAGTTGTTTATCTGGTGTAGTTTATGTACATGTAAAGGTTACTGATAAAACACACAACAAGAGTTGTAATTTGTTATACAAAATAAATCTTCAATTCACCACCTCAAAATCTAAGGAATTGTTTAAGTGATGTTTGGTTGCTACTATCCAGTATTTAATATTTAATGCAAAATTAGGACAATGAATCTTTTATTGACAATTAAAAAATGTATACCAAAATCTATATATCACAGAACTTCTATGACTGTTGATTGTTTTGTATAAAAAAAGAGATGTGGAGTATACAGCAATGAGCCAGTAACCCAACAACAAAATATAAGCCAAAACAGACATCTAGAGGTTAACACAGTGTTTACAATGACAGACAAATGTCCTTGAAAACTAAACAGATTTTTTTTACTCTAAGCTACACAAATATTGAATAAATTTAGAATTGAGTATCAAATGACTATCATTAACACCCAATTTCTTTATAGGAAACAAAACACTTTTAAAAGATAGAACTAAAGTAAACCCTAGATGCATGTTTACATATTTTGGTCTATCACATTGCACAAAATTACTTATTATTCATAAGGTTTTGAAATGGTGATTATGAAAATTACTGAACTACTGTAGTTTTATCTTTGTGTAGCCTAGCATTACATAAAACATGTGCAAGGATAATGAATACTAAAAGCAAATACAAAAATATTGAATTGTGAAAAAAAGACAATGGAGAAAATAAAATAAAATATATATATATAATGATACAAAAATAACTGCCATTTCCTAAATATATATTAAAATAATACAGAAATAAAATTTTGAAAAATTAATGACTAGAACAAAAGACATTGTTTCAGTTGTTTTTCTGACCTCTTATGATATATTATTATTGATAATAAATAATTTACATAATTTTTATTGTAATTTTCTTTTACAAATTTGTTTGCTTTGGTTTTATATTCTTTCCAAAAGGATTGTTAAATAAATCTGGAGCATGATTGTGAAGACATACATTGATCCTTGAAGTTTGTAAACAATGAATTTATTCGTCATTTCTTGTTTCAAAATTGTAAATACCCAAAACTTCATGAAACTCAGTGAATCTTGATTTGTGAACATGAATTGTGCATTAAATGCTTAAAATTTCACGGACACCCATTCTTAGCAGATGCATCTATGTAAATGCAAAATATAATGATGTCTGATTGTCCAAAATAATTGTTTAACACAATAAATGATTCAGATCTGGTTTAAAACCAAAAAGTGTGTATGTTTACTATTACTATCAAGTACCATTTCTCAACTTCCTAAAATGAAAATTTTCAAATACAAGATATTTAATAAAAATCCTATCGGACTTACCGAAACACATACCTGCCAACTTTTGAAAATGGCCATGGGGGTTTTTGTGCGCGGCACCATTTTTGAGGGTAGAATTTTTCGCGGCATTTTTTCGTGTGATGATTTGGCTCCTAAAAGTGTCTGACATACTTCTTTTTTGGGGGGTGATAGTTGAAGATGCTATTATAACCTATTTTTTTTTAAATTGTTTGATTGTTGTATTCTTTTTGTTGAGATAAACACCAGTAAGATGACTTTATGTTTGTCTGATACATTGTCAAGAAATAAAAAAAAAAGTAATAATTTTAATAATTTAATAACAAAAAAACCAACAATATATGAGGGTCTGGAAAGGGGGGGGGGGGGGGCTGTTGTTCTGTAAACATTTAATTTTCACCCCTTTTTTTCTCTAATCTTCAAAAAATTAACCTCTTTTTTTTCTAATCTTCAAAAATTTGACCACGCATTTCTCCAATTTTCATTTTTTTTTGCCCGTTATTCCCTTATGGCTTATCTTCATTTTTTAAGGGCATTATATTCTTTAATCATTTAACCCCATCCAAACCCTCATATAATTTATATAGATCAATAACACAAGCAGTACTAGAATGTTTGGAGACATCATTAAGGTCACCGTTGTCAACTTTAAAGTCTCTGTTGCAAACTTTACAATAGGCATGTGACAATCCTAACGTTGATTTAGACAACCAGCCCCTGTACTTGACATCATTCTCCCATTTCTCTAAGTATTTGCACGAAGCAACACGCTTTTTTTTCTTAGGCGGTGACAAAACTATTTTGCAAGTGATAACTCGCCCATCATGATTCCAATTTTTATAAATTTAACACCCAAGCTGAAAAAAAACAACTCAAAATTTCGATTCTTTGATTGTTTACTATGCCGACATTAATCAACTGACTAAATTTTGATTGGATGAAATTTGTCAGACACGATTTGTCTCCCTTGGGAAATCTTTCAAAAGTTCAAGATCGGGAACAAAAATATTTTTCGTGTAAATTTTACTAAAATCGTGTTTTTTGGCTATTTTCACGATCACGATCGTGTAATCGGGACAGAGGGTCAAAATCGTGTAGTACACGCCTAAATCGTGAAAGTTGGCAGGTATGGAAACAGAAGAACTTTACAACTTCAAAATATCTTGAATTTGCTGTTTTCTAATTTATAAAGGGAACCATAACATAAGTTTTAACAGAGTGTTACTGATGTCGGCAGTGACGGGAGTCACAACACTAGGAATACTATGTACAATAAAATCATTTAATCACTAAGTGGCGTAAAATGGAAAAATAATGTTAAAGAATAAATTAATGTGTCGCCAATGGAACTTGTTTCATAAAAAATACAGAGACGAAACAAGAAATATTTGTAAATACAATATAAATAATTGTATGTTATTCCATTGTAAAACTAAATTTCATACAATTTGGTTCTACGACCTTGATATTAAGTCATAACCTTTATCAGAAAAGATAGGCTCATTTTTTTATGGACTTTTCACTTATGTTGCTGCCAATTTTTTAATATGATACTACCAACAGTTTTAAAAGGTAATTCAAAATTGCAATTTATGTATTTGGAAATTTGGCAGTAGTGAACAAAAAAATATAACAATCTGAAAGTCAATTTTGTTATGAAATGTTAGTAATTTCATAACTAAATGTGCGACAAAATTTAATTGAAAAATATATTTCATATTAAACAAGTTTCAATGTCAATTAGAAGTTAATGCAATGGAATGAATACTAAGGATAGTTGATTTACAATACAACATTGAAATAATCAGAAGCTAATAGACAGATTTATAACAAAACTTAACATCTAAAAATCAGATATAACAAGATTTTTTATTGGATAACTCAGAACATATTCAAAACATACCATATAGTAATGAAGTACTTTCAGCAATTGCAGTTCCATATAGAAAAGTTTAAAAATAAGTTTTTTTATCTTAATTTTTTGTCCTTCAACTTTAAAATATTGTATAAAATATCCAATTTAGATAAAATTTGACAGTGGCTATTTATTTTTTTCGTGTGCTAAATTTGATTTTTCTTTTAAGTATTCTGAATTGTTTAGGAAATTTTTTCTATACATTTTGATTTGACATAATCAAAATAATATTACTTTTAAAAAATGTGTTAAAAACTTCTTTGGAAGACCAAAATTAGATGTTTTTGCTATGCAAAACAATACAATATGTTATGAACTATATGCAGTTCATATTATCCATTCAAAAAAGTCATTACATCTGATCTTATGCAATTTGAATATAACACAAACAATTTGATAGGATAATCTTCAGCAATCATCAATTTTCATCATGTTTTCTTTGTCCCTCCACAGTCTTTTTCACTTCCCTGAGAGCTGTAGTCTTTACAAAGTCTATCTCTCTGTATTCAGTGGGTGTATTATTCCCCGTCTCTGCATGTGTAAGATGTATCGGTTGACTTGTAGGTTGGTCCACCAGGTCCAGTTCTAAATATTTCAGTTCATCTTTATCACTTTTCATAGGAGGGGGCACTTTATTCCAATTTTGACTCTAAAATGTGAAAATGAAACATTCTTTTAGCCTTTCTCAAACATCATAACATGAATTTTATGTAAGTGTGTCAAAGTGTTTCGTTCATATGATGAAACTTGTGTAAATCATACATAATGTATTCTTTTCTGTAACACACACACTTATTAAATTTCGTTGAGGATTTCAAGTATAGATTCATTTCAGATGAAGATTATTCCAGGATCTTGTAATATTCTTAATTCTAATCTTATTATAATCTAGTATTATATTTGTCAGATTAAGTTAAGGATTTCTATTTCTGCTTTGTTTTTATATATTTTTTTTCCACATTTAATAAGAAAAACACTGAATCAAATTGTTTTTACTTTATATGTTCACAAATTTCTGTTACATAAAAGCCATCATAATATTGTAAGATCATAAATACACTGCAATTTATGATGGCATTGTCTTTGTTTATAGTAAAATGTAAATACATCTTCACATAGTAAAGTGCACCATTTCTCCTAAAAAATAATAAAGATAGTCAAATAAAATGCATAAAATAACTATAAATATAAACTAAAATAAAATGACTATATAAAGACTATATAGCAAAGAAATAAGGTATAAAGCATCATTCTGAACAGGTTATTGGAGATAGGGTGTGTATTCTGACATGCAAGAATTTTATATCTACAACCAGGAATAACATATAATACAAAGTTGTTTATATTTTTTGCCTCCAAGTTTTTGGTTACTGTTAAATCTCCTTAAACAAATAGAGATAAATAAAAATTACACAGTAAAAGCATAAAAATATAGTATATAAGCCAATACACATAATTAACAGTGCCTGGTGATGTTTCATAGCCTGATCGGTCAGGTTATTAAACATCACAGGCGCTGTTAATTATGTGTATTGACTTATATACTATATTTTTATGCTTTTACATTTTTCTCGCTGATACACATAGTAAATATGGCTTCTACTAAGGAAAGCTCCATTTTGAGTTAAGAGACCACTTATGTCAGTACACCTTTCCTATATTGCTTAACAATTACAAAATAAATCTAACACCTTAAAGCATGAATTTAAAGTCACAGCGGCCTATTTTTTATCAGATGTTTATTTCCTCCCACAATGCATCAGTATATGAGTTTTAACGATCCAATCATTGGAAAGTACCAAGATAATACAAGGAATCAATGCACATTTATCTCATAACTTATAGTAAACTAGATATCAACTTAATGTAAAACTTAATTATAAATTGTAGGTCAAAGTGACCTAATTATGCAAAGATTCTGTCTGAAAGGACAAGATGCACTACCGACTGTTTAAACTAGTTTCATGTATACCTGCATATATAGAGCACATGCAAATACCAACTTAATAATTTACTACCATTTTGTCTAAATAATCATCTCCCTATATGTTTTTAATACTTTGTTTGATTATGGATATGTATTCTATTTCCAACTCACAGCTTCATATATGTCAAAATATTGTCATTTGGTCCCTTGTGAAGAGTTGTCTCATAGGCAATCATACCACATCTTATTTCTTTTTTTTATAAAAGGAAAAATCAAATTTCTGCTTTTAACTTTCGCAAAATCTCTGTGAATTTTCATTTATTTATTTAAAGTTCATCACAAGTTAAAATTTTCACAACAATCAATTATCTTTAGACAAAGGCCATCTTAATTTGTTTAGTTTCAATTTTTCAGTCAAATGGGCCCATTACAACACTTCCTTCTTGAATTATTACTAAATAAGCCTTTGCAAATAAACTGGCATAAGAGTTGGATTATCATGTATATTTTCACTGTGCAAGCTAGCTCCAGGAAACAGTCATGCTGACTATGCTGTATGGGCTTTGATCATTGTTGAAGGCTGTACGGTGACATATAGTTGTTAATTTCTGTGTCATTTTGGTCTCTTGTGGACAGTGGTCTCATTGGCAATCATACCACATCTTCTATTATTTATATACAGTGGCTGGAGAATCACAATCTTTCATTGACAGAGTTCAAATTATTTGTAGATCAATTCCCTAAAGATACATCTATATATCTATGCTAGAACTGTACTAGGTTCAAAGATTTCTAATTGTATATGTAATTATTCTGGTTGTAAATAATATTATCATGCAGAAAGATAATGAAGGAAACTATTTTAGAAAGGTAAATGTGAGGAAAGAATTACAACATCAATATATTGAAGAAAGGGGAGGATAACTCATAAAGGGAATTAACTCTGCTGTTATATTTTGCCTATAAGTTAGCGATCTCCTTTTTGACAACAATACAAAACTTTATTCCATGTTCAAATTTTACTAAATATTGAACAAAAATATATGCATTAGTTGAATCTTAGCACATTTTTATATATTTGACTGAATTTTAAAGAATTGACACATCTAAGAAGAATGATTTTCAACTGATATTTTTTACCATTTAGTCTTGAAAAAGGAATCAAAAAGGAATCAACTATAAAGATTTGGTTCTATATCAGAGTTAAGTCCCTTGGATAAAAATGATCAGAATGATGCGTACCTTTTGATGTTCTTCATATGGATATGGCACCATTACCTGGTCAATGTCAGCTATGCGATCATCCTCCTCATCTTCTGAACTTGTAGTTAAATCTGGATGTGGATTATTATTTTTTGGTAAAGGTATGCTATGTTGGAGTGATCGAGATATTTTACCAGCATAGGATCTCGGCCACTGTGAATATAAAAAAATTGCCAAATTCAGGATTAATGAATACATGTTTCTCTAATTCTCATGCTTTTTTCATATATCTAGATTGTTGTGAGAAAAATATATTCCATCTCTAAGTAAAAACTTTGTTCTTGGCAAATGATTAGTACAATTTAATTATGACGTCAATTTTCTGGATTTCTTTTGAATTTCCTATTGTGAAGTCGTGAAAAAAGCAACGAAATGCCTAATGAAGTGACATATGAAAACTACAATTTTTAAAAGAAATGATAAATTGGGTTTTGATATTCGTCTTAAAATCATTAGAGAGAAACATATTACACTGCTATATCAAAGTATCCTTAATAAATATCCTTTTAACCCCTAATGCTCTCTCCACTATGGTGGGGTATCTAAAAATCTCAAAAGTAGTGATGATGTCTAGAAATGTATACCTCATATGGGTTTTACTTGCATTAATTCAATCTTTCCTTCATAGCAAAGATAAAGTGTTAATGTTATATGGCAATTTTTTTGGAAACTTGTTCAGTAGTTTGGAGTAAAAGTGCAAGTTTTAGTAAAACACGAGAGCACTCACTGAAATCTCAAGGTGCCTGCCATCTTCCTTAGCCAAGAAGGCTCTGTGTTGAAGACCATAACTTTGACCAACAATGATTGACTTTATAAATTGTGACTTGGATGAAGAGTTGTCTCATTGGCACTCATACCACATCTTATATCTATATATTGTTTGGTGTTTTGCACATTCTCTCATTAGAAATACATATATGACTGTAAGACATGTAAGAAGGTGTAATAGAATCATATTTTATGGTAAATCTGAAATTTCAGGGTAATCCTGAAGTGTAAATAAATGGTTTACAATTAATAAATAAGTTGAAAACTCTGGGAGCTCATATAATGTAAACATAATAAATACAATTTTGTCAATACAAAATTTTACTTTAAAATGAAAGAGCACACAAACCGTGAGTGAAATACAAACCTTGGAAAGTCAAATGGTGGATTATTAATGGTGTTATTTTTTTTAAAGCTTCGTGTTCGCTCATTTTTGTAGATGTTTGTGTAGGCATCACCATCTGAAAAGTAAATAATAGAGTTGTCAATTCATCATAAGGAAATCTAAAGCATTGTGGAAAATATTTTCAAAAGAGTAGCATGAAGTATTAAAATTGGATAACAGTATGACTATGTCATAAACATACATTCAAGCAAAGATGGTCTACAAACAATCAAATTATAGTCCTATTCCGCAAGGTAAACTGTCAATCCTCAATCTCATTCATGTCAGGTGCAAAATAGTTATATGGTGAAGATTCTGAAAAAGTTTCATATAATTCTCAATCCTGTCATTAGGGGTTCAAAATCATTTTGGAGCAGAAGTAAATACAAAATAAGTTGCATTGACACCTTAAAATTATCCCATACACCAAATTTAGAAAGGCCATTTCTTCATTGTCTTTGTAGTATCTCTGAAACTTTTTAAAGAAAATAAATATATATACACTCAATTATATACTTCATATCACTTAAATTTTGCCCCTGGATTTAAGTGGTTGAGAATTTAAAAAAGCTACTGACTACACCCAAAAAAATTCACATTAACAAATTCTACACTATGGAGCTATCTAAATCACTCTTAAGTCTGTAAGTATCTGTAGAAAATGCAGCAATAAAAATGAATTTTTTTTCTGGTATTACAGTATGAACATGGGACTGATCATGTACATTATTCTCGTACCACTTCATAAGTTCATGTCAAGTTTAAGTCAGATTGACCCAAAGAACTGTTTAACAACCAAACATGCCAAATATGAAACTATAAAAAATATTTCACATGTTAATTGTAATAACAAGATAATTACATACCAAATTACAGTGAAACCTGTTTAAATCAACCTCTTCGGACTTTGATTTTGTTTGGTTTTGGCCGGTTAGGTTTTATCAAATCCACAATGCACATAATTTGATATGACAGTGCTTAGGAATATGTTTGGTTTATACAGATTTTCGGTTTATGCAAGATTTGGTTTCACTGTATTAAGTGTCAATCATCATTTTAGCTCTTAATTCCTTCCTTATGTGTCATTCTCTTTTTAATATTACATTTATCATGTGTATATGAAGTATTAAATATTCTGTAGTCCCTATTTTATCAATTACATCAATCAGAATGATGATGTAACAGCTTAAGGTATATATTTGAGTGTAAAAAGTGCAATAATTTTAGTTTGCTTGTTTTTTCAATGACCTAGAAATCAATACAACCCATATAAAGCGAATTGAGACAACTATCCTCCAATGTAGAAATGATGTGAATTTAAGCAATAATAGTTCGTGTCTGCATGACTTTCAACAATTTATTTTTGCAATTTTCGTGTCTTCTAGATATATTCTTATAAGGAAAGATAACAGTTTAACATTTGCCACTATTTATAATGTGTTATATTCTACATAAGATGTGCAAATAATCGTTTGTGCAAAACAAATAAAGTCTAAGCCATGTCACCATTTTTTAAAAGTAATAGAATACATTTGACTTACTGCAAGGTTTAGGGATAACTTTACTAATCCTAGGTGGCCTTTGAGGAGGAGGATGATCGTATACATTCAACTCAGACATTAGAGTGTAACTGTCATGTGACTTGCCACTATCTGATATAGAAGATGTCCTATCTGCTACAGCAGGTGCACAAGACCATCCATTGCTAAATACATATCCTCATGTGCATGTGACACAGGTCGTGTTGCAGCGTTAATGTAACTATGGGAATCAATACCACATCCAGGTGGAGGAATCACTAATAAACTAGAACCACTCTGTCCTGACGTCGGAAAATCATATGCACTTTGTGTAGAAGCATTGTTTGACGGAAAATCGTAAGATAACGGAACATTTGCACTAAGGTTTGTTGACATAGGAACAACTTTATTTATGTCTAAACTATCAATTCCTTCATTCAACATTTTACTATTTGGAGGAATATTTTGGTATGGTTCTTGTTGTTGCAGATACGACTTTGGCGGGGGTGGTCTTACCGGAGGTACATCGTCCATTTTTGGCAAGTTATGAGGATTTGTTGGAGGATAGTCATAAGTTTCATCACTCACAACATTCTTTTCTGAACTTGGAGGATAATCATATGTAAGGACTGACTGTGAAGAATAAGCTGAATCTGCCTTATGACTTTCACTACTTGATGAACGAGGGGTACTTGGACTGTGACGAGGGGGGTGACCTGGGGGTGGGACATCATACACATCTAATGTAGAATCATCTTTGGATGATGACTCTGAAGATGTACATATTTTAGGAGCTGGCATAGTCACATTCATATCATGAGCCTTTGGTGGCATATCATACACTTGTGTGTGAAACACATCGTCCTCAATCACTTGGCCCCTTTTAACAGGTGGTGGTGGGGCTATTTCATCTGGTACACTATCAACACTATCTGGCCTTAATAAAGGTGGTTTTCTTGATACAGTTCCAGTTCTACAATTAGTCAAGGGAACATAATCCCTGTCAGAATTTTTTCGATCTCGACTCTGCGGAACATGTGTGATTCCTTGAGTTGGTTGTGTAATTGGTTGTTTAGTAATAGAAGATGGCACATTTTGAATTGTGGTGAATGTATCATTGTCCTCTTCTCTCTGGGGTGGTAAATCAGAAGCTAAAATAAAATAATTTAAAATTATTACTGGTCTATAGTATAAGTATCTCGCATATAAATAATATAGGGACATACCTGTCTTCAAGAACACTAAAAGTGATGCTAACTAAATTTGAACTTGGTCTAAGTTTTGTGGTGATTTATATGTATAAGTTTCATTGGTTGAGGCAAACTCAAGTTATCATGTTAGAGAACGGAAACAAAAAAATGGTTATCAGCGATTTTTTTAATCTGTAAAGGGCATAACTCTAAAAAGGTAAAAGTTCCGCCTACCAATTTCCTGCTTTATCTGTGTTTTGTGGTAATAAGCATTGTGGTAAAGTTTTATTACATTTGGATGAGGCAAACTAAAGTAATAGAATGGGAATTTATTGTAGGACTACAGAAGGACAAACAGAGTAACAAGAGTAATATTTCATCCTCCCAATCGGCAACGGTTACAGATTTATACAACCGCAGAGGTCGAACCCTAACAGTTGGGGCAAGTATGGACACAGCATTCATGCCTGATACAGCTCTGAATTTGGATTGTGATCAAATTTTTGAAATAATATATGGGTTTCTGACACAAAACAAATGTCAAGATCTTACAAATCTATTGCGCAATATTGTGCAATTAAAGATTTCTTCTTCAAACTTTAAAAAAATTTAGAATTTGAGAAATTTGAGAAAAAATAATTGAAAACTATACTATCACCTCCTTTTTTTTGCAATTAGTCCAAAACCTGACATTTCTTTATATTTAATTAACAAGTAGTGTAAGGGAGGTAAATCTGAACATACCCAACATTGTATGTTAAATGGTTTTGAATTACCTCCCTTTCACTGCTTTTAAATTGTCCCTTGACCAGAGAAAACCTAGTTTTTCCCCTTTTTTGCCCCTATTTCCAAAACATTTTGAGCCATAACCCCCAAAGTAATACTAACCATCCCTTCATGGTATGGAAACTTGTGGTATAATTTCAGAGATTCATACACAAGTTATTGTTTGAAAACTACAAAAATGCTTATTTGGGACCCCTTTTTGGCCCCTAATTCCTAAACTATTAGGACCATAATCCCCAAAATCAATCCCATCCTTCATTCCGTGGTATTGAACCTTCTGGTAAAAATTTATAGAAATCCATTCATTAAAACTAAAGTTATTGTCCGGAAACTAAATGCGTTTGGGAAGACGATGCAGACAACATGATAGCATTAAATTTTTGCGGTTGTACAATAACTCCATTTTTTTTTAAAATTGACTATAACAATGACATCATTTATGTTTTTAGAACAAATATTAGATTCCTGCACCTTGCAAAAGTTATGTAATTTACTTGACAAATGTAACATCCTTTTGTGCCTTAAATATCTGAGCATATATTAACATCGTTAAATTTCTGGAAATGTTCATGGATAGAATGTTATGATCAATGCACTATATTTTGTGTATTAATAAGTTAGTGATATTAGTCTTGGAAGATTTAGATATCAAGTCAGTCCCATAAGGTTTTGATTGCATTTCATGCAATCTTTACCTAAAAAATTCAAAAATCTCACGATGAGGGTTTCAGGCTGAACTAAAATATTTTTCACTGAAAGTTTTCCTAACATCAATCAATATAAGGGTCAAAATGTATACCACTAAAATATAAACTCTTTCGATCATTTTCATATAAGGATTCAGTTATTGTATCCATGCTGCTTATACTAATTTGACTTCCATTACAATTCATTAGTATCAAACTTAGACAATACCACAAACAATGACAAGTCTATAAACATAAATTTACTATCTTTGCATGTTACAATGATTTACAACAGTGAATAATGTGGTTACTTTAAACTTTATTCAAATTTATTTTTTTAATTGAAACACGCAGAACGTTAAAATGAATATTGTTTTTTTGCACTTAGTTCATGACTTCACATTGGATTATATTAAATACCTTATCAAATTGCCAGACCAACTCAAACAATTTCTATGTATGCTTTATGCAACCCTAACTAAAACTGTATAGAAAACCTATAAATCAACAATTTCTGTTGCAGACAAAACTCTGTAAATCAACACTTTAAGAACCACAGATGTTTCATGTGTTTTTTCTTTTTTTTCATATTTCCTTAAAACTATTTTTTGCAGGATAAATCATCAATAAGCTATCTTAAATGCATTCATAAAATGAGGCAGATTCTCTCCTGAGTCAGTCTATCACATTTCTTAATTTATAATGAATTATATAATTCCTGAAAAGTTTTAACTTTTTAAACCTGTGAAATTATTCTTTCTAATTTTAAAAAGCAGTTAATTTTGAAAAATCAAACTAATATGAAAGTATAGTTATAAAATGTTTTAAGTCTATTTTTAGACTATTTGATTTTAATTGCTTTTAATGTGAGCAATACCAATCTGTTTGCTGATTCTGCTGTCAATCAGAAAATGTGTCTGAATAAAATTATACATTCAGATGTACATGTATGTTAGTGAATTAAAATTCAAGAAAAAAAGACATTTCTTTTGTATTTCTTTTCTTTACTTTTTTTAAAACTTTACTTCTTGTTTTTAAAATTCAAATAGGGAACATACTTTACATTATTGAAGTAATAAACCACTTTTTAAGATGTTTTGGCCATTGGCCTTCTTCATTCACAGTTCTTTATTTTTCTTCACAACTACATGGCTGACAATTTTTCTTTTTCAAGCATTAACTTGTGTATGGCCGAAACGTCTTTAAAACTGGTTTATTACTACAATAAACCTTTACTTTCAACTGCAGATCCCAGATTAAGAGAAATTGGGACCCCAACTAGAAGTGGGACATGTGAAAAGCCTATGTATTAACCATACAGTATCTATAGTTTTGTAAGAGGAGCAAAGTCCTTTTCAATCTTAATCTGCCTCTCACTTTCTTTCCTGTCATGTAATGATGATAATTCTAATATGACGTGCTTCTTTCGCTTTGTAAACAACACTGTGATAAAATTCTCGATATATCTATACTTAGCGCAGACTCTGAGATGTACATAATAATGGCTGTTACAATATACTTCCCACGTAAATTCACATGTATTGAAACCTATTTGCAAACCCTTTGCCGATTTTATTGTTTTAAAAATTGCAATTAAAAAAGACAAAATCACTTTTATTCTTATTCGGATGCATTATAAAAAGAAGTAATGCAAAACAGCTTGGAGAAACCAACAAAATAAAAATAAAATAAAATTCCGCGAAAGTTTATTCATGTATTTGGCGCTATCAAAGTCATTTCAAAATATGACGTCATACAAATGAAAACGCTAGAGTTGAAAGTTTTCTGTTACGTGAACCATTTAAATTTCGTTTACTATTGTATTAAAATTGATTCTCAAGGTAGGTTTTGTTTGATTTTCTATTCTATTGCATTATTCGCATTTTTACTGATTTCAGCAAGTCATCATGGCGGCTCCTTAGTTATGAAATGTCAACTTTGGATTTTACGGTAGCTTACGAGAAAAACATGTAAATCAAAATGGCAATTGTTGGTTTTGAGAATGAAACAGATTTTTTTTTCGGCGGTTGTTCACAAAATAATCCATGCAAGCTACGGATTTATTAGAATGTTCGAGCTTTATCTAACAGGGAGTAAAAAAGAACAGCCGCACACACAGCATACCCACCCTCGCTTCAGTTTTTTTAATGATCGTATTTGTCCTATTAGAATCGAAATAATTCATGGAAGCCATAGATTATTAGAAATTTACACATGGCCTGGGCCGTGATATTCGTTAATTTTATCCCTCGCTAACGCTCAGGATAAAATTCGAATATCAAGGCCCAGGCCATGTGTAAATTTCCAATAATCTATGGCTTCCATGAATTATTTCTTAATTAACATTACCATTAAAGCGGGAGGTTTGGCATGCCACAAAACCAGGTTCACCCACCATTTTTATCTTAAAATGCCCTGTACCAAGTCAGGGAAATGGCCATTGTTATATTATAGTTTGTTTCTGCGTGTGTTACATTATAACATTGTGTTTCTGTTGTGTTGTAGTTCTCTTATATTTGATGTGTTTCCCTCAGTTTTAGTTTGTAACTCAGATTTGTTTTTTCTCTATCGATTTATGAATTGCAAACAGTAGTTAACCTAAATCTGCCTCTGACTTTCAGTATTCAATACTCACAGTTGTCCTCTGGCTTAAGACCACAAACACTACAGAGGTTTCGTACCCACGATGTCATTTGTTCCTCAGTGTCGGCAGCCAGGAAATATGTCCTTTCACGGTTCTTATGATAAGTTTTAATGGCCAAGAGAAAAGGAAACAAATCCAAATCCAAGGATTCAATAATCTGTTCACAATGTTCAAGATCAATGTAACCTTTCAGCTTTTTTCCTTCTTCATTGTTGTAGTAGTTTAAAACATACTGGTGAGGTAAGCTTCCTTGCGGTTTGAATAAGATAAAAAATCGTCTTTTCCATTTCTGAAAAAATCAAAATCGATAAAAATCAAAAATAGGAATTTTGGGGAAAAAAAGAAAGGAATGTGTAGTCTGCCTCTAGCAATGAAATCAATAAAATTGATATTGCACAATAATGACAAGTGTTATTCTGCTACTGAATTCTAATTATGCAAAACTAAAAACCTAAAGACACATATATTGTATACATGTACATTGCATAGCTGTGCATGTCTTCAATGCTGAAATTAATACTGTAAAAAATTGGATTTAAAGATAAGTTTTTTTATCTTGAAAAACAACCTTTTGCTTAAACTTAAGTCGGTGACAGTCCTCACACATGAAAATGACTTATATCAATTGTGAATTAACTACAATTCATTTTTTCAAATCTACAAATCTAAAAAATTTCTCTAAGTCTTTAAACATATTACACTAGAAGGAAAAAGTCAATCTCGCTGGCTTTCATGCAGGAAAACTTTCAGGAAAAAAGTATTAAATATTTTCTCAGTTTCTTTTAGACATTTCCGTCTAATTCTACAGAAGGAGTTAAAATTCCCTTGACCTCTGTTGATCTGACGTTTTCAGTATCATAAAGGAATAAAGGAATAATTTTTCTTTCATATAAATATGTTTTGAAACTGAAAATTCATATGTACTAAACTGTCCCAGTGACATGACCTATTAAAATGCATAAAGTTAACTTGTTATCATTACACTTCAAAGACATCTTTGCAGACGGTCACTAACCTACATAATAAATCCATCAAAAACATCATGTATCCAGCAGTATAAGGTGATGTCTCCGATTAATAACTTCATGTCAGAACTTCTAAACTGATTAATTTTTGCATGAATTTTATTTAACATGTTAAATTGTCTCATATATCTGTTACTTTTAAAGTCTTTCAAAATCATTTCCATTTTGAATAATTTATAAAAATTGCAGTTAAAAAATAGAGGACTTCATAAATGGGGAATGTGTTCTTGGCAGGGGTTAAAATTTTTTGTTACAGCTAACTAGCCCATGACTTATTGGCAGCAGGATTTTACTAGCCCTGTTGGAAGAACTACTAGTCCACCAAAACTGACCTGCTAGCCCTTAGTTGTTTCCACATACAAAGCAGAGTTTTTATTGGCTTGCTTGGGGCAACTAACGGCAATATTCACAGAGCATCACCTGTTTTTTTTTTATCAGCAACAGTCAATCTTGCCAAGGAAATCATTGTGTCCCAGTTCTGCCAACTTTTCAGGAAGTAAATTGTCCCGGGCGTCGGGCTAGTGGATTTTTTAACCCCTGTCTTGGGACACATATGATGCCCAGCCCCTGCTTGCATACAACTTTATAAAGGGATATAACTCAAGAATGGTGAAAGTGAGGCTACCAAAATTCAAACTTGATCTGTGTATTGTTGTCATTAACACTGTGTATAAGATTATTAACTTTTGGTTAAGGTTTAAACTAAGGTATGAAAAACAAAAATTCAGCAATTTTTCCATTTGTTAGGGGGCATAACTCTAGATCTAGAATGGTAAAAGTGATGCCACGAAAATTCACTTTTAATTTTCAGAGGTTAAATGGTTTATTGTTATAGGACCATACAGGTATTACTGTAATTGTGGTTCACCCATTTTCATTAAATCTATGAAACCACAGTATCATGGCAATACCATATGACCATTCAAATTTTTCACTGGAAGTCTTACTATGATCTTTCAAGATATTGATTGGTTTGAATATATTGATTGCATTATTTCAACGGGCAAATATTTTGTGCATATTCAAGACAAGAACAAATTAACAATAGAATAAACAGAATATCTGTTTTCAAACTGCATGTTCGATTGATAACTATTATGAATGGGGATTCAAACCTTTTAAAAATCTCATAGCAGATATTTTTAATGTTTTTTGGTCCTCAGTTGTCTTTTGGTCTAGAAATTGTTCCAAGTTTTATTTAGGTCCAGTCTGTGAATGAGTGTTTGAGCAGTCTTTAACATTATGAGTATTGCAAAATTCTCACATCTAAACTGTTATTTAGTCCAAAAATTAATGATTGCATAATTTCAACTGGCAAATATTTTGACTTTTTACAGGACCAAACTAAGTTTAACTGTACATTGGGAACCTTGGAATGACTGTAATAGGGATAACCCAGCAACTCAATTCACAAAAAATCTTACTTAATTTCAGCATAACTTTTTGTCAAGATAAGAGTAATGTATTTTTGCAGACACCTTTCATTTACATTGAAGAAAATCCCTCAAACGTTTTACAAAATGATGGATAGAATGATTAAGTATACTATAATACTATAATTTACATAGATGAGTATGCAAATTTCAAATAACAATGTATACATTCTTTATAGTATCCTGATTCAGACAGACAGTATGTTAATATCCTGCAAAAGCTGCAATTTATCAAAAAACTTACTTTTTCTGGTGTCCAAATCAAAAGTACAGGTAACTCCCAACAACAAATTTTTATTTTTGTAAACTTATTACTACACAAAAATGTCAGGTACTTTTTAAAAATCCAGTCACAGTTTATCACTTGCCAATCTTAACACTTTCTCCTTATTTTTAACAAAAATATTAAATTATATAGGATCAGCTTATGGTGTTATATTGACATCCTCATTGGGAAGAAATATCCTGTATGAAATGATCATTAAATATACGATAAATGACAACCTAGCAGTAATAAAAATCTTGTCCTTTTGTGCATTGTACTGGAGGACGAAATAACAATTAAATGTTTTTGTATATCACGAACTACGGAGAGTGGTCAAGACTAATTTGTCACAATCCTCATTCATAAAAGTTTTTCATCCATTATAAAATAACTATGATTAAAATTATAATTCACAAAGCAAAAAGGGTCCAATTCAACACACTGTGCTGGTCTGGGATAAATCAACAGGTGTTTTGCTGTAGATAAATTTATCCTAAACTATGGGAAACAAGAATGTGTCCCCAGTACACGGATGCCCCATCCGCACTATCATTTTCTATGTTCAGTGGACCGTGAAAATGGGGTTAAATCTCTAATTTGGAATTAAAATTAGAAAGATCATATCATACAGAACATATGTACTAAGTTTCAAGTTGATTAGACTTCAACTTCATCAAAAACTACCTCGACCAAAAACTTTAACCTGAAGCGGGACAGACGGACGAACGAACAGACGGACGGACGAACGAACGAACGGACGCACAGACCAGAAAACATAATGCCCATAAATGGGGCATAAAAACAACCCCGGACAGTAAGATTTTTTATTAATAAAACCTGTGGTAAATGTTTACTCATACTTGACTGGGGAGAAATGAGTAACCGTGGATAATTTCACACCACACAGTCTCCAAAATTACTGTATCTTCATTTCAGTGAGTGGGTCATGATGAAAAACACTTTTTTTCAAATTTTACGAAATTTGTCAATTCACGTTAAGCATTAAAGAAACATAATAATGGTAGATCATATTTCTATGTGTCCACAGTTAATTTCTTATGGATTAAAAAGGTAATCTTAGGACATAAAAGGGATAGTATTTTATTTTTTACTTGGTTTTATTGTTAACAAGGTCAAATACCTTTCATCAAATTTCCGCATACTAAACAAACATGTTTTCTATTGAAAAACATTTAAATATTGTTATGCTTACGTGTTTTTGCCACAATAATGAACAAATAAGCAAATCCTTAAGTAAAACAATGAAATTAACATGTTGTGACGATGAAGACACAAATAAACAAACGTAATAAAGATTAATCAATAATTTGCATACAACGAATCGTGCTTGTAGTGCATCAGTATAGCCAGTGATTTCTAATTTACATGCCTTCATGAATATGAGAAAAAACATGTTGTGCGTAGAAATCATAAAAACTTAATAACCCTTTCTTATAAATCTAAATTAATTTTAACAAATATTTTGATACCCTACTGTAGATACAAAATTACGTTCTGAAATACTAAACAGTTAATTAATTAAACAAGGAATGTGTTGTGAAAAAAAGAATCATGTTTCATAATGCATACCATTCATGAGTCTTTAGTTATTTTAAGCTTCAAATTACAGATATCATATATAAAACAAGAATGTGTCCATAGTACACCAATGCCCCACTTGCACTATCATTTTTTATGTTCAGTGGACCGTGAAATTGGGGGAAAGAACTCTAATTTTGCATTAAATTTAGGAAGGTCATATCAGAAGGAACATGTGTACTAAGTTTCAAGTTGATTGGACTTCAACTTCATCAAAAACTACCTTGACCAAAAACTTTAACCTGAAGCGGGACAGACGGAAGAATGAATGAATGAACAGACAATGGATGCACAGACCTAAAAATGGGGCATAAAAACGAATACTGAGTAGTATCAAGGATTCACTCACAAGATTAAAATTTATTTTGATTGACTCTTTTAATATATATATAAAAAAAATAAAAGACTTAACACGAGTAAAATTGGACAAACCAATAAAATTTCTAAACAAATAAGAAATATGTATATACATATATAACCACTTTGTTTTCCTATCATTTTGTCATTTTTTAAACATTTAACACAAGATGCACATTTTAAACAAAGAGATTTTTTTGGGGGAAACAGCAGTTCTTATCTCAAGCACTTCATGATAGAGCATACAAATTCAATGTTTTTACTGAAATGGACAAGATTATATAGCATACCAATTGGGTATTCACTTAACATTGAGACATGTGCCAGCTAGGAGAATCAAAGTACTGAAGTACTGAACATCGGATGACCGCAGGTTCTTGTGGATGGTCAAAAGCACATGTCACAGAAACAGATCACATCTCTATACCTGAAACTTAGGTTAATTTACAGAGATATTTTTTTCTGATACAAGTTCGTGCTTGGATGATGAATTAATGACAGGAAATTCAACCTCACCGTAATAACTATTATATTGTAGTGCAAGAAATCAGTATACCTTGGACTATTATACTTGTATAATAATAGTCGTAGAGAATACACTGGTTTGTTGTTATATATATTATTAATATTACGATTGCATGTATGTACCGATTATCAGGTTGTCTGCATGTTGATATCGTAAAATATCAGCTGCGAGACATAATATTAAGCTTTTTGTCGAGTAAGCGCAGCGAATGAGATCAAAAAGCCTTCATATTATGTCGAGCAGCTGATATTTTACAATATTAATATGCCGATAACCTGATAATCGATTTATCGGGATGCATTTGCGTTTTTTTGGAAGTATTATCTTAGTTTCACCAGCAACCGGAAGTTGACTTGATAAGTTCGGGTCAAACTTATCAACGTCGGTTCAAACATTATGACGTCGCTGATATGTCCGGGTCAAAGTTATTAAGGCCAGGTCAACGTATTTGACGTCACAAAGCCGTGATATGGAGTTTTATTAAGAGCTGAGCAGATTGATATAGACAGTTGGACGACCGATAAATATCATTTTCATCTATTTGTATATATGATAATTCTATTCTACTATTATTATAGTGCAGTGCAAGTGCATGGTGGACACTCTTCTGTAAAAAAAAATCAAAGCCTTAAAGGCTGTAAAAGCAATTGCTGCCATGTTAATGTTTTGGGACACTTTTATTTTTCATCTACATATATAAGAATTAAACCTGACAGGACATGGTTGTCTAGTGAAAAGGAAGAAGGTTTTGACTTTATATCAATAAAAGACTTAAGCAGGAAATCATTTTTAATATGTTTTATATTTCACAAGGAGACAACAAGTTTACCAGGCTAAAGTTGGGGGTAAATATGGATTATCCCCTGGTAGTGTTTGTAACTGGGCAATAATTACTTTTATTTATTTAATTTTAACAATTTTCATAATTAATTTAACTTAATTATTCAGTTAAAACATTTCACCTTTCGAGACGCTAATGTTGAAAAATGGGACAGAAATAAAATAACTTACAAGTCATAAACATGTAAAAAATAAGGGACCGTTCAATATTTATCAGATGGATGGGCCGGTGCAAAATGGGGCGGGGCAAGCACTTTTTTTGTGGAAATATTTGGATGGGCAAGAACTTTTTTTTAAATATTTAGTGGATGGGCCAGAACATATTTTATAGGAAAAATTTTGCTATCAATTTTATTGGTTTGTAGGATATTTCTTTTGCGGGCACTCAAAACATGTCTCAACAAACTGGTAGCTTGGCTAATTTCTGTCAATTTTAGGATTTAATTAAGGAATAAAAAGCTAGAATTTTCTGTTCAGACTATCTTTTAAATTATTTTGATCTTATAGAATATCAAATTGTTTAATAGTTTGGTGTATTACGGTAAAATTTATGGATTTAAGTAATAGGTAAGAAAAAAAAGCTCAAATTTTTAGATAAGGCTAAATTCAGATAGTAAACTTTAAAAATTTTTCTAACTTTTTCAAATGAACTTGGATTTTCCTAAAACTGTACAGCTATCTCATTTATATATTGATCTTATAGAAAGCCAAGTTGCTTGGTAGTTAGGTGTATCGCTGTTAAATAATTTATAGATTTAATTAATAAGTAAGATAAAAAAAAAAAAAAAATTTAAGTTTAGGCTGAATCTAGATAGTCACCTTTGATTTTTTTTATAACTTTTTTAAATCAACATGGACTTTCATAAAACTCTACAGCTATTTCATTTATATATTGATCTTACAGAATGCCAGGTTGATTGGTAGTTTGGTGTATTGCTGTCATTCTTATAGATTTAATAAAAAGGTTAAAAAAAAAAGCTCAAATTTTCAGTTTAGACTAAATCCAGATAGTCATCTTTAAAAAATTTTATAACTTTTTCAAATCAACATGGATTTTCATAAAACTTTACAGCTATTTCATTTATATACTGATCTTATAGAATGCCAGGTTGATTGGTAGTTTTGTGTATTGCTGTCATTCTTATGGATTTAATAAAAATGTAAAAAAAAAAAAAAAAAAAAGAGCTCAAATTTTCAGTTTAGGCTAAATCCAGATAGTCATCTTTAAATTTTTTTATAACTTTTTCAAACCAACATGGATTTTCATAAAACTTTACAGCTATTTCATTTATATATTGATCTTATAGAATGCCTAGTTGTTTGCTAGTTTGGTGTGTTGCTGTCATTCTTATGGATTTAATAAAAAGGTTTAAGAAAAAGCTTAAATTTTCAGTTTTTGGTTATTTCAAGATAAACTCTACTGCTATATCATTTTTATATTGATCTTACTGAATGCCAGGCTGTTTAGTACTTTGGTATTTTGCTGTCATTTTATGGATTCAGTTAATAGGTTAAAAAAAAGCTACAATTTTAAGTTTAGACTAAGTTCAGATGGTCACCTTTCATTTTTTTTATAACTTTTTCAAATCAACTTAGATTTTCATATAACTGTAGAGCTATCTCATTTATATATTATTCTTAAAGAATGCCAGGTTGTTTTATAGTTTTGTGTTCAGCTGTCAAAAAAGGCTGCATCATTAAAGTCAAAAACATGTCTGCCTATATTTGCTTAAAAAGACCATATTAAATTTCTTTTTTGAAAAGTAGAATAGATAAAGGGACATTGATATTTGAACTATAAACATGTTCTGTTAATATTAGGACAATAATTAGTAATTCAGTATATGATAATATGTTTACTAGTCCAAGAGTTATTGTCCCTTAATTTAAATTATTTCCTTTATTTTAAATCAATATTGTATTTGAGGCTGTACATATAAAATCAAATCTGTACATGTATATTCATACTGGTTTTGAAAATCAATAAAATGTATGGTTCTGATCATACACACATAGATATATACATATAGAATTAACTAGCACATTTTAAATTTTGTATATAAAAGTCTATTCTTTGATTTCAAGACATAAAAATTTAAAAACTTAAAAATAGAAAAAGAACCTAAATCATTTTTGATTGTCTTAGAGTTTTAGAGGGGCAAAAACTTTTTTTATAGATTTTTTTAGATGGGCAAGGACTTTTTTTCAGAATGTAAAAGGATGGGCAATAACTTTTTTAATGAAACAATATTAAGAATGATAAATATTGAACGGTCCCTAAATATATATTTCAGTGTTACTTTGACGTCATTTCTTAAAACTAAGTCCCACACATAATTGTTCATTTGATATGTGTCATCCTCATGCGGTACGAGAAGTTTTCATGTCGCTAAATAGTCTTCTTGTCGCTTAATTTATTTTTCTTGTCCGTTCTTGACGTTTCTTGTCGCTAAAAGTTCTTCTTGTCGTTATTAGTGAGACCGCTATTTTTAGTTTACAGGTGGTCATTTACACTACACGTATAACCTGTGTAGTGATTTTTATTTTACGATAAATTTATGAATGAACGATAATTTTATGAATGAACAAGAGCACCTGATCTCTTTCAGAAACACCAATTAAACATATAAAATCGTATTTATTAAGATATAATTCAGTCAAATTTTCACCACTAAATCAACAACTGAAATGATTTCATATTTTGTTGAAATATCGTACAACCGGAGAACAGAAATCGCAGGTATGAAAATGCACTTTTTTCACTGGTGTTGAAAACCCAAAACTAATTTGACTAGAATTTATGAATGACGGAAATTTAAGCGATAACAATACATCGGAGTGACCTCAAGGTCATCCTCTGTAAAAAAGCATATTATTCAAAATAAAGAGAATTTTGTGTTAAAGTTAAATTAGATAGCTACATGTATCATATGAACAAAATATGGTTTAGCTCTTCCAAATAGTGAAAACATTCATTATAAGATATAAAAAAAAGAAAGAAGAAAAATAGTTTTTTTACATATAAATGTATGTGTACTATTTTTCAGAACATTTCTGATGCAAGGTTCAAGTGAGGTTAAGAAGAGAGATGTTATTAGTATATATTACACACACTGCAGGTAATTAAATTATCTTTTGGGTTTCCAATATTCTATATCTACTTGGGTTTTTTAATTGATTGATTGATTGATTGTTGCAGTGGCCTTTTTTTCATTTAAAAAAATCATTTGAAGATAAACCCAAATCTAAATGCATGTTTTTACAAAAATTGCTTACAAATGAAATTTCAATGACTTACAGTAATTTGCACTAAAGCCAAACAGCACTTGTTGTGATGCAATAATCATGCACTACCAGTATTGTTTTAGTTTTGAACTACCATTTTGTAATTTTAATACAAACATAAATAAAATTTACTTCAATTCAATTTACACGTCATTGAAAAATTAGGCCCTGATTTGTACCTTGTTCTGTGTTTTTCAATGAGTGATGGTACAGAAGACATAAAAGTAATTTATATACATTATCTGAGCATAACAATAAGTTAAAAAGTTTTTATTAAAAGATGTGAACGAAAACAGTTAAGATATATAAGTTTCTTAAATATTCATATTTTATTAAATCATAACAATACAAAAGATAATATCTTATTACATATTCACTGATCCTTGTAAACCCCCAAAAAATAGTCTAATATATCCAGTAAATATTTCAAGCTTTTAATGTGATTATAAATGATAATATCTATTTTGTATTCATGAATTAATGGATGAATTTCTTTTTCTTTTATGTAATGTATACAAAATTTACATATCTTATATAAGACATTTACTTACTATTATAATTCAACAATATACACCAACAGGTATAAATATACATACCAAAATGTGGGAAAATTAACTCCAAAGTGATAATTCTATAGTTTAAAGTTCAAATTCCATCAAGAAAGATAATTGAAAGTACATCAGCATCAGATTACTTAAGGAAGTTACAAAGCACATGTACACCTGGGATTCCCAACCAATTAAAGGTATCAGATTTTATATACCAAGATCAAACAAAATACCTGATAATTCAAATAACAGGTATGGGCTATTTATAGAATGTTAGATTCTGCATTGATATATAAATGTCATGTTAATAGATCTTATTGTTTTAAATTCCTGGCATTCTTCTGAATTCAAGTTTGACTGAATTTTCCAAGGCTCAAAGATTCAATAACAAAACAGAATTTTACAAGGCAACATAACACTGGAAGATGCAACAATCTATTTTAAAGAGAATGACCTTTGTACAAAATGTAAAATGTCTGTGAACTTGTGTCAAAAATTTATTTATTATCTATAAGGTCAATATTTTTTTAAGAGATTTAAATTGTTTTGCGTATTATTTAGATTTCACACCATTATTAAATGTATATTATTTGATAAACAAATATTAAAAGTCTATAATCATGATAATGGACTGTTCTGAATATTTCTAATAGTAAAATCTTATCATATTTCATTTTTTTTTTTTTTTGAATAATTTTATGTTAGATAGTGAAAAAAATAATACAGGTTATTTATTTTGTTTAAGAGCATTGAAGAACAGCAAAAAATGACTTCTACTTAACCATAGATTTACAAGTATAATCTAGGGTATGCTGTCTTGTAACTTCCAACCCGTATCCAGTGTTATCTTATCAATGCGTTTATTCATTTTCTTACTTTTAGCCAAAGTTGTATTTACTCCTAAGTGTAAACATTTTCATCAATCACATATGAAATTTTTCTATTTTAGATAAATGAACAATTTTCAGGATTTAATTAAATATATAAGTGGTTAAGTAATCAAATACATTATCATATACTTGTCGTCACTATACAATCAGCAGAATCTGGTATCATTTGACCAAAAAAAACCTCTCTCTTTAAATTTCATTTATCAATTCAAACATCAACTACCATTTAAGAGTTAAATATACTTACTTTATATATTTTAAATTATCAGACATAAGTATTTCCTTGATCAATTAATTACAAGAAAATGATTGTTTCGTAATAAAAGTTCTTCTAAACAAAGCCTATGGCAATTGTCACAGACAAGATGTGTTGTATATCACTTGTGTAATTTCCTTAAATCAAACGAAACATTATTTCAGAATCAGTGTTATTCTGTACAGAAATGACACAAGCTCAAATATCATATATATGCTCCAGTGATTTTTCGTAAAAGTACACTCACCGAAATCAAAAGTCACTGTTTTCGATTATCAAGATCCTTAAAGTTTAAAGACTACATGTTTTTGAATTTCATAATCAATACTAAAATGATGTCATATGAATAAAGATCTTTTTAAACATGCAATTTGTCAAAACATTTTAATTAGTTAGTTAAGAAGTTTACCATGCGGTCTGTATACATGTAACAATAGACTTTTGTATTGGACTATTTTATAATCCATTCATAAGACAGGTAATTCAGATGTTTTGATCATCTCATTCTTTAAATTATCTATTTTCAAAAATATACTGTAATAATGTAAACAATCAATATATATATATTCAGTGTTCTATCTACAATCTTGTACAATGAAATAAAGTGTCCATTTAAGACGAGGTGCTCAAAAAAATACTTTGCCTCATCACCATCTCTTGTTTGATTTCAAACTGATTCTGAGGCAAACATTATAAGCATCATTACAAGGCATGATAATTAGAATTTCTTCACTGTTGCATGTACTTTCTAATATGAAGCCTTATGTTAAGAACTATTATGTTTTAACAAAATATGTTCTACTTTCTATGTTCTTTTTGAATTGGCCCAATTGGTTGGGTTAGGCCAACTAAAATTAATTAGTAGATTTTCATCCAAATTTTTGAAAAACATGGGGCGGGTGGGAGGATTTTATTTTTTAAATTTTATTTCATATGAAACCCTCGTCACAAGTTCTTCATACAGTGGGGTATATGCTAGTGGAAAACAAGCTTGTATAATGTATATACATGTTGTATAAGGAATCTGACACTATTTTTTAAACTCTTAAATAAAAATCCCTGATTGGCAACCACTGTTATACATGTAAAAGCCGCTTTAGAAACCTATTTATAGTATACATCAAAGGGAAGAGAAATGCTCTCTTCAGTTGGACTAGACCTACACCAAATTTATTTTGCTTTCTAAGCAATGGTTTGTAGTCCACATAAAATCAATAAAATGTATTGGTACAATTGTATGCAACACAAGTATTATGAGTACAAAACAAAATGTAAACTCAGTGTGGAAAGTAATTATGTGATGTAAAACATGAGCTTAACCAAAAAGTAGTTTTTTAATGACTAAATTGAGGGTATTGGGACAGTTACAGAGGGTGTTTGCTGTTTGTCAACAAAAACAACAGCCATGGGTAAATATAAGGGAATTAAAATGCGTGTTTGTCGACTTTTTTTCTCAATATACGGTCATAAATCAAACAAATTCGTGCTTGTGTCAATTTCTTTAATCCAGTCATGTTTTTTGTACCAATTTGTTCTACGATTCTTGCGCTTTGGATATCATTTACAGTCCAAATTTCCTGACACAAAGTCATCGTATAAATAAAGAAAAAACACGGTTTTCGATTCACTTGTGACTACCGCAATTTGCGTTAAATGACAAGGCGTTTTACTCGTTACTCGAATATTTCATGCCCTTCTCGTTATCAATCTCTATTCTCGGTAGATGTTGTCATAATAGAGCAGCAGAATATGTCGACTCAATCATATCGTTATTAGATTACTCGGAGAAATACAAAAACGAAATTTGAAACAGGAAGTGTTGAATGAAACGAAATTATCGATGGTTCCCGGTAACGGACATGATAAAATCCGGAAATCGTATTTTTGTTAAATAAAAAAAATCGGGGCGGGACGATTTCAGAGGGGCGGGCGGGGATGAAAATCTAGCAATTAATTTTAATTGGCCTTACATCTTACATTTTTAAGTCTATTTGATTTCCCCCAAGAAAATATCTGGTCAAGCCTGTGCTAGGGCCATCACTTGCAGTGAGGTAAAAGTTCTTGCTAAGGCTCCATACTGAAGGTCTATCTGTGACTTTGAGGTGAAGAATAGCAATAAAAGCTATTTTTCATTTGCTTTGTGTATGTTTTATTTATATTTTGCTGTGAATGTACCACTTCTGTTTCATGGATGGTTACCTCATATCCTAAATTTTCTATCATGGAGATATATCCTCATGACCAGAAGATTAAATGGACAAACAAAGTTTAGCCAAGACCGCCAGCACCGAAGCCTGACATGCCACAAGAAGACCACTGCGGTGGTTGTGAATTGATGAAATGATGGACAGACAGAAATGAACAATCCACTCCCAACATTAAAGAATCCAGGGTTTTATACAGATTTATAAGTTCTTTATATATATATATTCTCGATGGTAGTTCATAAAAATGCAAATAAATTCATAACTTCAATAATAAGCCAGCCCTGCCAAATATTATACACTGAGGGAACCAAGCTGGGATGTAACCAATTCAACATTCTTAAAGCCAGTCAAAGCTAAAGCAATTTCCCAAACATAGAAAAAACAGCTTCTGAAAAGTAACCAAAATTATTTTCAGTATGAACATTTTAAAATGAAATTCAAATATAACTCTTAAAATAACTTTGCATTTGTGTTAGCTATAGTCACATTTCACATTACATAATATGCAGGTGAAACTGAGAATAAAAGCTTCCCAAAAATGTTCTTCCCTTCTCTTTGATGACATAGTTTTCTTTGAAAATTAATTTAAGTAACAACATGGTGTGATTTACTTGATTCTTAGCAAAAATAGCAAAATTTCAGGAAATGTTTTCCTATTAGTTAACAATAAAACTCATCTCTAAAACTGATCTTTTTCCAGTCACAATAGACAGATGATAGATGCACTTCAATCTAATTGGGTTCTGATAATCACTATCTGAATTTGAAATTGCACCTTTTTACTGAATATTCAAATTCATGGTTGCACAACCTACGAAAGGACTTATTATAGATAAAAATTGCATGATTTTCATGAAAATAAATTCAACATTAAAGTCAAAATATTGAAGACATTTTTATTTTGTACATTTTTAAGAAGGGCACACTTATCCCCATTCAAATATTATCCTTTCATCAAATTTATGCTACCCATTGATCTTTGATCTCTGACCTTGAAATGCAGAGGCTCAAATTTTTAAATATTTGATGAAACCTGGAGCTAAATTAAGAATTCTTGCACACAAGGTTAAATCCTTAGCAATATTAAGGTTAACATTTGACGTTCAACCTTGACACCATGAAGAGTTCAAGCTCTTTCTGTAGACAAAAAATGTTAAGGTAAACATTTGACTTTTGACCTTGACACTACATACAATACAAGCTCTCTCAATTAGGCAAGCAATCGACAATTCTATATGAAAATTAAACACAAGACAGAAACTGTATAGCTGCATGTACAAACTAAAATCTTTCCATAGAGTAGGATTTTGATCAATGTCAATGACCTTGACTTTCAAGAGTTAAAGCTGTGCCTTTGGCCTATAATTGGACATTGCTTTGATACATATAGGATACATGTATTGTTGACAAAAGAAAATTAAAACATAATGCTGTAATTCTAAAAATTGTGACTACGGTAAAATGTTGCTCTAAAGCTAACACGGCATATATTTCATAACAAGTGTCAAAGTAATAATATCAAGTAGGATGTTTTATCCATCAAATGTTTCAACATTCATGCTTGTAACAACCACCAAAAAATAAAAATAATCACATAAACTAGAAATTAAAATAACAAGGTGTTGCAAATTTATTAATATAAGAAATTAAAATAAAAAAAAAAAGGTTTGACACTTAAACACATCTCTCTAGTTTTGCAGTAACTGATTTTTTTTTAATGATTAAAGTCATCCTTGTAAATGGCGCAATAAAGAAAAAAAAAGTTTGAAATTTTATACAACATGTAGACACATCTTCCTATATCTATTGTAAGATACTTCAATTTCTTAAGACAACAAAATTTTAATTTTGATTCAAATATGATGGAAACCAAATATCATTACTATTTGAAATGCAAAGTCTATTTATCCAAAATAGACCCTGGTGCTCATGTGCACTTGACCTGATGGGAGAAAATGTAAATTGACTAGCATACAAATATATCCCTAAGGCCAAATAAAATATATGTGTGGTTCCAGTTACCCTACTTACCCTACTTTTTAGTTGTAAAAATGGCCTACCCTAAAGATTTATTTGTCATTTTCCATGAAGTACTGTTAAAGTCAGAATACTGCTCCCATAGACTCAATGTAAAAAAAAAAAATATAAAAAAAATCCCTGCCTACCTACCTACCCTAATTTTTTTTAGATGTAACTGGAACCACACATTCTATTTTATTTGGCCTAATTAAAAATATACACAAAAATTAAGATGTTAAAATTGGATATTCTAAATCTGAAAGTTCTAGTTTCTATTAATTCCACATCCAATTACAGATGAATGCAATGTCCCGAAACTCTTTTTTTAGTCAGAATACAAACTTAATCTATATATCTCAATGTTATTGTTGCTGTTTTTAAAAGAAGGCAGATGGGAAAATTAATTTGTTAGTTAACAGAAACTGCAAGAATAGATAGATATTCTGAGTGCCACAATGAAAAAAAAAAGAAAATGCCATTTCATGCATGAGTTAGTACATGTGGTCATTCCACACGACTGATCACGCATGCTAAAACAGTCATGCACACGTGACTAATTTGGAAAAAACAAAACAGAAACAACCAGAAATTGAACGACTTACACTTGTGTCCATAGCATCCTGAGAGAACTGTAAAATAAGATAAAATTAGAAAAATATCATAATGTTTGACCAATCTGACAGAAATTGAGATTTTGTCTCAATAATTTGCTCACAAGCATCTGACAACAATGCATTCTACTTTCTATTACAGGTTTAATTTATATATCCCACAATGAAATTTCAGCCTTCAGATTTATATAGCTGTGTATGAATTATCATTAGGGAAAAACAAAAGAATCCTGAGTGCTCTCTTAAACAGAAAGAAGCTTGTACTACATGTATATGGGCTCTGCTTATAAGTACTAAGTGTTGTCAGTTCTTTGTAAAACATGATATGTTTTTTCATCAGATTGATCTTTGCCTTAAACCATGTAGACCATGTTGCTAGTAAATTCAACTGTAGCAAAAGTATGAAAAATATAAATAAAAAATCAAATTATACAGCAGTCAAAGACGAGTAGTGTCAATGGTATACACACAAATAAACAAGTATATTGAATATTTATAGTAAAAAAAAATACAAAATGGGCATACAGTGATGCCAAAGCTGATTGATGGTAATTAGTTATCTCCTTGAATAATATAGTGACTAGTCTTACTCATATTTTGCCACAAATATAGTTTAAAATATATCAGGAATAACAAGGATAACTGTTACCTGAATATGTCATATAAAATGACTATAATTAATTGTGTAATTCTTATAGAGAACTTTGCTGATACTTTCTACAACTTTCTGTTCATTAATCCCTACAAAACATTCCCTGGTATAACAGTGGTATTACAATAAAAAAAATATTACATATTTAACTTTTATATCCTATATTACATTCGTATGGTAAACCTTACTACTTTTTTTTAGATGATAAATTTCTTTGCAATTTAAATTGTCAGAGTTACTTCCCTTCTAACAATTATTAGAATTCTCTCCATGTATTTTTTAGGACTTTGGAACAGTACTAAATTTTTTAACATACACACAATGTTCAAGTACACACGTTTTATGTTGAATTTCACTCTTGCTGGTTACAAGAAAAATACTCATAAGGTATGAACAACTAATGATTATTAATTTATTACTGTAAGTTTTTTGTCAAAAGAGCTGAATTTAAGCTACTTGTCTTTGGTAATTCAAAGACATACAAAACTCTCAATCACCTGCTTTTACAAATCCCCATCAAAAGCTATATTTGATTGGATCACCTTTTATGTATTGCAGCTAGAGATTACATTTTGGACTGTTAATAAACTTAAATAGTCATGCTTTCTTCACACATGTCAGTATGTGATTTTGCTTCATTTACTTTTGGGAGCTCTGCTCTCCTTAAAAAATCATTCTACCAATGGATTCATTAACTTTTTGAGCTGTCCTTAAAAAGTCATTTGACCAGCTTAAAATACAAACATGTACCGGTACAAGCTTGCTATGTAGTATTAGTTTTGCTCATTGTTGATAACTGTATGTTAACTTGTAGTACATCATTTAGTCTTATGGAGAATTGTATATTCGGCACCTGTGACATCCCCTTCTTTTTTTTTTAACGTAAAACAAACCAATTAGAGTATTGATATATAATTGCAGGAAAGTAAAGAGATAGAGAGCAGGCATGTCTTTTAAAGAATCAAGAAGTTGTACCAACATTTGGAGGATTATATATAAAACTAACTTGTCGACCTTCAAAAGGTTTAAATGTTTTATGTTTTAGGCTATAAATACAGATCATTAGAGAGAAGTGGGTGGACATCAAACCAATCCTTAACGCATCTCTTTGTACATAGCAGGTTGATTTAAAATATACACACATAAATTGCATCATATCCTTAGAACTAATATTCTTATTCAGCATAATTCAAACCCACAATTACATAATTATCTCTGAAAACTGTTTCTCTTTCAAATTTTTCTTAGAATTTTCTGTTCAAGATTCGTTATAAACAGTTTTCCACAGTAACTAAATTTAACCCTGAATACTCAGAAATAAAAATCAATCTATCATAATATGTTTCATGGTAAAATACTTCAAACCAAAATCCTCTACCTTCTGGTAATTTAAACATAAACTTAAACTTATAATAAAAACATTGGGGGTTCCAACTGCATGTCCCCATTCAAATGCATTGTCCAAAAAAAGGGGGGTTCCAACTGCGGAACCACCACCCCTGGTTCCGACACTTCACTATATTGTACATTCATGTTGAGTATGTATGGACCATACATACAACTCATCCTTTAATTGGTTACAGATGGATAATAAGCAATCATACTAACATACATCTCCTTATATCTTTTATGAATACAAAGAAGTTTCAAGTTGATGCAATCAATTAAATCACTGTGTACCTTATTTAAATTTTTGCAACTGGTCTTAAAAAATGCCAAAGAGTTGCGGAAACATAGATTCTGCATACAGTGAGATATTATAACTCTGCAATTGAAGACTTCAAATCTTTAAATTTGAAATTGGTAGGTTTACATATTTCAATTGGACGTTGACTGAGCAGAGAAATGTTGTACCACATACCATACAATGATGACAAACAATTATACAGCACTACATGGAATGATAGTTATTCTGCAGCATGCATTAAATTGATCATTTAAGTTTTGGTGAACGTAAGTAAAAACATTAACATACCTTTACTTTTAAACATCTTCATGTAATTTAAAATAACTGATTGAAAGTTTTGTGTTTTTATAAAATTTGACAGGTGATCAGACAGGTGAGGGAAGTTACCTGTAAAATACACCTGGTAACATGTGGCAAGCGATACATTATTGAAATTATCATCTTTTAACACAAAAAATTATTTTTTGGTAATCATTCATTTTCTTTTTATGTAAATTATAAAAATCTGAATTTAATTCATTGACATTCAAATACCTTGTTAGTATCTATGGTAATAATACTCATTGATATTAATACCCAAGGACAAATATCATATTATATCATAAGTTTTCCAGTATTTTTTTTTCAGATCTTTGTCAATTTCAAACAAGAATAATATTGCATTAAATAAGGGCGCTTAAAAAGAAATGTTTGTGCTTGCATGAAAATGAGATCTCAAATTTTCCTGAAGAAATCTTTCCAATTTAAAGTAACGGCATCAGATCAATAAAACATATGAACTTGTGTAAGGAGCTAATCATTCAGTAGTGTAGTTGGTTGCAGACTTTTATATTCTCTTTTGTCATAAATCAGGCCAGGCCATTGGTATTTTCATTTGACTCAGTGGATAGCTGTTTGTTGGCAATCATATAACATATCTCCTAATTCTATACAGCAGTATGTTATAGATTTCAAATAAATAATGATCAAGTTTTTTGTTCTTTTATCAGCTTCTTTTACTCCAAAAAAAGCAATAACAAGAATGTGTCCCAAGTACTAGTACATGGATGCCCCATCCACACTATCATTTTCTGTGTTCAGTGGACCGTGAAAATGGGATTAAATCTCTAATTTGGTATAAAAATTAGAAAGATCATATCATAGGGAGCATGTTTACTAAGTTTCAAGTTGATTGGACTTCAACTTCATCAAAAACTATCTCGACCAAAAACTTTAACCTGAAGCGGAACAGACAGACGAAAAGACAGATGGACAAATGACGAACATACGGACAGACGCACAGACCAGAAAACATAATGCCCATAAATGGGGCATAATCAAAATAAAAAGAATATTTGATCAGTTCATCAACAGTCCTTGCTCCACAATTTTAGTGTCATAGTTAATATTACTCTCTTGGTAAGTTTTTTAAAATCCTGCATTATAATCAAAGAGCTGAAAGCTCTGAAGAAAAATGACGCCACTGTCTCTAATATTGGGATAGTTTTTATGCAAGTCTTGATTTTCACATACCGTAATTAGTTTAACAATGCAACATGTATCGTGAGCATATAATTGATATTCGTATATGTGTGTGTGTGTGAAGTGAAGGTGACAACTGGCTGTTTTTTAAGACAAATGAATAGGTCAAGACTAGCTGAATTGTACAAATAAATACCGTAGAAAGGCATGTATATTTCTCACTGGTACATAGTCTGAATCTGGGTCCGTTCGCTTCCATTCACGTTTGCGCCCACTCATTTTCACCCCTTTCACTTTCACACCCTACATGTTCGCACCCAATCTTAATTGGTTTTGTGTTTAATAACTCTGTAAGCAAGTGTTTTCTTATAAGTATAATTGTTGTCATTGTCTCAAAATAAAGTGAGACAGCAATTTTTTTTTTGTGTTGAATAAATCTTAATCATGTTTTGGATAAGGTATTGCTAAAAATAATTATAATCCTTTCTAAATAAAGTGGTATTTTGTCAACGTTTTATTTTGTGTTGAATAACTCTTAATCATGTTTTGGTTAGTGTATTGCTATAACTTGTTTCATTGACTTGTTTCAAAATGAAGTGAGATTCTGACTATGTTTGTTTCTGCGTGTTGAATAAATTTTATCATGTTTTGGTTATATTAGTGGATTGCTATATTTTGGTTTCTATGTTTTATTGTTTCGTTGTTTCAGATCAATGGGACCAAGCTGTTAAAAACAATTATCTTTTGTGTTTTTTCCTTTAAAATCTTCAATGTTTTACTCATACCAAGCTATAAATACATTCAGTATTCACACCAAAGCAATTTAAAACAACAACCATGATTTTCCAATTATTCAACTTGAATTTGAATTAAAATTGGGCGCGAATGAGTGGAGTGTGAATGTGCGAACGTGTAGGGTGCGAAAATGTATTGGGCACAAACAGACCTGATACCACACAGTCTGAACCCCCTTCTCCCACAAAATATTAAGTAAATAATCTTTTTGTTACTGCTATCAAAGGTCTAATGAAACTCAGATAGTTTCAAACATTTGTCAAAGAATTCTAGTCAAACTGGCACCTAGTTAAATTGGCACCTGGACAAATCAGCACCTGGTTAAAATCGACACCTGATATAGTCAATTTGTCACCCATGTTAAATATATATTTTTAACAGTATTTTAAGCAATAGGGTAAAAATAAGAAAGAGGTTGCCAGAATTTTTTTCAGTATTTAAGCAAAAAGAGTTAAATACTAACTTTCACATTTTTGGGTGTTCATGTACATTTTGTATATATTTATTTTTCTCAACTAATGACTTTTTTGGTGTTTTTTAATGATATATATATATATGAGTAGTCCAAATAATTATTACGTCTGGCAAGGCTTTTTTAATTTTATTCTGGAACACGTTCCTATGACCGCAAGGCTATGTTAAATTTTTTTCTGGGACGCCTTCCTACGAACGTCGTAGGAAGGCGTCCCAGAAAAATAATAAAATAGCCTTGCCAGACGTCATAATTATTTGGACTAATACATGAGATATTGTGTATTTTTCTGCATTATTTTAACCAGTTGAGCATTTTACAGGATTGTTGGTTTAATGCTGTTTAAACTTTACTGAAAAACAAACACCTTAAATTTGCTAATTATTTGGCATGAAAGTTTGATTTATTGAAAGGGACTCATAGTTTTCCATTTTATTTTAATAATTGACTTGTTTTTACAATTACACAAATTGTCTAATTGTTAAAACAACAGCTTTGGTAAGGGCTTCGTTGTTTACCTTTATACACTACATATTCACTTTCGTTTCGTGGTTTACCAAAATACACAACAACATATTCACTATGTACTTGGTAACAGTAATTAATTAATTGAATAGAAAATATTATAACAAATATTATTGGATGCCGAATTGACGTCGAATAGGTGCCGATTTGACTAGATGCCAATTTAACCAGGTGCCGACTTGACTTGTACGTTTCAATTCCTCTGCGATCGTTTGCGGTATTTTCTTGAGAAAACCTATTTTCCATCATCAAAGAGAAGAAGAAACTGCTTTAAAATGATTCTGGAACGCTTCATGATTGTTAAAATAAGTTTAATTCACTCAAAAACAATTTTAAAACTTGCGATTAAACAGGAAGTTTCCAAAGCACGTGTAAAAGAAGAAATTAACCGGTGAGAGTGGAAATCCGTATATGACAGATATCCCTATAGTACGACTTTGAAAGTAAAACAGTTCAATCCTTTTGTAAAACAATCTTTAATATACCTATCACATTAATGTTTGAAGGGTCTTAAGCTTATTCAAACCATATAAGTCGGTATGAAACACCAAAACGGAATGAACAATAACCGATTACGTTTTGTAGTTTACAAATTCTAAAACTGGTTCCCGTCAAACTACAACACTTTGTTCGAGTGTAGTGGAATACAAGCAAAAACCAGTGTAAACTGGGTCCTGGCTGATTTAATACTACACAATGATGCATAATGATAACACAAGCAGATTCCAGTTTGTATGGAAAATAGGAAATACGAAACCAAGCGCGGTAGGCAGAGAAATGTAATGAAGTTCAGGTCGGCAGTTATGGAACAATGACTGCGTCATTTTCCAAAAAGGCCTGTACTAATTGTCTAGATTAGTTTTTTATTTATTTTATCTAGCTCTGGATAGACCTATGGAAATTGTTCTTATGATCTTTATATTTTTACATGGAAAAGATCTTCTATATTTTTTTCTTTTAGTATATGGGCAGGAATTCACTAATGCTACTTTAGTGTGACATTGTAAGAAAAAAATAAAAATCATTATAATCTTCTAAATTTTTTACAAATTATTGCTACAAATGGTGTCCTTCTATTTGTAACCAAAAAAATCATTTTTAAACTTGCGTCAGTTTGGAATCAAAGCAAATAATGAATTTGGAGCATGTAACATGGACACTTTTTCCAAATTGAGATTAATGATTCCTTAACATATTCAACATTCAATATCATATATATTGATCACAAAACCTTGTCTATCATCAAAACTCTAAAATGTATATTTTCATTTCTTTCAGAAATTTTGTGAAAACAAGTTTCCTCTACTTTTCTGTCAATGTTACATGCAATGTTTAAGAGATAAATACAGTAAAAATCATTTTCTTTCTGAACATGTAAAGGCTATTTTTCATTGTGTTACCCTCACATTAAAAAATTGTATTAATATTTTTGCAATTATCTCATTTCTGTCATAAAATAGTGACTTAAATGTTGCATGTAACGTGGACACAAAAAATATGAATAATGAACCATGCCAGAATTGACCTTATAAGATATAAAAAGCCTCCAAACAACCATCTGAATGTAAATTATACAATTATACTGCCACATTTCTCATATATGATATTATTTAAATAGTGGTTAATACCAAAACCATTCACCTAAATTTCAGACAGCAGACATATTTTTTTTAACTATACCAGTAGTTAGTTATGCTTGTTCATGGTGGTACACTATGGAAGGCTAAATTAAAAGATATTCAAATGTCAAAATAACCAGAAAAATAAAATTAAGACCAAAGATAGATCAATTGATGAAGGAGTCATCCAAAATTTCCACAACATGAAACATTTTTATATCAGTAAGTAAGCAACCTGTTTTTTTTATGCACAGGGATGAGATTGATAAGAAGACAACCACACAACCATCAGCATCCACAAGTTTCTCACTCAATAACTAATACTGACAAAGTAAGGGTACAAAATGATTACATGTATCCCTCATTCATGTGACACAGTTACACTTAAAACTAATAGTATGAAAAACCCAGACAAAATATGGACAAATCTACGAGAGGTTGATACAGCTGCATTTATTGAGAATCTTATTTTCAATCGATTACATAACTTCTATAAAGAACAATTTGGGTTTCATTTTTGAGGTTGTTGTCTGATAGACATATTACCCAATATCTCGTTTTATTTCTGCTGGTTAATCTTACATTTATGATAACTTTTTAAGGTTTAAACAATAAATTTTATTTCAAACATTCAAAACAAGTTTCTTGTTTCTTGTTTCCTGTCTCCAACATCTTCAACTATCTATCTGAAAAAAGAAAAAAACAAAACAACAATTAATCTACCCTCAATCAGAACCAAAATCCATGCATAGATTATAAAATTTACAATAATATAGAAACTCTCAAATATCTTGCTTCGATTTTTTCAATGCCATTTCATCTTGAAAACTTGTTACCTAAACTACAGGAAGCCACAATTTAAAGGGCCCCATAATGACCAGTGTAAAACAATTCAGAAGAGAAAACCAACACCCACTAGACCATAGTCCTGTTTTCATCTTTATTTGGCCTTCTTTTACTTTTTTGTTTCATTAACGTCACTGAAGAGTCTGTTGTAAACGAAAAGCGTTTCTGGCCTACAAAATTTCAATTCTGGTATCCATGATGAGTTTATTATTATTATTATTTTGAAATCAGAAGGAGCCTGAACCTCTTATAATGCAAAGATATTCTGGAATGTCAATTATTGGCATAACAATTAAAAAAAAATGTTACAAATTGAATTCCTCATGATTTCTATAATGAGCATCAGTAAATACACATGATACATGTGTTGACTGGTGATTGAAAATGGATAGATAAACAAGATTTTGAAATAACTATATTCTACACTGCTGTAGAATGGTCAAATTGGAGATCACTAGTATGTTTGCATACACAGTCACCATCATCTGGTTTTCTGACACAGACAAACACTACTATCTGACTGGCTGAAAGGACCGTCACCACCTGACTCACTAATAGGGACCTAATCAGACTGGCTAACACAGACATCATAATCTGCCAGGCTGATAGGGTTATCACCATCTGACAGGCTGAAAGGGATATCACCATCTGACTGGCTGACAGGGACATCACCATCTGACTGGCTGACAGGGACATCACCATCTGACTGGCTGACAGGGACATCACCATCTGACTGCTGACAGGAACATCACCATATGACTGACTGGCAGGAACATCACCAACTGACTGACTAATATGAACATCACCATCTGCCAGGCTGACTAGGACATCACCATCTGTTGGCTGACAGGACATTACCCTCTGACTGGCTACAAGAACATCACAGACTGACTGACTGACAGGACATCACCAACTTACTGATTGACTGATATGTACATCACCATCCTCCAGGCTGACAGGGACATCACCATCTGTCTGGCTGCCAGGGAAATCACCATCTGACTGGTGACAGGGACAGTATCTTTTTGCAGCATTTCCTGAGAGTTTTCTTCATCACATTTATTGCGATCACTTTTTCTTTTTTAGGTATATTGCCTGTAGATTTTTTTTATAAAATTGCATGTAAATTTCAAGACTGACACCAATTTGTTGTCAATGGAAATACACTTCTAAAAGAATATCTAATTTAGAAATAAAGATGAAGTTTGATGGTGGTAAAAACAAGTTAAATTATCAATAAATCTCTTTATAGAGCAAAGGAGTTAGTAATGTTATCAGTTTTGGTCTGCGTGTAACAATTGACAGAAAAGTAAAGGTAGTATGTCAATGTTACATACATTGAAGACCATAAGATGAAAGATTGTGTGTGCTTAATGAGTCACTACTTATGGAGGAAAATAATATAAATTGCTGGTGCACAGAATAATATTCTAATTAACTTCGAATTATAGGTTATAAAATTTGTTATATTATAAATGTCTGACTTGAAGGAAGTAATACCTTTGCATGTAACATAAAAAAATCTTGACACAAAATATTGTTGTCAATGTTACTAACTAGTGTTAAAAGACAAATTAAACAGGAAAACATGAAAACGCTTTAATTTTGTAAAATAAAAATAAGATAATAGCTCCATATGGCAGTAAGTTTTGCTTACGCATGTAACACTGGCCTGAACATGTAAAAGTCTAAATAATAGACTCTGTCAATGTTACATACACAATTTCTTAATGAAAAAAAGTTTAATTTGGGTTTACTTTATACATTATTTTTAAAATAAGTATCATAATAATAACTTTGAATATTAAAAATTAGATTAACTGTTGATTTCAACACAGTAAAATCTTCTCATGTAACACAAAAAAGACCTGATACAAAAATCGTAGTCCATGTTACTCATAAAGTTATCATAGGAGCATCAAAGAAATTGTGTGATGACAATATTCCAGATGTTAGTCATTTATAAACTCAGATAAACTCATTTTAAAGCTCATAACAGAGGTTTGGAAATCAATGCTTTTAAAACATTATAATTCTGGGTTATGTATGTAACATTGACAGGAACACCAACAAATGATGAGGAAAAATTGCTAGTCAATCAGGAAAAAAATAAACACAAATAATTAAAACTCATTTATTTCTTTAATATCATTTTAATGAAGCAAATTTAAATTTCAACAAGATTTTATTGATTGAATAATTGTATGCACATTTATTAGGTTGTAGCATGTAACCTGGACGCAGAAGATGTGTTAATGTTACATGCCTTTAAACGATAAGAATTACAAGGAAATATTGTAAAGTCTAGAAATCAAGAAAGATCAACAACTTCTCAGTGTTAAAAATTCAGCATAAATTTACATTTGATTTAATATTATGCACTGGCCAATTATGCTTTAAGTGTAATAAAGTAATATTGTTTTTATTCTGGTGTCAATGTTACATTTTATGTTTTCAAATTAAGTGGCCAGTTATCTTTATAATGCTGAGAATGAATACAAGTACTAGTTAATCAAATTGGCAATTAATCTGTGGTATTTCATGTAAAAAATTAGATTGATAAGGCAAACCGTACAAAAAAAAGCTTTTGCATGTATCATAGACACTTTTCCTTGGTAAATATTTTCGTGTCAATGTTATGTACAGAAATCTCTCCAGCAATAAAATGAATATTGTAAGGGTCAAACCTGTTTAAATACAAGATAAACTTATATTTTTTGACAAAATTGCAAAGCAAGTCACACATCATTATCAAAGAACCTAATTTACACAAAAAGTGCATGTAACACTTCATTGTGAGGTCAAATTAACCTGGTCCCACTCTCTTATCATCTGCTTGATCACTGGTAGATGCCAAGTGTGAAAGATGACAAAGCCACATTTTAATGTAATTGTCATTGGGTTGAAATGTGAAAAAAATAACTAGGTTAATGCTTACTATAAAAAGTATACAACTGTTATAAAAAGATGAGTATTATTGGGCAGTATTGACACGAAAATGAAATAAATTTTCTTACCTTCTATATTTTTCAAACTTCAGTTGATTGATAAAAATCATGAAATCCAAATTGTAACCATTGTTGACACCTTTCAAAATTTGCCGTGGTGGACCAATAACTTGTTTCCAAAGCTAATCAGCTAATGAAAAGGTGCATGTAACATTTGTTGACGGGAAAAGTTACATGCACTTGTCCATTTTCAAACGTATTTTATTTGCAGCAATAATCGGATTCTGTACAAAATGGGGTTTCTAAATGATAGACCGATCATTTTGCAGTTGATTTTCAACTATTATAGTAGAACAATTCTTCAGGCATATTCTAAATATGACTAGGGGTTTTGCCACTGCAGAAATGTCACACTTTTTGTCTACAGTTTTCAACTGCCAGCACATAACAAGTGCTGATTTTTTGTTGATTTTTTTAATTGGATCCATTTTTTTTGCATGTGGCAATAAAGACTAACCCACTTTGATATTTAAACAATGTTTATTCTCCATATTTGCATGATTTCTTTATTTTTTAATTGGATAAACACTATTGACCCTAAAATTTCACTAGCGAATTCCTGCCCATATACTAATTTATTCTTTGTCAGACCATCTTAAAGAATTAATAATACGTTTTCCAATAATTTCTTAGCAATGTCCAAAATATCTTATCTTATCCTGTGGTGGACCCAGAAGGGGTGTCTATCTGACTAGTAATTGCATCTTTTCTTCCCCATTGTAAAAGTTATATGAAAATAGAAAGGCTTTAAAAATAAAAGAAATGACACACCAACAGATGTTGCCACTATTAACATTAACATTTAGAGTTATCTCTCTTTGTATGACTGGATATACATGCAATGCTTACATGAGAATAAGCTTGTTTCTCATGACATATTGTGACAGTTTGTTTTTATATTAATCTGTAATTCCTATCAACAATCAACAATATGGAATTGTTTGAAAATGAGTCATGTAAGAAGATAAAAATCTAAGTGTCTAGGTATAAAAATATAGAAAATCACTTTTATTTCCTTATTTGTACGTAAAAAAGAACAATAAAATATATCACTCCTATTACAAAACTTTTTCAAGCAAAAATGTGTAGACTAATTCAAACATTGATAAAGAACAAGTTTGTGCTCAAACCATGGTTTCTTTGTTGCCAATAGCACAAACAAGAATACCTAATAATTGGTATGGAGCTACAAAATGTAATGGTTCTTAACCCTAGTTTGTACTGGTTCGACTAGAATACAAATTATATTGTGCTAATAAGGTAACATTAGGGTATCAATTTAGATACCAGGTCACCGAAATACATGTCATCATAACCTCACATAAAATTCTCTCTTACCCATAAGTCTTTGCTTTATCTCAAAATGAGGTTTGCATAAATAAAAACTCTTTCTTTAGCCATTAAAACAGACTGCTCTATACAAATCAGTGTCTACAGGTTAAGTAGTTCTGTAGATTTAAGGTTTCTATTCACACAATTTGAGCATGAGTTACTTCCCTTTATCATCATGATGGAGGTCTATGTGTATAAATGGTTTCATTAATAAGCTGTCAACCTATTATAGAAGGGGGGGAGTACCTCTTTATTTTAACCTGTTTTGTCCTTTTTCAAGGTGTTGTTAACTGTTATCTGAGATAAATTTAAACTGTTGACTGTTATCAACCCACTGTGTTAACGGTTATCAGCATTTTTTGCATTTGTTGTTAACTGTTTTTGCAAAAGTTGAGGTGTTGTTAACATGTTAACCCCCTGATTTATCACTACAATCAATTGACACTCTAGAAAGGAACTCTTGTCAACCTGTTTTTTCTGCATGTTTTAATTTAGTAAGTGAAAGAAAGTTAACCATTCACCCTGTTGAAATTGTGGTCAAGGGAGATAACTCCCACTAAAAATACTATCAATCTGGTCAACTTTGTATAAATTAAATGTTCCTAGAACAGAACTACAGTAGACCTTGTATTATCGTAATGGCTCAACAACAAAACCTGCACTGGTTAGTACTTTTATTAGCCCTTCAACATAATCATTTTGAAATTTGCATATTTTTTTGATTTTTTATATGGTTATGTATATAATTTTACTTGACAACAACCATTAATAAATAAATGTGTGCCTAATACTATTCTATGCTTTTTGTTCCGTAAGTAGAAAATCCTTCCTCTCAGGGTACACTAAATTAATAAAATGGTCATAAAAATTTTACAATATTTGATCTTATTTAGCCTTGTAACCAAAATATTGTTACTCTCATTTTAAAGGTTACTAAGAAAATACTCATCCTTTACTTAATCAACAAGTTTCTATTTATCGATAATTTTTTTAGACATGTAAAATTCCTGTGAGGCTATTCTCTACTTAAACATCATTACACAGGACCCAGGGAAGTGGGAGAAAAATAACTATAGATGATCATTAAACAGTAATTATTCACAACATTAAAATGTCATATATTCTATCAGGAATTACAGCTTTCATAAAGATTTGTATTGAATCATAAATAATCTATCTGCAACACTGTGACAGATGGCAAAGTCTGACTATTTACATAACAATAAGACTAAATCTACAAAGAATTACATTCTTGTATTTTTTATCATAAAAAATGATGAGTGTCAAAGTGACTTTTCTATGTTTTAATCAATTATGTCTTCCACAATTGGATACAAAAGAACACAAAATATCGAACAATGAATGTCAAATTTGGAAATTGCAGATTTTTTAAAAAGAATATATATATTTAAATCTTCTTAAAAAAGTGTGGACACATATCAATGTCTCTTTAGCTATTTAATGTAGAATCCTGTCTGATATTTTTAAAATCTTAAAAAACTTTATTCTACTCATTCAGACTTAGGTCCCTCGCTCAATCAAGCTTTGCAATTGAAAAAAAGTTTAAAAGGGGAATAACTCTAAGAACAGTAAGTGACTCACTGCCTTAAATTGAACTGTGTCTGATTAGTTTTAGTTCTAGGCATTATGTATGAGTTTCATAAAATGTGCATAAAGCAAACTTAAGTTAGATAAAGGGAAATATATGGGACATATGGATAGGAAGACAGATGAAAAGACAGTCAAGGATAAAACTGAATACCCCAATTGCCTACTGCAGAGGCTTGAAAAGTGTTTTTTTTCTTTGTGACTTGAGAAAAAACATGTTAAAATAATAACAATGCAGTAAAAAATAATTCTATGACGCATTGGAAACCTACCACAACTGATTCAAAAGCAACTCAGACCAAAGCAATGTATAAAAGAAAGTTGTATACTTGTACTTTTAGAAGATTTTCAGTATATTCATACTAAATGCACTAAATCTATAATTGACATATATATCATTGAACAATGAAAAGACAAATAGGTTCTACCAAGGATTTGTATAGTAACATTAAGGTAACACGATACCGAATGGCATATCTCCCGATTTCTAAAATTTTTGGCATGCGTGTACTTTGAATCGAGTTACATCGGAATATGTAATAAAAAATGGGGGTCACCATTTTTGTTTTTTTGTAATTTTCATAGGAAAATGTCAATTTTGGCGACAAATTTACTTAGGTATATAGGGGAAATGCCTTTTTTTCGGCTTACCTTTTTAGATTTTCGAATGGATGGCTATTTTCTTATATACGGAGAAAAACAAAAAACTAACATAATATCCAGGATTGCAAAGTGGATCCATACACGTATAGAAACTCATATGTCACCATCCTTGTTTTTTAAATAAATGGCTTCAAAGTTGATCGATAGGCCTAGAATTTGACCAAAAACGTGTGACGTTATGGTGTACGGAATATAACGTTATTCCTTCTCAGAGAAATGGAGAAAAAAATATGTGTCGGGATCTGAATGAGTATATTTTATTTTTATTTCCCCTGTCAACTGTCGTAAAGTTCCTAGTAATGCAATATAAAATTCTACTGAATCAGATATAATTTTATTTCGTCCTGCACATGGAATTTCACTCATATGAATTAATATCAATATCGTCCGATTTTCACATCAAACGAGCATATCATGACTTTAAACTTGCGTGAACAGGTCCCATGTGAATCTTATGATAATAGTTCATGCATAAATCACCGGAATTTTGTACACGTTAAATTCACGTAAATATTTGAAATAAAACTATTTAAATAATATCTTTGTTCTAAAATTTGATTAAAACCATAAAAAATACCTTCAGATTTTTGTTAAGTTTACGTGAAAATTAAATGAACTATTTCACGTGAGATTCATCCGAATTACTGATTTTTAACTCCATCATATTAGACAATGGTGGTATCATCACTGCATCCCGTGATGCAGAAATATAGTATTTAAAAAAAATTGATTCATTTAACAGTTTTTTAATTGCTCGGTTTGATGGTTGTTTAACGTTCAGTGGCAAATAGTTCATGCATGTTCGGGACGATACAATACAATTTTGAAAACAGTTGTTTATAAAAGACACATTTGATGCACCAGTCAAAAAAGATTTTGTGAAAATTATGAGGAAAAGTAATGATCATGATAAAATAAACATTCCAAAAAATAAAATAACAAAACTCCAAGAAAAAATCAAAACGAAAAAATCCCTTATCAAATGACGAAATCAAAAGCTGAAAAACATCAAAAGAATGATAAACAGCTGTCATATTCTTGACTTGGTACATACAATACATGTAGTATAGTGTACTCTGCGTTGTGTAAATGTGTTACTTGTTTGCTCAGCAAGTTGGACAAACCTTGCAAACTGTTAACCCGAATAATTCAGTCGTTATATTCCGCTTACTACATTAAGTAAGTAGGAGAGATCGATTACGGAGAGGGACTGAATTATTCGGGTTAGCAAACTGTATGCAAAATTTCACAAATTTCAACATTCTGTCATTTGTGAAAAATTATTTACATAAAAAATCTTAAGATCATATATGCATTCTTTATATAAGTAAAACAACTGCGAAATTTAAAAGTTCCAGCTTGAAATTCAACCTGTATCAGATGTAAAATGGAGTCTGTACTCTGTGTGCCTTTGTATTTTTATCAAAATGCCTAATCCAGCAGCCTGTCATGAAACAAAAAAGAAACTCCAGACGATATGCGCACCTACATGTATAATATGAGTAGTAACACCAGGTACATAGTTTTAAAGCTGAAGCAAAACTACTGTAGTTCTGAATAATTAGCCGAATTAACTCTAAGTAATTTGGTGACAATGCACATTTTTGAATATGCAGTTCATATAATGGAATGGTAATTTGGAGATCTGAAATGTAGTAGCAATGTAAGAAGGATAGCATTTCCGTCATTTCGTCTTTTCGTCTTTGGTGGAAACTTGACTTATTGGAAATTTTACCGCATCTCCTTATATTTCATAATGGTTTGAATTTTCTAGAGAAGAGCAAAAGTTTTAAGACTTAAACTAATATTTACCAAGAGACTGAAATGTTACTGTGACAATTATACTACACATACTCAAAATTTTCCAACTTTTACTAAAACTACAAATAAGAAGTATAAAGATACTATTCCAATTAGCATTAGTCACGATTTTCTTGATGTCTTCAAGGTGTTGATGTCAGTTAATTAATGCCCAGCTGTTGCTATTTATAAATTGCATATCACATATCTCCATATATCATTCTATCAGCCAACTTTTGTACAAATAACATGTACATGTACACAATACAAAAATTTATTTGTACTTGTACTTTTACAAATGAAGTCTCATGTTACCCCACTTCCAAAATGAGCAAGCGGTAACATAGATATTTAGTTTTGCGTAACTGTTCAATTTTGGTCTTCCTCGCGGTCTGCGTTTAAACTTTGTCGAATTTTTTGAAAAAATTAGAGGCAATGATTTAAATTTTAACAACTAAAGTTCCAAGTAACGGGGGTAAATTGTAGGATTGATTGCTTTGATTATTGATTGGTTAACGTCCAGTGGAAAATAGTTCATGCATGTTCAGGACGAGAACAAGTTAACAATAAATACAATAGGTAGGTTTTGCAATAGAGGCAGGGCATCCGCGATGATGGTCAGGAAAATTTAAACTGACGCTATACATGTATATATATACTTGTATACTTGTTCTAAAAACTAATTTTAAGAAAGAACTTTCCGGGCCTTTTCCGACGCCTATTGTGCGAGCAATATGGCCCTCAGAGCCCTAAAAGGTAACTTTGTTAATTTTCTTTAAGTCGTTTTGTCTCCTAACTTGTACATGTACATTATTTCCAACTCAAAACTAAAAAAACACCGAATACCCATGCAAGCGTAAATTAACACGAATATAAAATCTAAATGATTTCAAGATCTAGCTTTTTACAGTCTCTTGCCGTTTGAATAATAAAAAGTCAGCCGTTTGCATGTAAATTTCGAGAAAAAAATTATAACGGAATGAGGGAACACGGAACCGGTCTGACTACAGCCAGCCCCAACTATCAACTTGCGTTTTACTCAGACTGTAACGGAACCTGAATTTTGTTATTTTATTTCTGCCGAATCAAGTGCCCATGTATTTCTCAGCCTTCGTTAACTTTCTAATGCTTCATTCCGATGTTGCTGTCCGTCCTGAGTAGACGTGGTTTATACGATTACAAAGCTGGCACTGTATTTTAAAATATTTCCAAAACTATATCGAATTTACTCTGTACAGACCAATGAATTTCAGAGACTGTTTACACATGGAACACAGGAAAAGTTATTCGGCTAAATAACCACTTTTTTACATTCCATTATAAACAAACAAACTATTTTCTGTATGATTTTCAACGTCTGCTTGTATTGAGCTTTTCCCCCTAATTATATCTGTATTCTCATCCAAATAAATTTCAATTTTGTCCGAGCGGTGTTTTTGATGACCATTTTAAAACGAATTAATAGTTGTAAAATTCCCAATTTTTTTCACACATCATCCTAAGCTTCTATGAATTAGATTTCTACTTTCAAAACAAAATTTCATGGGATACGGCTTGAATCATGAATAAGTACTTATTGCAAAAATAAACCAAGGTTTACTTTTATAAATTGTTATTTGGATGGAGAGTTTTCTCATTGGCACTCACACCACATCTTCCTATATCTATACCAAGAATAAAAATAAAGTGATAAAACTGTGCCTGTTATGCATAAGAACATATATAGATAAAGCGTGCAGATGCTTAAATATCAAAGAAGCAGAATATTTAAAAAGTAAAGTAATACTTTTTAAAGATTAACAATGACCAGAATGATTGCCGGAAAACGATAAAACAATCTATGTCAAATAACCGCTATGTATTGCATCAAAACTCTCGGCACTCCAAGGCACTCTGCATCTGGGGAAAGTTACCGTTAAAAATGCTACACAAAACCCGCTGCATTGGCTTATATGTGTGTACGTTATTCAATAACGTCAGGAACGATAACTCATGGCGTAACGTCATTCGGTATCGTGTTACCTTAACCATACAAATCCTTGGTTCTACCATGTTTTGCTAGGAAGGCTAGATAATATTTTACAAATGTCACAGAAAATTATTCAAGCATTGTTTTATAACATTTAATGAATTGAAAGATCTGTAACCACTTGACCATTTAAATATAAAGTTGAACACATATTTTTCTAAAGAATTAATTCACACAAAAATGACACATGTGCATATACCTATATGAATGTATGTATTTTAACATTTTAAGTAGATTTAACATTTGAGTAAAGTTTTATTAAAATTTCCTCAGCAGAGACTGGAATTTTAATTACTGTTGCATCATAAAGTTGAAACATCATTATTCATTCACTGAAGTATGAAAATAGAAGTTATATTATTCAAAATAACATAAATTTTGCAAATGTGTGAATGAAATGTTTACAAATCCAAATTTAAAGAATTGTTAAGTTGAACAGGTTTGAATTCTCACCTATAATTAAAGGTAGACAGGTAGCTTAATAAGTTATAAATATGAGAGTAATTAACTGTTGCTGAAGCTGGAGAGTTGTCAAATATTTCAAATACCAGACATAATTACATTAAACAAATATCTCAATTATTCTAAATATCATTCATGATTAGGGATGAATAGATCCAGAGTTACAAACCAGCACAAATTTAGCACAATATAAACTGTAAATTCAGAAATTATTGCGAGGTTTTTATTATTGCGAAAAAATATGACCGAGTTGAAAAATGCAATAATTTAAGCTCGCATTTTGAAATATTTTATATGAATTCGAATTTAACAGAATTTTTCTCAAAATCGTAAAAATATAAATCGCATTTATGTCATGATAAAATCGGAATAATAAATGCACACAATAATTTCAGAATTTACAGTACCTAGAATATATTATCAGGGTTAACGACATAATCTTTTTCTGCTTCATTAAAACATGGCACTCAAGAACAAAGGCAAATACTTATTATGTGGTTTTAAATTGATGTGATATAAAATATGAAAATCCAACTTAGACTGTCATTGTGATGTTGTTGTTATTCGTTTATCATATGTTTATCAATATACTTTTATCTTTAACTATATTTTTTTTTCATACCCTTGTATCAAACAAAGTCCCAAGTGATTTAAAGTGTTGTTTTATTTTCTGATACAAGATAACAAGTTTTCTGATCAACAACAAAAAACAACCACCCATAGATCATGTAGATTAAGTAATTTATTTGAGAGTACTAATGATACCTGCTTTTATATTTTAACAAAAAAATTGATAAGTGGTCAATAGACCATTTTTCAGATAACACTTCCTTAAAATAAATGAATTATTTGACCACTTAAAATTCTCATCCATTTTAGTAATATTTATGTGTTTTATGTGTCATTCAAACAAATCTATTTCAAGTAGATATAAAACAATGAAGAAACCTTTCATGAGAAAGCTCAAATACCTCACTAGTCTATCACAATTAATAGTAGATATCTAAGCAAGTACTCCTACTAAATTAATGTCCTGACCTCTCCCCCCCCCCCTCTCCAATAAAAGTTTTCCACATGTGTAAGCATCTACCATAACATTCCACATATAATTTTCTAAATAAAAAATATCTTGCATGATAGCATTTAGCAAAGAGTTCCGCTCAAATTGAAGGTACCATCCTGAATGTGCAGTTGTGGTCCATGTTAAAGGTGGCTCTCTGTGTCTTATTGAGATGAAGAATAGCAATAATAGCACTGTTCTAATTGCATACGGTTTTGTCAATTGCATGTTCAGATTTTATGTTATAATGAATATCCTTTCTAAGTTTCTTTTCCATTAATTTAATGACCCATTTTCCATGACCTACAAATGGGTGCACTTCTTGACCTTTATGTTTATGAGTAAAAGACATGTCTCCATCAAACTACAAAGGATTCAATTACTCCCATTTAGAGTGGCTTAAACTTAATAGCTTCTAAATCTGTATTATCATCAAACAGAAGGAAAGTCTATCACTGTTAGTTAATAATAGATCAATAACACCAATTTATAATGAAGTTCAATTTCAAGTGCAGTACCTATGGACAGATGCACATTTTATGTTTCTATTAAAAGTGACTGAGGACAAAGTGTTGTAATTGATACGGTAGAAAAATAATAACATATAAGTTGGAAAAAAGACGATTTTGAAATGTATGAAGTAAAAGTCTAACTGTTAAACTCATAGCCCTTATACATTAATATACTTGTCATTGGAAACTCAGAATTATGCTGTAGAAAATGCTTGTTCAATGTCCAGTGACAAATATTTCATGCAAATTTAGGACAAGTGCAAATTGACAATAGGTTCCACAAGGTTGGTCTACCAGGTTGAAGGATGTAAATTTTGGAATGCCACTAGAAATTGAAGTAAATGAAAGGCAATGAATGTGAAAACAAATCAGACTAAGCATGCTCACAGGAAAAATGATAATTTCGCTAACAGAAATTTCATGACATGGCCATTATGTACAAGAATTCATATTTTATACATGTAGTAGTCTTTTTGTGAACAGGAAGTTGATGAGTAGCTCCCACTCAAAGGAACCTTAGTGAGCTTAAAGGGATAATACTCCCACCAAAAAGAATTTCAACGGAACCTAGGGATAATATTCCCACCAATATTTATCTAAAGGAAACTAGAGATAATACTCCCACCAAAAAGATTTTCAACGGAACCTAGGGATAATATTCCCACCAATATTTATCTAAAGGAAACTAGAGATAATACTCCCACCAAAAAGAATTTCAACGAAACCTAGGGATAATAGTCCCACCAAAACTTATCTAAAGGAAACTAGAGATAATACTCCCACCAAAATTTATTTAACAGAACCTTGGAGTAATACTCCCACCAAAATTTGGAGGAAAACAAAACTCCATTTCTTAATTCTTAGAATAATTTATATATCAATGCACCAGCTGACAAAACCCCAAGCAGTGTAAACAACCCTTTGAACAGCTTAAATAATACATTGACATACACCATTTTTGTACACTGACACATAACAAAAGACTAAATGAAGGCTATACGGTTGCCTATAATTGTTTACAATACATCCACTTCATTTGAACTTTGGTGGATAGTTGTCTCATTGGCAATCATATACACATCTCCCTATTTTTATAAACATGCTGAAAACCGTTGGTTTTCTCGTTTGAATGGTTTTATATGACTAATTTTTGGGACCCTTTATTATTAGCTTGCTGTTCGGTGTGAGCCAAGGCTCCGTGTTGAAAGCTGTACCTTGACCTATAATGGTTTACTTTTATAAATTGTTATTTGAGTGGAGAGTTGTCTCATTGGCACTCATACCTCATCTCCCTATATCTATGAAGACCTTCAATCTTGTTTCAGTTATCACTCTATAACCTTTATCATATAATCTCATCCACTTAACCATTATCATATAATCTCATCAACAAAGTCCAATTAGTTCAACAAAAGACCTCACACCAAAAGAGAATGGTGTGGATTGGTAGATGTGCCATTACATGTGTACCTTTTAACAAGTGTAAGCCTATCCAAATATTCAAATCATGTCTATATGAATGGCATGATTAGATACAAAAAGAGTTAAAGATAAACCTGTTATTTCCTTATTCAAAATTTAAAATACATGTACTTTATATTTATGAAATTTACCTACATTTTGTACATTAAGTAAACACAGATAAGAGTTTTTATTGAGGAGCATAATACAATTATCTAGACATATATTGTATACCAAAAACTTTTGTAGAACTGAAATGTCAACACTTTTAAATATCATAATCATGATAATAGGTGGTATAAATAATTCGGGTAAATGGTTCAAATTGCTTACACAGCAATTTGTTAATGATATAAATTTTAACACACAGTGAGAAGAATATTTTTTATACTTGACTATTAAATATGTTAAATATACATGTATAAACATAAACAAGGAACTGACAGCTAGGTCGAGAAAACAGGAGACACCATGCCAGTATCACTAAAAATTATGAAATACGTTTTCATATTACAAGGTATCATATATAACTGAAACTTTTTTCACATAATTATATCAATCTCTTTCAGATTGGTGACAAATTTGCTGACCTGATAGTGCCATGGCACCAACTCATTGCAGTGGCAGATCTAGGGGGAAGGTTCCGAGGGTTTGAACCCCCCTTTTTTTGGATGATCAATGCATTTGAATGAGGACATATAGTTGGAACCCCCCTTTTTAAAATGGCTGGATCCACCCCTGCATTGCCTCTCATTAGACAGCTGGAAGTAATTTTCCATGATGTTATTTTGGGGGATGCTGTCTCACCAACACAAACATCATGATCTACATGTTTTCATAGTACCATGTACCTGAATACACTTTGTTTACATCAAGACAAATAAAACTATGAAAATGTCATATAAACAGCATGTACAATGATGTACTAGGATCCCTATGTTTCGTTGCTAAAAATGATAATTTTAATATTATTGGTCAATTATAATACTTATAAATCTGATAATGAGACTCTGAATTTGCAATCATTACAAAAAATTCATATGAGTGACTGGTGAATAGTACAAATTTAGAATCAAAGTTCACCAAGAGGAGTTGAAGGACACAAGCAAATTAGCATAAATAAATAAAAAATTGAAACAATGTTAGTGAAGAAAAAATGTTGCCCTAATTACAACTTATAAAATCCTATTTTGATTTCTGTGAAATGATATTAACTTCCTGTCAAAACAGAAATCAGGAAATACAATGATCTACAATGACACTAGACAATCACTTATGCTTTAATAGTAAACAATAGTTTGTAAATAATAGTATATAAATACTGAAAACTAGACTTCTACTGAAAATGTGTCAAACTTCTATACAAATTCAAAACAGAACACCATTGTAATAAATCTAGAGGGCTTCTTCATATTTCACTGATTATAGCTAGGTAGTAGTTCCAAATATTAGATTTGGAGAATACAACTTAATTCAATGCTTACACCCAAATACAGAAACATTTACATGGGGGTGCTCAATCGCAAAAACAGGGGGGGGGGGGGAATAAAATTTAGGTGATTTTTACATGATTTTATATAACAACTTCCAAAGAAAGGGGGTCACTGACTCATTCCAATGATAAATTTATCTTTAAATATTGTGTACATGCAAGTATTGTCAGCTCACTGTAAAAGATTGATTGATTTATGGTGTTTCTTGTTTCTTACAGTACCATGTAATGGGAGAGAACCACTGTAGACCTTTTGAAGGATCATCCAAAAAAGGGGGTTACAACCCCTGGAACCCTCCCCCTGGATCCACCACTGAACAAGGACATCATACATGAAAGTTTGATGTGTCAAACCTGGCTGTATTGTTACAGATCTGATTTAAAAGGCTTTTAAACTGTTTCAAAGTTAGTTTATATTGAATAATTTGTGAACTTCATTTTTGCCATTAACTGAGTTATTTGACTTCATATTACATGTTTAACAAGTCATGTATATTACACATTTTTTCTTAATGATATTGTCATGATAACTCAAGGGTTAAATTTGCATATATATAGCATTTTTAGGTCCATATGGTGGAGCTATATACATGTATTTATAAGATTCACATGAACTGATTTCATGCAAGTTTCACATATATATATATGAGATGTGAATTTCACAAATGAGATTTACATTAACTGAAATCCACAAATATTTCATGCGTGTTGTGAGTGAAATTTCCCTGTGTTATTCACATCATAACTTTTCATTTACAAACCAAACACTTGTTTTAAAGTTTCATACCGGTATATAAATATTGGTCAAACTGAAAGGAATATCCAGCTACCAGTAGATTGTGCTAAACAAAATGCTTATTAAAATAAATCCCTTGACCATATAATACAGTGGTCTATTTCATAAGTCCATATAGCACTCAATTAGAATAGCAGACTTTTATGATAAAGTGATGCCAACGCAATGGAAACGCTATGCACTTCTTATGCAAGTATATAGATATATTTATATACTCCAAAAATGACAAGTTCAACTATCTTGTGGACAGTTGTCTCATTGGCAATCATACCACATCTTCTTTTTTATATCTCCTAAAAGGGCAAATATTATTTTAATCCCAAAATCTGTGCAAATGTAATGTGCCCTTGTAAGGAATGTGTGGACACACTGGATACATATTTTAACCTGATTGAAATAACTACTACACGGGCTGATTCAGCCATTTTTTAAAAGGAGGGTTCCCAACCACGGATAAACTATATGTCCTAATTCAAATGCATTGATCGGTCCAAAAAAATAGGGTCCAAACCCCTGGAACCTCCCCCTTCCCCTGGATCAACCACTGTACTATATTAACTATTATATATATCCAAATCGATTCTTTAATATCTATCATGTCTATGGAGCATGGGTGATCTAGGTATCTCCTTCTGCTAAGACAAAGCAGTTATGCTTAATACAGGTCTAACCTTTTGAATTATATTCTAAAGAGCAAACAAAAATATCTATTGAACACTGCCAACTGTTCAGTTAGCAGAATACTATAAATCATCAACTTGTTAATGCAACAAAGATAAACTATGCACATTTTGTTGCACCAGAAGTTCTATCTCAAAAGATAAAACAATGATTGCCTAAGCAATTATATAACTTATTTTATCAACTTCCTGAATCCACAATGATTTTATATAACTCCCATGTCTTATTATAATCTAACACTTCAGTGAAACAAGAGTAAAATAGCAATAATTATATACTTATCTAGGTTAACTCAATTAGGGAGGAAATATTTAATCAGTTTACTATTTGAGATGTTATTATTAAATTGGCATTATGATCATATTCAAGTGTACGCATACAATACAGTGGATGTGCCTCTCTAAATGTGTTAGTAGCATCCTAGCAGGTGGTCATTCTGTCAGTTTCAATATAAACCAGATGTTGTATTATTGTCAATGAAACAACTATTCACAAGAGACTAAATGACACAGAAATTAACAACTATAGATCACTGTATGGCCTTCAACAATAAGCAAAGCCCATACCACATAGTCCACTATAAAATGCCCTGAAATTACAAATGTAAAACAATTTTAACGCGAAAACTAACGGCCTAATTTATGTAAAAACAAGGAAGTGTACATAGTACATGAATGCCCCACTCACACAATCATTTTCTCTGTTCAATGGACCGTGAAATTGGCCTCAAATTTGACATTTTAATTAGAAAGATCATATCATAGGGAAAATGTGTACTAATTTTCAAGTTGATTGGACTTCAACTTCATCAAAAATTACCTTGACTAAAAACTTTAACAAATAAAGGGCTGCGCTTTAGCGCATGATACGCCCGTTGCTCTTTTAACTTGTCTTTTATGCTTTAAATGAATTTATATGATCAACTAGAAATAGTGTGAGCCCTGTCAAATACCCCGCCCCCCCCCCCCCCCCCCCCCCCCCAATAATAAATAAAAATGCACAAATAAATTGGCACTATTAAGGCTACCTCAAATTTAACTAAGTTTGTTGTCTTTAATTTTTCATCCATACATAAAATTTTGTGAAAGTGTTAGTTATTGTCCCAAAATTGGAAAAATCCCCCTTTTTTTAAGCATACAAATTCCTAACACGGAAATGTAAAATCTGAAATTTATAAAAATTGAAAGGGAGCTTACATCAATAGATATAAACAATTCACCAAAGTTTCATGGACATTGGTGAAAGCCTTTTTGAGTTATTATCCGAAGTGTTAAAAATCACCCTTTTTTTATGAATAAAGCCCCATAAATCCAAAACTTCAAATCTGAAATTTATAAAAATTGAAAGGGAGCTTACATCAATAGATATAAACAATTCACCAAAGTTTCATGGACATTGGTGAAAGCCTTTTTGAGTTATTGTCCGAAGTGTTAAAAATCACTCTTTTTTTTATGAATAAAGCCCCATAAATCCAAAACTTAAAATCTGAAATTTATAAAAATTGAAAGGGAGCTTACATCAATAGATATAAACAATTCACCAAAGTTTCATGGACATTGGTGAAAGCCTTTTTGAGTTATTGTCCGAAGTGTTGAAAATCCCCCTTTTTTATGAATAAAGCCCCATAAATCCAAAACTTAAAATCTGAAATTAAAAAAAAACGAAAGGGAGCTTACATCAATAGATATAAACAATTCACTTAAGTTTCATGGAAATTGGTGTAGGTGTTTTTGAGTTATTGTCCGAAGTGTGGACGACGGACGGACGGACAACAGTATACCATAATACGTCCCGTCCCGGGCGTATAAAAACTTAAACCTGAAACTTGCACTACCATTTTCTATATTCAGTGAACTGTGAAATTGGGGTCAAAAATCTAATTTGGCATTGGAATTAGAAAGATCATATCATAGGACAGGTGTACTAAGTTTCAAGTTGATTGGACTTCAACTTCATTAAAAACTTTAACCTGAAGCAGGAGACGGACAAAAACAAACGGACGCACAGACCGGAAAACATAATGCTGCTCTACTATCGTAGGTGGGGCATAAAAAACCAAATGCCCCTCTACTATTATATATATGTAGGTGGGGCATAAAAATCAATGAAAACAAGACTTATCAACTTGGGTGACTGATATTAAAAAAAAAAAACTTATCGTAGAAAATGATTCAAACATTGTGTAATATATGTCGATAATGTGGAGATCTGTAGAATTCATATCCTGTCTAGAACTGGTTTGTTGCTTTTTTTTTTTAAAAAGGCGTTATATTTGCATCAAAATTTATCTTTGTTTCTTTGAAAGTCAAAAATAGATCATGAATAGAAAATACTAATTTTTTTCACTAAATAAATGTATCCTTGATTTCAGTTTCAATTTATTTCAACAATTAACATTCTTTTGTCATGTTCTTCCACAATCTAACAAACATTTACTGATGTCAATTACAAAATACCTTCGATAAATAAAAGAATTTTCACTACTTGATTGTTGACAATCATCAATGACATCTTAAAGGTCTATTATATGAAAAAAAATACATGTTTACTTCCTTGTTCTATTTACTATTTAAAAAAACATACTACAAACCTAAAAACAGAAGTTTAAACCACTGAGTGATAATGATTTACAGGAGATGTAGGGGGATGGGGGCACCTGTTAGCGTCCAGTCAACAACACAATAAAACCTGATAATACATCTAGACTGTACAGGATTTACACTCAGAATGATAGACCGTACAGACTGACATCCACATCATTTAAATTTAGATGGACATTTGTCTCATAGGCAATCAATTATTATACGATATCTCCTTATTGGTTCTGTACATGTTTGAATGTTCTAAAAATAATAGAAATGTGCTCAAACATTTGTACCATATCACATGTTAACCTCTTATTCATCCTGGATTGTGAATAAATTTAATTGCATGTGCCCTACTTACACATTGCATAGGTTAAATCATATTTTTCACTTTGGTCAAAGAGCTTTACCAATTATAATTCTATCCTGATATGAAGTTCATGAAATATGATCCAAATATAGCTGTAGTTTTACTATCATAACATACTATGGGGGTGGATGTAAATGTGACGCAATGTTATCCTCTATCTTGTATATATATCTACAAAGTGTGCCTACATGTTTCTGGTATGCCTTTTTAGGGTATCCCATATGCATTTATTGGACAGTTCAACTTAATGTATGGTGACACATTTCCAATTAACAGAGGACACTTTATGAAGCACTGAAGTAGCATGTAGACATTTTAAAGACATTTATAAATACTTCATGCAGGGATGAAGTCATAATTCAATAATTCAATTTTGACTTCATCCCTGCATAAAGTATTTATATACATTCACATTGATTCATGTACCAAGAAAACATTTCAAAAGGGACATCATTCATGTTATCAGGTTATATACACCATGTACACTGTATGATTATATCTCCACTGATGAAAATATATATAAATTTTATACCATCTTATTCTTACTTTACATTTTATCATAATGCTTCATTCTAAAACACATTCTAAATTTCATGATTGCTTATACATGTATGTCATGTATGTATAGGGTTGTGATCATGATACATTTTTTTGGACATATTCAATTAACACCATAATGGAAACAGACATAGATGGAAAAGAAGGGTCATGTTGCATTACTTAATGACATATTCCGTCCATACACTTGATACAACACATAGCAAAGAAGCATTGCTATAATTGCAGTCTTCACGCTGAACTGCTTAATCTACAGGCCCGCAGCTCAATTTTTGAAAATTTTTAGTTAGATTTCTGTTGGCCTGTAGGTCTGATTTTTACAGGCCTGAGAGAAATTTTACCAGCCTGGGCTGCCACTCGTCGTGAAGACTGTTATTGCTGTGCTTTATCTTAACAGTCAGATTTTGAATCATGCCTCTGCTAGTGTAATAAGGATAGGTCCTGTTGACGCAAAGCTGGGTTTCAAAATGGTCATGAGTCCAGACAAAATTTATCATGGGTTGAGGACATGTGTAGGTGCCTTAACGCATACACTGCCAATTCAAGTGATCATGCAAGTTTTTTCTTATTTTTTTTTTAGATTGGTAGCACATAAAGATATGGAAGAGATATTCACATAAAATTTAGATAATAAGCAACATTGAATGTATATATTTTTTTACTATTTCATGTATTTGTGGACCATAATTAAAAAAATAATAACATTTATAAGGAGCCCCTAAGAGCTACGGTTCCACAGCTAGGTGATATACATGTAGGTAAATCCCACATGATTGATGATTATCCTATGTACATTTTAAATTATTAGCATGATCATGATTATTAGTAATTGGATATATATATATTTGAATTGATGGGTCATCATGGTCATTGTATATTCTAATTGACTGGTGATTGTATAATGTATATATTTTAATGATTATTGTGTTTTTAAAACTGATTGCGAGTTGTTTATTCTAATTGATTGTACATAATTATTCCAAATATCATGATTATGGATTGTATATTCTAATTACTGATTGTTAATTGTATATATATTCTAATCATTGATAATAAATTGTTGATTGTATATATTCTAATAATATTTGGGTAGGGTATCATATAAACAATCTAATTCAATAATATGAAAACAATTGTTTCTGGTAGAATTGATTGAGAAATATATGAAGAGACAAAATTATTACATTTACATAAACAACATATACATGTATATATACCATGTAATGGCAATGAATGGTACACATGAATCATAAAATTAAATGTATATTATGTGCAAACAATTCCATGAATAGGTTTTGTAAGACTGAACTATAAGTGTTAATTTATTTTCAAAATATATGTACACACAAAAATAAAAAAATATGATTTAAAGTTTGGGTTATTGTACATTTTATAATAAAAAGTAAATACCATTTGTATATAATATTATACAACATTGACAATTGCTTGAGCAAGTTGGCTATTTCAACCTGACTAATGCAACACAATTGTCAAAATTTAATGGATATCTGCAAAGGATCAACAGAGAGCTGAAATATTTCTAGTTTTATACCTATTTTGCTAAATATCTGAGGATCAAATAGGTTATGACACCACAAATTGGCACAATCCTGCCTCCAATTTACCTGTAAACTGTCTAATTTTAAGTATATAACTATATACATCAAAACTTAACACATATTGTATCCCTTCTTCACTTACCGATCTAAATATTTTCCACGGACCACTCAATCGAAATTTATTCTCAGGAGGGGACTTTACCAACCAACCCGAATACACAACGTTCCCATTTGCTATTTTGCTCATGTTTATGTCTGTCACAGTTTTCTTTCGAACATATTGCAATTAAAAATCAGAAAGGTTGTCTGTCTTTTAGTAATCCACTACATGTTAGTTACAAATAAATCATTAAATGGTGAAAGAGAAAACAAACTTGACACAGTTGAATTGATACAGGAAGCACTCTTCTCGCTTCGTGATCATTTCCGGAAATCTTACAATTTGTCTTCCTCAGTCTGATTGGACCGATTTCGACAACTCAACCAATCAAATATTTTATTTCATTCTCTTTATGATCTGAATACACAGATGAAAGAAGAAGCAAAGAAGTTTTGTTGTTTTTGTAAATTTTAGGTATGAGTGTTTTCAGTAATCAATTATTTAAATATTTCAGCTGACGGCTATCAATAATTAACGATATAGAAAGCTGAAATAGGTCTCATTGGTTTGTGTTTTTTCCTATATGATTTATTTCACACTCAACACAAAACTTATCACACACGATCTTCTTTGTAATGCCTTGTTGATTAAGACATTTCATAGTTATAGAATAATATAAGATCTATATTGAATGTTAGATTGAATCAAGTCTGCATTAGTGGCAACTTTAATCTATAATCTAATGATAAAAAAAACTGATCGCCAGTTGTTTATTATGAACAGTGATCGGGAAGGTCGTGCCCCCTGTGCCAATAGCGCATATCGACCAGAAATGGCGCAAAGAGTGACAAATGTAAGCGCCTACATGGCACACGATATTTTTCACATCGTTTTGAAACGTTTAGATATCGTCAAATGGATTTCCGATCGTGTTCCGTGCCGCCATGTGTGTGTACACAACAGTATAATGTTCCTCCAATCATAGGAGCACCTACAAATGTATATACATTTTTTGGACATATCGGTTGTTTTCCTATGGTAATAGAACCATGAAGTTTAAAGTCTCGGGTGTTTTCCTATGGTAATAATAGAACCATGCGGTTAAACTGATTACCCAAAAAACGTAATTAACCATCATTCATGATATAATTTTTTATACACAACTTTAAATTTGTGAAATTTGGCTATTACAGACGAAATTTAACTCTAATAATAATCTTTTAATTTAGTTTAGCTTGCTATTATTTCGATTGAAAACCCCCGAAGTCTTTTTATGAATATAGTTTTTGTCTCCGTAAAAGTCGCTTTTAACTGTCCTTGCCGTTTTTTTGGTCTTTGGTTCGTTTTGACATTTTGTAAACATGACTTCAGCGAATTATTGTTTTGTTCTATCAATTAATGGTACTCTCTACTGTTATTCTTGTCATCGTGATAAAAGTAATAATAATAATACAAGAAGTGCAGAGGAAGTGCCTGAAATGTCCTCTAATACGGAACGTCTGGAATAAGTATGGTATCCACGAAGACCCAAATTTATTGTTAAAAAAACCCAGCATGAACATGAACAAGTCAAGGCAACAGTACCAGTTTAAACATTGTAAAAAAAGGTTATCTTTAATATTGTCCGTTTTGCAAGAAGTTATTGTATATTCATTGAAATTACAGAATCACAGGAACAGTATCCATGATATTATTTAAAATCATAAAGGTAAGTAACAACACCTCTTTACCAAAAAATAATGATACTTTTTTTTTTTTTTTACCTAAGTCAATTCAAATGGCCCACTCATTTGTCAACATGGCCCATTATTTTTTAAAATGGCCCATTGAATTTATTTTTGAGGGGCCCTGGGCCCATAGTGAAAAAAACCTTCCAGATCACTGTATGAATGATTAAGTTCCACCAATACACCTTATCGCTATTCCAGGCTGATCCAAGAATCTGTCCCGCTTGATCTATTGATGTCTTACAACAATCACTTTTCTATTGTGGCATCAGATATTTTGTATTATGATGTCCAAATTTAATGAGAACCTGTGTGATATCCAGTAATGGCAAGCAAATAGTGATAAGGTGTATTAGTGGCGGCTATAATCTGTAGTTAAATGATCAAAAGACTGATTGCCAGTTGTTTATTATGAATGATGAAGTTACACCTATACACCTTATCGCTATTCCCAGCTGACCCAAGAATCTGTCCCGCTTGAACTATTGACGTCTTACATTAATCACTGTTCTATTGTGGCATCTAATAATTTGTATGATCAGTGTTCTCCCCAGGCCCTTAAAGGACCGCGGGCCCGCGATGTATAATTTTATACCGTGGTGGTATCGTTCTACCCGCGATGTATAATTTTTCACCGTGGTGGTAAAATTTTCGGTAAAAAAAATCAAATCTGTAAACCTTTCCGTGGGTATTAAATTTCAGATGAAAATTGACCAGTTCAAACCAGTTCAATCCAGTTCTGACAACGAAGATTGTTTACACCACGTGATCGATTTACCTTTTGAGGTTAACCTTGGTGATTGGATTTAATCGATGTACATGATTCTTGTGTTTTAATTAATTAAGGGATCATAACTTAATGATCACAGACTTATGAGACTTTTGAGGGACAAGCAGACATTTGTTAATTAACTCTATTACTTCTGCCTTTGGTCATAAATTATTTGCGTATTTTAAACATGACTTACTTCCCCTGATTTAGTTCATTATAAAAATGTGCTCTTAAAATATTATCCATCATTTAAAATGGAAATAAAGTACAAATTGAATGCAAAATTATATAAGTATGTTACCTAAAGGATAAAAACTTTCTTTGAACATACCAACAAAAATATATTGCAAATTATTTTTGACAATCATACTTTAATTAAAGCACAGACATATTGTATTAAATAAGTAGCATATCCATTTCTAATTCTGCTGACTGAGCTAGGGCTTTATATTTAAACAAACTTGTTTAATACCCCCATTGGCTACATAGCTGAATAGTATTAAAAAAGTTCAATTTAAAAAAATAAAAATTAATATTAAGAATGCAACTCAGCTAAACATGATAACCTTTCATGAGTGTCCACATAGATAATATAAGTATACTTTTCATGTCTATCATGAAATAACACAATAATGATTCTAATAATAATTTTATTGATGTCTAAAAGAATCATGTCTAAAGCTATGGAAAATAGTATTTAATTTAAGGTTCTGCATTAAAATTTAATCTAACAAAAGTGGGGAATGTGTAGTGTAACTACAAGTATCAGGACAAAATTGGCTTGATCAAAGTATAAAAAGTGACTAGTTTAAAGACTAAAAGTGCTTTCTGTTATTTATTCTTAAAAGATATTAAAGTATACTAACTGTTTGATTTACTTTTTACCAGTATTTTTTTACCCAAAATCTACATAACACAGTAAACAAAACAAAAGACAAAAAGGTAATGGCACAAAAACTAACAAGAAGAAAACCAAAAAATAAGCGATGCAACGCGACTCAACATATTGTACAAATCATTTCGACACGCGTTACCCTGGTGCTATCCAAAAATCCTGGGGAGAACACTGATGATGACGTACAAATTTAACGGGAACCTGTGTGATGTCCAGTAATGGCGGACAAATAGCATTAAGGTGTTTTTTAAGATGTCATTGAATAATACACCTAATGGCTTTCTGGAAATCTTTGCCCTCAGTCGTAACAGCTGAGTGGGAGATTTTGCATGAACGAAATTTTCAAGTGAAATATATGACCTGTATATTTATTCATCTACAGAACACATATATATGAGTTAATAGATATACTTTATTTCTTTTAATATGAAGGTGTGTTGGTTGTTTGTTTTATTGTTACATCTTTCACATTTGCATCCTATCAGGAAGATCCGTCTGTCTCACATGAAGCATTAGGTGCATGCATATTCACATTTCCATGAAGTTCATGATCAAGTTTGTTCAATACATTTCTTATAAATTTCATTTCAAACATTGAATAGAAGTAAAGATATTTTAAGAGTTTTTCAAAGATTTTTTTTTGTCCTATGGCATACAAAATCATTTAATTGCCATCCATTTATGATTATTTTTATTTAATTTATATTGTTTTATCAATTAACATTGTTTTGAGAAGAGATACTTGTGTATTACTGAAAAATTATTACACCAGGGTTTTCGATATCACAAACTAGTCAAAACATTTACTAAATTTTATCATCGGTATAAAGACATTATTCGTAAATATAGCTCAACATGCAGACTTTTAATACGTTCAGGTATTTCACATCCATTTTTTTATGGTAATATTCTTTATAAAGCACAAAGGTGTCAGTATTCACCTCAGAAACTTACAAAACCTTTGAATAGACTTATTAAGAAGGGATATAATTACGATACTGTTGTCAAGTCATTAAAGATTGCATATTTTGGCGTTAATATTGAGTCATTGATAACATGGATAAGGTCTTTGCATCGGAACTAAACACATTTATTCTAAAAACAGTTGTTGGCATGACACGGGTTATGTTCTTCTCATATATGTTATGATGGTATGATACTAAACCCCTAACGGGAAGGATTGTGCCTGATGTTCATATGATGAAATCATAATCTTTCAGTCAGTTTAGTTGAAGTCTGGAGCTGGCATGTAAGTTAACTGCTAGTAGTCTGTTGTTATTTATGTATTATTGTCATTTTGTTTATTTTCTTTGGTTACATCTTCTGACATCAGACTCGGATTTCTCTTGAACTGAATTTTAATGTGCGTATTGTTATGCGTTTACTTTACTACATTGGTTAGAGGTATAGGGGGAGGGTTGAGATCTCACAAACATGTTTAACCCTGCCGCATTTTTGCGCCTGTCCCAAGTCAGGAGCCTCTGGCCTTTGTTAGTCTTGTATTATTTTAATTTTAGTTTCTTGTGTACAATTTGGAAATTAGTATGGCGTTCATTATCACTGGACTAGTATATATTTGTTTAGGGGCCAGCTGAAGGACGCCTCCGGGTGCGGGAATTTCTCGCTACATTGAAGACCTGTTGGTGACCCTCTGCTGTTGTTTTTTATTTGGGCGGGTTGTTGTCTCTTTGACACATTCCCCATTTCCATTCTCAATTTTATTAGACAGGGGAAATAACTGTTACTGTTACTGGCAACCCGAAATTTCTTTGCAGTGTTTTCAATATATGATAATAACAATGATTTATTTTATTATAGTGTCACATATTTGATCTGATCAGACATATATATAATATATACACAATTACATAAACAACACAAAATAAAAAGACCAAATATCCACACAAAGCTTGAAGCAAAAGTCGTTCATGATCGTTAATTAGTACTATGTATGACACCCAAGCTGTCAAGTGAAGCCATTTTAATTTCACATGGTCTGTGATTAACAGATAACAACAACCCTCATCAGTGACACAAAAATGTAATTAATGTTGACTTGTTATTCAGGGTTAAAATATCCAAAGGCGGGAGATTTCCTGAATTTCAAATTTTATCGGGAGGGTTGGCAGGTATGATGACGTCAGAATTTTACAGGAAGCTTTGTTATATTCAGTAATGGTGACCAAATAGTGAAAAGGTGTATTTTTAGATGTCATTGAACAATACACTTAATCGCTTTCTGGAAATCTGTGCTGCTTGAACTATTGACAACATACAACAAGTCAGGTATTTTCTATTATGACGTCACAATTTTACTGGAAGCTTTGTTATATCCAGAAATGGCAGCCAAAAAGTGATAAGGTGTATTAGTTATTGATGTGCTGTAGCAACATTACCATGTGTCATAGGAAATGTATAAGAAAGTACACAAATTTGAAAGTCAAGTTTTATTTTTAGGAATGATGTCAATCATCATTATCATGTTTTATACAATATGGTCAGATCATATGTTTTTGTGTGTCACATGAATTTGTACTATGCATGCTTTTTCAATGGAAATTGGGACCTCACAATGAATTATTTAGCACGAAAATCCATGAGACTAGGTAACTTAAACGGAATAATATATATAGTCAGTGTGTTAAATACAAATGTAATAGGTTGAAATTATCAACCTATTATCTATTAGTTTACTATCAGTTGAAAGCAACCAACAGACTATGGCATACCTGCCAACTGTCACTATTTGCGGGGGATTTCCCCCATGGAGGCTCCCAAATTGAAATTTTGAAAGAACAATTATGTCCACAATTTAAACAAAACAATTAGTTTTACAATGACATGAGGCTTATAAAAGTATGAAGAAGCCAAAAAACAACCTCGAAAGTATTTGCATGCCCCCTTGAAGGTTTTTTAGGGCTGTGACAGCCATTGCACGCAAAACCCCCATGGGCATTTTGAAAAGTTGGCAGGTATGCTATGGCAGTCGGTGCTTAACATCTTATGTCAGACTGTACCGACCTATTGAAAAGAGGCAGGTTTGCCAAATCATATGTCAATTCCAGTTCTTATGTCTGATCACTATGATCACCATCACCAAATCACAATTTTATCATGAATTCATGTGTGCCCTTTGTTTAATATGCACATAGACCAAGGTGACTGGAGAATTTCTTTAGAGCCTCTAGTTGTAAATCAAAATATTGTCCTATGAAATAATGTCCACCAGGACAAACCTACATTAATATTGGTCATAATACTTTGTCCCTGCCTAAGAAATAATGCAAGAACCATTTTCCATATGAAATTTGACATGACTTAGTAGATGCAGTTGTTCTAGACTCATATTTTTTAAAAGGATATCATGAGATGTAAATTAAATGCTGTTCTATTAATATTATTTTGATTCATTTTGTTCGTTGAATTAACCTATAAAAATGCAAAAAAGTAAATGATGGTATATTTTTTGACAAGTTACAATTCCATTCAGACAAGTAAGTTTTGGTATTTAAAAGTTATTGTGTATAAATAAGATTTACTTTTATGGCCCCCACAACGAAGTTGTCGGTGCCATATAGTTTTACCCTTGTCCGAAATTCCGTCTTTCTGTAATTCTGTCATCTGTCATTCTGCAACAAACCATTATACAGAGTTTTTTCTAAATGCCTTCAGATATTGGACTGATTTTTGGTATGTGAGTTAACCATGATGAGTTACAGATGAAGTTTAAGATTCGTTCAGCTCCACTAATTTTTGCTGAAATTACGGGCTTTGGACTTTGAGAAATTGTTGAAAATCACAGTTATATGGACTTTTGTTCTAAAAAGCCTTCAGATATTGGGCTGCGTTTTGGTATGTGAGTTAACTATGATGAGTTACAGATCAAGTGTAAGTTTCGTTTTGCTCCACTTATTTTTGCCGAAATTACGGGCTTTGGACTGAGAAATTGTTGAAAATCACAGTTATACAGACTTTTTTTCTGAACGCTTTCAGATATTGGGCTGATTTTTGGTATGTGAGTTAATTATGATGAGTTACAGATCAAGTGTAAGTTTCGTTCTGCTCCACTAATTTTTTGCCGAAATTACGGGCTTTGGACTTTGATTAATTGTTGAAAATCACAGTTATACAGACTTTTTTTCTAAACGCCTTCAGGTATTGGGCTGTTTTTGGTATGTGAGTTAACCATGATGAGTTATAGGTCAAGCTTAAGTTTCGTTTTGCTCTGCTTATTTTTGCTGAAATTACGGGCTTTGGACTATGATAAATTATTGAAAATCACAGTTATACAGATTTTTTCTCTATTCCCCTCCAGATTTTGAGCTGATTTTTGTTATGTGAGACTACCATCATGTTTGTGTCCACATGTGTTTATATTGAAATTGCAGATTTTTCAACTTTTTGGGACAGGGCCTTTCGTGTCGCATTGAAATTTTATGTAAATGTTATTGAATAATGGTCCATAGATTTCTTACTCAACAAGGACAAGTACAATATTTAATTTCAAACCTTATAAAATTTATCATTGGTAAAGAGAGATAACTCCTGTACATTTGACTATTATCAAACAATAATGTTTGTGATTTGCAGCAGTGAAACCCCTGTCAGTAACTGTTACAAGAATTGATCAAATTAAAACCCAGAAAACATTTATGTTTTTATTATTCATGCATAAAGATGGCAAAAATCAATTTGGTGTATCAATGGTAACCTAGTTCTTGTTTATCATGTCTATTGACCCACAGTGAATGACACATATATAAATAGTCACCTTCTGTCAATGGATGACTGGTCTGCAACACCTTTCTTCTCTCAGAATATCTGCCTGAAACTTTTTATTTTGTGTCTGTCCAGCAAAATATTTGAGACAAAGGGATATTAATCTTGTCAAAAATTGAAAACTATTTCAATATAGATGTGTTTCTGTATACAGATTCTTAGCATTTGAAGTTTCTGTCTGGCATATGTCACTTATAGTTGACCTCATTTTCTGTCTATTTGTTTTCATGGTATTTAAGGTTCTTGTCTTGTCTCAGATTGACAAATTAAATTAATTTACGGTATTACTTGCAGTTGCAGAGCTCATCTGACTTTTAACTCATCTCCATAGACCATTGCATTTGAACTATTGACTTCATTTTTGACATCGTTCTGTTTTGCTTTGTAATGTCAGATGTTTTAATGCCCCAGCTACTGTCTTAGGGGCACAATGTTTTTCGACCTGTCTGTCCCGCTTTAGGTTAAAGTTTTTGGTCAAGGTAGTTTTTGATGAAGTTGAAGTCCGAATCAACTGAAACTAAGTACACATGTTTCTGATATGATCTTTCTGATTATAATGCTGAATCAGAGTTTTGACCCCAATTTCACAGTTAACTGAACTTGGAAAATAATAGTGGAGTAGGGCATCCATGTACTATGGACACATTCTTGTTTTTTATGACATGATCAAAATATTACAGAAATGTCTGTGAAAAACAAATAGCAATAAAATATATATATATTATTATGATTTGATTTATTTTAAGTTGTTATTGACAGATAAGTATTAGCATATCTTTCAGGAAGGACTTACAATAAATAATACCCTTAAATGACTAGATTTGATTGGACGTTTGATGCTGAGTGTCACTTACATCTTCATCTTTTTCTTCCTCTTTCTACTTTCCTTTTGCAGGATTGTCATCCCATGTAACCTTGTCATGGTAAATATTCATAATATTCTTTTATAATTACATTAGATGTATGTTTCATTATAATATTTTATTCTGATTGGCTTACTGCACATCACGTGTTATTCCGTAAGAAGTTGCATTGCTCAATACAACTTTTCTTTCATGATAACATGTGCTCCAACAATAAAGTGCACAGGTGAATTAAATAATAAAATATATAAAATTCAAGTTTTCATAATCATAGCTAAAAAATGTAATTATAAGTATTGAATGCTTCTTTTTGTAACTTTATAGGGTTGTAAAAGCGTTGACCGTGCGTAATTTTTAGAATGAAGCGCTTCCGCGCTTCATACAAAATGTACTTCGGTCAACGCTTTTACACCCCAATAAATTTACAAAAAGAAGCATTCAATTCTTAAATAAAAATAAGTTACTGTAAATTCAGAAATTATTGGATGTATTTATTATAAATGCAATTTTGTCATTTTAGACCAATTTTTATATATACTGTTGCATTTTTCACCATATTTAGTAAAAACATCTCAATAATTTCTGAAATCACAGTATTCTTCATTGTTCTTGTGGCATCAAATTCAAAATGTTGTTCAGATGATTTACACAGACTATAAGATGGCGATGCTGCTTTAAAAGATTAAAAAAAAACCAATAAGATGGAACACTTTAACATGTAGTCATAATGGTTTAGGCAAATAACAATTTTATTTTGAAATTTCCACGTTGATTTGTTTTTAAATCATTTCTAAACCTTATTTGTTATTGGGACAATTATCACAGCTGTAGGCAGTAAATAATGAATTAGAATTCCATGTAGATTTCATATGATGGTAGGTTTGATTTTAATCTTATCTGACTTTTTAGATGAATTTAACTGTTATCTATGATTATGCCTTTGGTCAATCCTACATAAGTTCTATTTCAATGATTCATGTATGCTTCATTGACTTCAGTTAAAAAAATACAAATATCTTGATACTGTTTAGTAATGGAAGTTCATTTACCTGTAATTTATATAACTGCTCATGCATTTGTCATTTATCACCATGATCACTGTATTTTATGGGTATTTCTTATTATAGACTGTTTTAGAAAATAAGACACTGTTTATATCTGTGATCATATATCCTAGAACCCAAGAGAGGAAAAATTGCAATCATATATATATTCAGTTAGGGGTGACATGCTTTTGATCATATAGTTGCAATCCCATGTAGAATTGGAGTCAATGTCATTAAACACAGTTGACTGACAGATGGACTTATGAAAATGGTGATTTGACAAAAACTTGATATAGTCCCCTGCTAGGCTGCTTCTATATTGTGTGGGGTATAATAAAGTTATGTATCTCTCATTAATAGAGCTCTCTGAATCCATTTCACGTTTGTTTTTTTTTTTCTTTTTCTGTTTTATATGCCTTTGTACATGTTGTAAGCTTTGTCAAAGTTTATTTTAGGTTTTGGGTTACAAAGAAATTGCCCCATTGTTATTAATGAGACATTATATTTGAAAATGTGCAGTTATGGTGGTACCCTTTAATGTTATTAGGAGGCCAATTATCATTAATGAAATGTCATAAGGAACATTTTCCAAGTTTCTTGGACATGATGAAATTATCCAACTTCATGAATTCTGTTATTTAAAAGTAGCTAAAGAACCAATATAAGGTCATCTCTGTATAAAACAATGAATGATTGCTGTTCTGGGAGTAAACCCAACAATCATAAAATTTAAAGCAATTTATGCTTGTTTTACCAATGAATTTCATTTGGTTACACTGGCTAGCAAACCAACAGTGACTTTAAGTGTAACCTTTGGTAGGCAGTGTTCAGATTAAATTAAAATGACTTTAATCAACCCTTCTAATCTTTTTTGGTTCTACATTACTGATTAGAAAAATATTTTAATCCACCGGAGACAGTTGTAAAATAAGATTTAGACAAATGGAGGACTGTACTGTTAAAAGATTAGCTTCAGGGTCTTTCTTGATCAGATAATACTAATTGACATTGTCACTTCTAACCAAAATACTGTGTAGCTATTTGTCCCTATCAGAAACTATGTAATATTGTTTTGACGAATCAGAAATCCTTATCCTGAGGTAAGGTGTTGTTCTTCAAATAATGTGTTTATTATATTATGTTTAATTATTCTACTGATTTTTTGGATTTTTTAAGTAATATAAGTTAGCCCTCTTCAAACCTATAGATGCTAGAACATACTACCTTTTTTGTGCCGGCATTGTAAACAGCTACTACTGGTATTATGCTATGTGTAGACATTTAGAATACACTGAGAGAAAACATTTGAACAAGGTTTCTGAATTTCAAGTTACACAGCCAGTCATCATGCATGTGTAAACTGTTTTTAAGGCCATGGCACAATTTTGGGGCAAATTTCCATGCAATTTTTTAGGCATAATGTACATTTTTGGGGTCAGATTTAAAAAAAAATAAACATGATAACGGTCTCTGTCTTTAATATGCCTAAAAAATAAAATATAAAAAGGTTTTGTTGACTCCTAATTTGTTTAAATTTACTGCAATATTTTGAGGCCTAATAACATTTATATCTATTTTTAAAAGTACTGTAAGTGTTTATATGCATCAATATTTAACTGCAATTTACTTGTTAATGTACTCTAAAACACCTTAACAAGAAGTTACATAATAGTAGACAAAAAATTGGAAATTTTAGTATGTCATGAACAAGATTAAAGCAACAAAAACAAGGACGTACATATAGTGCTTGGGGGCAGTTAATATATATTTTTCTAATTAAATAAATTCCATTGTGAATTAATTAAAATAGTTAGTAAGATCTATTAGAATGCGAAATACGCTTTAATCTTCTGCCATGAAGTTATTCGAATGATACATAATCCCTCTTAATCCTTTGATAAGCTAATACTTATGTCGATCAGCTCACAAAATCACAACGATCAACGGTGTGATAAACTGTACAATACAAAAGCCAGAGATTACATCTGGGCCAGTTTTACTCTCGGTGTAAATCCTTTTTTATTGGAATCCTGTGAAGACTTTTAATACACACGTATATTTATAAACGATCGGCAAATAACGAAAGATATGCCGATCATTGTCAAAGTTATTTACCTAATTGTTATAAAATTTTACAAGTACCGTGAGTCACTTCACCAGGTAAATTGACACACTATGAAGAGACTACCTTTCTTTGTTGACATCGTTAGGATAAAGTACAGGTATATTTTTGATTAATTTCATTCTTTTGTACTTATTGTTTATTTTTACAATTGAACTGTTGATCTATCATTTTTACTATTTGTATATTATGTAATCAGACAGAAAGAGAACAGCTTTCTTTCTGTTAAGTTTTCCTATTAAGTAGTTATTATCGATTTCTTAAATAATGTATATATATGGTCGAAACCCTGTATTTATTTTAATTTTTTCAACAATTAAACTTTTGGGTCAAATTAACTTGGTCCATTATGAGATAATCAACTAAGTGTAAAAGTGTTTAAAGATGTAAGCTAGAAGAAACAATATCCCCCAACACCACAAATAAGATTGTAAGCTAGAAGAAACAATATCCCTCGAAACCACAAATGAGATTAGTATATATATAATTTGTTTTGCAAATGCTTTTATAAAAGACTTTAAAAATATAGCTTTAAGAAATATTTTTTAAAGTTTTTGAAGATTATGGCATTTAATTTGTATTTAAATGTAATTATGGGTAACATTAATTTTAACCCATTCTAGCCGACCTCCTGTACATTGCAATTTCTTTTACTGTTTGGGACTAATTGATGTAAAGTAGTTCATTTTTTCACCTGGAAATTTTCGTACTCATTCTAAATTTAGTACTACTATCTACCAAACATAAAGAACATGGCAGGTTGCAGGTAGTGTATTATTTTAATCTTTGATCTTAAGTCTGTTGATGGGTAGATAAAAATCAACTAAACAACTTATGTTATGTAATTAAAAGAATTTGTTTTGTTAAATCAGTAGAATCTTTAAACAAAGTGATGTGTGTTTGTAGTAAGAAATGTTGACAATGTTTATGCGACAGACAGAAAATGGAATGCTTTTGTAAGTTGAAATTGAATAATTAGAAAAATTTTAATTACAAGAAATGTTATAACTCTTTCTACTAGAAATAGGATATTTTTCTCAATATTTAGATCATTTCAAGTATGTGAAAAGTAAAATGATTGCCATTTTTAAATATGACTATACACTGCTATAGAAATAATACATTTTTTATCAACTTTATTTTACTGCAGAGTACACAACGGTGCAGTTGTACATAATTACATGATCAATATTAAATATGACAAATTAACCAAATATTTGGAAGTGATTGTGTATCTTTTAATGGCATTTTGGGTTTGATTAAAAAAATCAATTGAAATACTTGCTTGTATTAACAACTGACATTTTACAAATACTATACTTCAATAGTTATTTAATAGTTGTAAATTAACATGATAATAGTTCGATAAATGTCATATATGTAATTTGTTATGATAACCATCATGAAGCTATGCACATTGGTGCAGGAAAAGGAATTAAAATGGATTAAAAATTGAATTACATAACTTCTTGTCATTTGATATTGGTTATAAGTGAATTATAAGTATATTAGTACTTTGACTTTTCTGAAAGTCAAAATTAAATGAGATATTTCATCAAATTGAGTTGATTTGTCAGACAAGGAACAGGTTTGTAAACATGGGTGGTAACTTGTAGTGTGTCTTGTTGACATTAATGCAATATTTTGTCAAGTTACACTATTTTGTCCAGATTAGGTTTGACCATACTGACCATGACAGATTATTTATACAGTTGTCAGATAAAAAAGTCAATCTCATTTCTCACAAGACTGATCTTATTAATTGATTAAAAAAAATCTTTGGAGGTACTTTTAGAAATCTCATTAAAATGACAATGTCACATAGACATAGGTGACAAGACTTAGGTGCGAAATCCTGTGTATTTATGTGTTGGATTAAATATTAAAAAGCCTGTGGACGTTTCATGTAGGAGTGGGAATAAATATAACAGCTATTTAAGGTTATGGTTGGGTCATTCTAGGAGATGTCACAACCAAGTACTAAGTGCAGTACCTTTAAATATTTGAATTGATCTAGATTAGGAGATGAAAGTGAAGTTTTGAACATTTGTCAGGTTGGTTTATTATAGATATTTAAGTCTTTGTTAACATACAAACTTAACTTCAATACAAGTAGCTTGTTAAAGAGATTTAAATAGATTTAATATTATATATTTTATTTCTGTATAGGCCATTTGGTTGTTTTGTCATCATTTTGAGAGCCATAGTTCATACATTGTGTTTCTCTCGCTCTTTCTTCGGACAATGGATTGTATGATCTAAATGGGACAATGGTACTTGGTCGTTTAATTTGGTTTAATATGCTGTATTTCATTTTTAAGGTGAAATAAATCATGAACTAAATAAAGTCTGGTCAAAAGAACCATTATAATACTTTTAAAAGAAGTGATACTTAAAAAGATAAAGAAAAAATTCTCAAAGTGCACGAATATATTGACCACTTTCATGTTTTCATGCCTAAAATTTTGAAAACATTTATAGTGTTATGGTATTGATATCTATGATGACATATAAGGAGGGCAGAAAACATTATAAATAACACAACCACTAAATGCATGATAATCATATTGGACAGGTTTATAGTATAAAGGTGTTTGCATGGACATTAAAGATGATCATAACTGGTAGTTGTTATATTAGGTAATGGATCACAACCCTAGTCTGGTAATAACAGTTATATAAAAAAAATATAGAGTTCAAAATGAACCTGTGATTTTGAGAAAGCAATAGCTCTTCTAGGAGTATTTGAACACTTTTGTTACTAAGATTATTTTGGTGTGATTTGACTATGAAGATATATATGTCATGTACATTTGTATGTAAGTTTTGTTACTGTAGTTTAAGCCAGAAACATAAATAGTAGAAAAGAAATATCTTACAGGGTATGAATAATAAGAATTGGTATGTTTTAGTTTAACATGTTTTATAACAATGTACATATGTATAATGTAGTAACCCCAGTCACAAGTATGAATAATTTTATTTCTCTCTTTTTTTTCAGAATTATAAAGTCAAAGAATAACAGAAATGATGTGAGAGTGACTGAAAAATTGTGTTTGGCGAAGATGGGTTAGTGATAGATTTACAATGGAATGCTCTGAAATACAAAATAGTTGGATTTGTCGATCTTGCACAGCCAAGAATTCACCAGATATTGTATCTTGCTTAGCATGTAAACAAAAGAGACTATTAGGACCCTTTAGTGCTAGTTCTGTATCGTTAAAGGATGTAGAATATGTAGACTGTTATTGTGATGATAGCAAAGGAGCTAAGCCAAAACAGAAAAAGTCTGATAGTAATTCAGTAAATCAGAAACTATTAAAATCAAGAGTACCACTTTCTAACGTTACTGGTAAAACTATTGAAACAGTAATTGATGTTGAAAGTTATAGTCGTTGGCAATGTGAAAAGTGCCCAAATTTAAACGTTCAGAGTGTTCAATTTTGTACTTCTTGCGGAGTAGGAAAAGAGAAAGAAGTGATTTTGATAAACGATGATGATGACTATACAGTTACTTATAATCATATCAATACTGAACAAACAACCGTGTTAAAAACACTTAAAATGGCAGATCAAACAATTGCCATGGATATAGATTTAACTGTAGATTGGGAATGTAGACGTTGTACATTAAAAAATTCAGGGAATAAAACTCGTTGTGACATGTGTGAGTCTCCTAGGGAAATTCGCTTGCCAACTGTCGATGATGTGAATGAAATTTCCACAGTTGATTCTGGGTACATGACCTCTAATAGGCGTGGTGAACCAGACGGCATGGAAAATGAAATATATCCACAGAAAAACGAACAAAATTCTATTAATACAAAAGAAGAGCATCCTCCGGCTCGTAGAAGTATATCAAATCCAGTTACTGGAAAGGAATGGACATGTATTGTATGTAGTTTCAGTCAAAACCCAGACTTAAATGATCAGTGTCAAGTTTGCCGTGATGGTAGAAAACCAACAAGCAAATCTAAACAATTTCACGGTAGAGTTAGTACTGAATCACCTAGCCCTGCACAAAAGTTACCATCTATAGCACCTAGTAAATCATCTCCAAGGAATTCTGCTCAGTCTAGTCAGAGTAGCAGTGACCTAGTTTTGGAGGATTGGACATGTGCGAGGTGTACAATGAAAAACAAAGCTATTGCCAAATCATGTGCTATGTGTTTTGCCAAGAAATCAAAAGCAGCATTAGTTGGTGATAATGACTGGGTATGTGATAAGTGTACGTTGAAAAATTCTATTGGACAGTTAGTTTGTGAAGCTTGTGGAGAGAAGAATGAAAATGCACCTCCATCTACATCCTCTGGGAATAAAAAAGGCGGAGTAACTCCTTCAAATGGGAAATCTGTGATAAACAAAACTGAGCAAACTAAAAAGAACTTGCAGAAAACTGGATCAAGTAAAAGTTTGGATCTAGACATGAACAAGACTGAAAATGTTAAAGAGAGGAATAAAGGATCAAACAAAAGTGATGCATTTGATCTTTTTAGCTTAGAAAAATATAAAATAAAGAATGGCGTTCAAAGTAATGATAAGAATGTAGAGAAAAAATCAATAGCTAGAACGTTAACACCTGAACAAGAACCAAGTCAAAAGATAGAAGAGAAAAAGAACACCAGTTTTGATAAGTTAAGAAAAGACAAAAGTTTGGAAAAGGACAAAAAAGAGAAAAGTTTAGAGAAAAAGAACAAAAACTCATTAGAAAAAGATAAAAAGAACAAAACCCCAGATAAAGGAAAGTTCAGTCTGGAAAAAGAACAAAAGTGGAAGTGCTCTGCTTGCACATTTCAAAACCATGCCAACTTGGTGCAGTGTATGATGTGTGGGTCAATGAAAGGTTTGGAAGGGTCAGGGCTTCCTTCTGTTGGATCTTTACAGAAACAACAATGTACTCTGATGGATGATATCAGAAAGACAGAGGAGAATGATGCATTAGAACTGTGGCAGCACATAACATTATTCTGTAAACAGGTAATTTCAAACACTGTATACATAGAGAAGGGGGTCGGAGGGGTCCTGATACCAAAATCCCAGGCTTAAAAACATGAAATCTCAAGGTCCCGAATTAAAAAAAAAAAAAATCCTGACATCCCGAAATTCAAAAAAAGAAATCCCGGATCCCAAAAGGATCAATTCCGAAATCCTGAGCTTAAAAACACCCGATCCTGATGTCCCGAAAAAAGGTTCTGCCCCCCCCCCCCCTCCTCTACATAAAAATCAGGTGTTTTATAACTTGAATAATCCAAGTTCTTTCTGTCTCTGATTATCTCTAGCTTTAATGTAGTTACCGTTTGTGATCGGTATATATAACAACTGAATTATTCCAGTTAGGTGTTTTTAGATGGAAGGGTATGCATCCGATAGGCATTCCTTAGACTTAAAATCTTATTGAGTAAATGTCTTTTGCATATGATCTAAAATATTAGATGCTACAAAGCCCAGATTTTTATGAGGAACAAACCTCCCATACAACATTCACCACAATACATTTTACATGTATCTACTTTATCAGTTCATCAGTTGTTACAACCAACATGTACATGTATACTACCATACATGTACATGTACCAGGCTATTATTTGAACTTGAAAGTATTATCAATTATGGAATTTACATAATTTCTTGGTTTGAAATTTTTTTAATAAATTCCATGTTTATTCTATACTTTAATGTTCTGTCATGTCTGTGCTGTGCACACCACTTTCTATTACAAAGAAGATAGTACATTTTCAATAGAATGTACTGTGCTGTGCACAACACTATCTATACAAAATACATTGTATGGAAAGTGTTATGAACAGCTCAAAACATTATAATACCAAATAAACATGGAATCTATTAAAAATTTCAAGCACAAGAAATTATGCAAATTCCATAATTAAAAATAATTCCAAGTTCAAATAATAGCCTGTATAACAGTCATGACAGTACAAAGTAAAGCAGGTCATCTGTACATGTATGTAATTGAAGATTTGAAAAAGTAAAAAAATAATCTGCCAAAAATGCATTAAAGCATGGTAAGCATTACAAGTAACCAAGGTAACAAACTGTAATTTTCTTTAAACGAAAAAAGCATGAAAAAAAAACCCGGTATATATTATATGAATTATGGGCAAGTCATTTATTAATTCAAGTTTTACATATATATATATGTAACAATGATAAATAAAGTGATTAATGATTAATGATTTATGCTGGCTTTAGGAATAGACCAGCTTCTACATTTTATTTTTTAATGTTCAGTAGGTGTTTGAGATGTGCAGCACTTGGCAAATACAAAATGTACTTCATTCTTACTTGTTCATTAGCATGATTAGGATGCATTGTACTTGATATCAAGTTTTCCTGAACAAAAAAAAATACAAATTATCAGCATTTTATTTTAAAATATTCAACAATCAAGCAAGGAAACTTGGAAAGGTGTATTGATATACCTGTAGCTTTTACTGAGGAGGGGGGGGTCGGAGGGGTCCTGATCCTGAAATCCTGAGCTTAATACCATGAAATCCTGAGGTCCCGAATTTAAAGTAACTGAAACCTGACATCCTGAAATTTGAAAAAAGAATTCCCGGTCTCGAAAGCATCAATCCAGAAACCTGAGTTTAAAAACACCTGATTCTGACGTCCTGAAAAAGGGTCCTGCCCCCTCTTTGCTTATCATGTTTATCAGTATCCCAGTTATCATAAAATAGTCAATTAGTTAAGGACTAGATGACTATATTATTTAAATAATGTAAAACATACTGAGATCAGCTAATCCTTTTAAAAACTATAAAAAAACAAATATTTTATATTAAACTTAAATTGATCATATATTTATAGGATTTCCACACTGAAACACATTTTACTACATATTATTTATAGTATGTTTTGTAAATGAAAAGTTAGTGCAATTTCAAGGTTGGCAGACTTTGAGAAAATTCACATATTATATATAAACACTGACAAATGACTGATAAAGGTAGGCAAATGTTATTGAAATCAAAACCTATGATCTCCTTTAAAAAAACCACAACTATTTAAGCCTAAGGAAATAAAGAATTTATTTGATGTGAATGGTTAAGAAAACCTGATACACTGGTGACATTTGTCAAATCAAAGTAGGGTGAAGTGTTGATTACATTTGGTAACACATTTGTACATTCTTTAACCTTGATGGATGACATAATAGGTGGAAACACTTTAAAGTGTCGGCTTGTCAATTGCTAAGTTATTGTTTTAGGTTAAAATACTTACATTTGACTTACTAGGAGAAATTCTCTTTTTTTCAAATTTATATTTAACATGTTGTGATGATGTTAAAAAAAATTCTAAACATAAGCCATGTTAGCTATCATGGCTATCATTAGTCATAACTACCACTTTTCAGGTTTTAGAATTCTAGAGAAATAACCAAAACCATCAACAATAGTATAAACTTATTCATCATTATATGGATAAAAATTGTTGTTTTTGATATAGTACAATGTAGTAATAAAAAGAAAAAGTGAGTCTTGAATTTATGACAAATAGATGACATTCCCTCAGGTCACCCCCTCCCATTTGATATTAAAAATGTAATGTCAATGGAAACAAACTTCCCAAAAAAATTAAAAATAAGTATTTTCTTTTGGATATAAAACTCATTATTTTAATAAAACATTTTATATAATTAACGCTACAGTGTACTATAGCTAATACCTGAAAAAAAAACCCACAAAAAGTGTTGTTACATTTGTACATGTGTATGCACAAACATAACAAAGTCTTGACAAAATATTGTCATTGTTACACTTTAAAGCAGGTATTATTTTTGCAGTAAGACTTGTGAATTGCTCACATACAAAACACATTATGATTATATCATGTCTGTGTTATATAGAATGAATAGACAGAAATTCGATGAATGATCATTATTAGTACACAAAGCATTTAATTACACAAATGATCTTTTTTTAAACTCAAAAGAACTAATAGTTTCTCATAAAGAAGTTATTTAAAAACCCTATAGAACTTAACATACAGACAGTTTAACCGATTAAATAATCACTTCCTTAAATATGCAAATTTTGACGCAATACAAGAACCAAATACTTTTTATATACTGAGTGCCTTAGGTTTCTGGTTTTGAATTACACATACATACATGTAAACATGTTATTGTAAATATTTCTGTAAAACTAAAAGTTCAAGCCCAATTCTTCAATAAAATATGAAAATTAATAATAAGAATACTATATATATACATTAAAGATATAATATGTTCTTGATAAACTGGCTTTATGTTATTCCTTAATGATATTTGTAAACAATTATACAGGTACATGTAATATATTTTTATTTTCAGAATGATGAACAGTTTGTAGATGACTCATTCCCTCCTGAATCTAAATCTTTATTTTGTGATGAGACCCAGCCTTTTACTAACACACCTATAGCATGGTGTCGCCCTAAAGAAGTTGCTGGTGCCCCTGGGGAAGGCAAGATAGGATGGAAGATTTACAGAACACCTATGCCAGAGGATATATCTCAGGGAGTCTTAGGAAACTGTTGGTATGTCACATGTTTTATGTGTTTAAGAGTTTTTTCTCTATCCTTTAGATACTTTAGATACTTTATTTTCTAAACAACTAAATACAAGTTTACAGAGAAACATACAAAAAAATACATATACAATAGTTAAGGTAAACAAATACAGTAACTTTTTTAAAAGTACAAAATTAAGATTTACATACATGTAGTCTATACACCATGGTTCATGTTGGTGAAAGTTAAACTGGGGAAAAAAGAAATTTAATATTCTGTTCTTCATCTCAGAGCCATAGTGTGATTTTAACATGGTGAAGACACTAACACCTTTCTGATTTAAACAGGTTTTTTTCACCAGAAAAAATGACAAAAAAAGCTGAAAAAGACCTAACAGACAAATGATGATACACAAAATACAACATAGAAAAGTAAAAACTGAGCAACACGAACGTTACCAAGAACTGGTGGTGACCTATAATTGTCTTCTACCTCATTTGGTCTCTGGTGAAGAGTTGTCTTATTGGTAATCATACCATGCGCTTCCTCTTATTTATATAATGTTTTATTTCATTGACCTTAGTGTACATAACTTAGGGAACTAGTTATTTATTTCACATTTCGTTTTATATTTCTTACATTACTTATGATTTTGTATACACAGGTCATTGCACACGGTTACAGCAATTGAAATTAATTGGGGCTCATTTATAAATAGCCTCAAGTTTTTTTGTCTGGGCTACTAAATGTTTTCCTGTAATTTAGACATTTTAATAATTAAAAAAAAATTGTCATGGCTACCAACCCCTATGCTACTAATTATTTTCTCTTTTAAGCTTTGATCGATACTGTATGTTAAAGAAGAAAGAAAAAAATCTTGTTTTAATGACAACAGTTTCCATGGCCTTTAATATGTATGACAATTTCACACAAATAATTGAAGAGCTCTTTTTCAGGTTTTTGAGTGCCTTAGCAGTATTAGCAGAAAGACCCAACTTGGTAGAAAACATTATATTAACAAAGGAATATTGTCCTCAAGGAGCGTATCAAGTTCGGTTATGTAAAGACGGCAAGTGGCAGATTGTTTTGATTGACGATCTCCTACCATGTGGAATGCATAATAACTTGGTTTTCTCACAGGTAATTAACATATCAGAACAGGTAATTAGCATATCAGAGTAGGTAATACATATATTAGGCAAAGAAAGTGGAACATCATGGTTTTCTCACAGATAATTAGCATATCACAGCAGGTGGCATGCATATTAGGCAAAACAGACATCATTGATATATTGTTGATTCATTTATTTTTGTGCATACTGACTTTGATGGATAGAAGGAAGTTGTATCCTCCAGGGATACTTTATTTTGCGGCAGTAACAAATTCTGCACATAAGCCTTTAGGACATATGTTCACTTTAATTCATGGTTTACCCTTACTCTCCAAATTACCAAAAATTATTACTCTTTGCCAGTATTTTCTCTAGTAGTTTGTGTATAACATGCTTAAGTTGTATAGCTTTGAAACCTGGCAGATAGTGTTGGTAAAATTGTTTTGCAGCTGCTTTCATTTCAAAATATCAACAGTTTGAATGAATGGTATCAAAAATGTAGAAAATTTATGCATGAACAGAAATTCAATTGTTGAATCATCAAAAACACATAAAAATTAACATAAGCAAACGAATTCACAGGTTATTGATTTCAAAATTGGTCTCAGTTTCAATCATTTGTTTTTCTCAAGGTAAACACGACAAGTTCAATGCAATAATAAAATACACAGGTCACAGGTGCAGACATTCCATGTTTATGATGTCAAACATTTTAGTCTGATTATAATCATAATTTATTTGACAATAAACTTTGGTATTTTGTCCATTTTGATTTGCTTACGGCTAGGTGGCTTGTGTGGTTTATGGCTATAAGTAATAAAAAGTAGAAAATGATCATATTTGATAACCCCTTAAATGTATAAATATTATTGTCATAACTTCAGCTGGAATTTATCATCTGTTTATAAGTTGTTCAATGATTTAGCATAAATGGTTGACTTCTGTGTGAGAAGGTTTTGGGGGTAATAAAGGAGGAATATAAATAGAAATTAGTTTGAAAATGAAAGATTAATCAAAAGTTGTAGCAAACTTAGAAAGAAAGTCTAGAGAAAACAAAGACTTTGATTTGAAAAAAAACATCAATTAGTGCACTTTCCATCTGCTGAATTTTATTTCCATTGTTTTCTATGCATGAACTTTTTAAAAACTAAAAAAAGACATTTAGACAATGAACAAGATCAGACATTGAAATCTGACTTAACTGATCCAGGAACAGATAGTACAATAATTTTACTTGTTAATTCACAAAGAACCTTTAAGGTGATATTTTTGTTTGTGAAATTAGCAATCTTTTTCTGAAATGAATTGGCATACCATACCTTCAGGATGATAAAAGGGTCAATATTCTTGCATTCAGATTATCTGTATAAACATGATAAACATGTCTGTTTAAGAGGGTAAAAGGGTAAAGGTGATGATGATTACTACATCAACTGTATAAAAAGGATAAATGCCGTAAAAGGACCCCCATTTCATTTATAGTAAATAAATAATTCCAAGCTGAAAATATAAGCTTGAATGAATAATAAAAAATAAATTTATTTTCGGTCACAGCAGAATGTAGCATTTAAACAAAAGAACCTCTCTGAACCAAAATGTTGTACTAAGGCATAAGATGAATATCCATCAATTGTTAAGCTGTACAATATGGACAAAGTTTTCACTGCTGAAGGGTTCAGTCTAGGCATTTTTTTTTAATCTAAATTTTGCTAATTCTTCTATTTGATATTTTACAGGCCAAGAGAAAACAATTATGGGTTGCCTTGATAGAGAAAGCAATGGCAAAACTTCATGGTTGTTACGAATCATTGGTGGCAGGCAAATGTATAGAAGGGTTGTCTACCCTGACAGGTGCTCCTTGTGAAAGTATTGAACTTCAGCGTAAGTATAAATTGCACTTCTTCGAGAGCTTTATTTTGAAATTCTGTCAGTTTTTCTTTTAGAATTATATTGAATCTAATAGTCATTTTAAAACAAACATTCCAATTTGATTTTAATGAATCTATTCCTTTGACTCAAAGAAATCCCAAAATTATTTCATTTTCAACTGAATGTAAGACAATGGTGTGCTGTTAGCATTGCATGTTCTTTTTTAATAAAACCATTTGTAGTGAGGTTTAAGGTGGTACCCAACACCTTGACTAAAATGAATTTTGCTCGTTTAATTTTCATTAAATTTTTTACAAAATATTTACTTTGACCCTTTGACAAAAATATAAAAATTTCAAAAAACTTGAACCAACCACTTTCTCGTCAACAATTGGTTGGATATGTAGCAGTTTGAAAAACACTAATTTTGATCAATGGGAAGCTTTATATTTCTTTAACAACACAATGTGATTAAAACATTTAGCTGATTTTTCAGAGTTATCTCCCTGTAGTGTTAGGTACCACCTTAAACATTTTCAGGGAAGACAATCCATATTTGTTCCCTTTTCTGGTTTTACTGGCGATGAATAGTCTTGAGTGTGCTGTTTGTCATTGAAAGTTGAGCACTATTTAATGTAGTATACTTTGTTTTTTGTAGGTAAAGATAGAGAAGAAGATATTGACCCAGATATTATATGGGCTAGATTATTGAGTTCTAGGGAGTCTGGGTAAGATTTACTCAACTGAGTTAGGCATAGATTCAGATAAACTGATGAAATCATACAAGTCTTTCCAAAACTCATTTAATACACATGATAGATTTGTGTGAAATTAAAAAAATACACATCAGCAGAATTTACTTTTGACATTATTTCACTTGGAAGAAGATGGTCAGAAAAAAAAATTGATATAAGAAAATAAAGGTGTAGGTATTTTGTTTCGAATTACACTGTATTTTTTTTTATTTGGAAAATTTCAGCTCATGACATTAATTTCTTTACATTCAAATCATCATTTGGCCACTATGAAAGACAATAGAAAACCATTTCAAATCATTTTCAGAGCAACCACATAAAGCAGAAACTTTTTTTTTATTTAGGTTTTTGATGGGAGCATCTTGTGGTGGAGGGACAATGAAGACAGATGAAGAAGTGTATGAGAACTTAGGACTACGACCAAGACATGCCTACTCCATCTTAGATGTACAAAATATAGAAACAAATAGGTAAAGATATATCTAATATGTAGAACTTAGGACTACGACCTAGACATGCCTACTCCATCTTAGATGTACAAAATATAGAAACAAATAGGTAAATATATATCTAATATGTAGAACTTAGGACTACGACCTAGACATGCCTACTCTATCTTAGATGTACAAAATATAGAAACAAATAGGTAATTATATATCTAATATGTAGAACTTAGGACTACGACCTAGACATGCCTACTCCATCTTAGATGTACAAAATATAGAAACAAATAGGTAAAGATATATCAAATATGTAGAACTTAGGACTACGACCTAGACTTGCTTACTCCATCTTAGATGTACAAAATATAGAAACAAATAGGTAAAGATATATCTAATATGTAGAACTTAGGACTACGACCTAGACTTGCTTACTCCATCTAAGATGTACAAAATATAGAAACAAATAGGTAAATATATATCTAATATGTAGAACTTAGGACTACGACCAAGAAATGCTTACTCCATCTTAGATGTACAAAATATAGAAACTAATAGGTAAAGATATATCTAATATGTAGAACTTAGGACTACGACCTAGACATGCCTACTCCATCTTAGATGTACAAAATATAGAAACTAATAGGTAAATATATATCTAATATGTAGAACTTAGGACTACGACCAGACATGCTACTCCATCTTAGATGTACAAAATATAGAAACAATAGGTAAATATATATCTAATATGTAGAACTTAGGACTACGACCTAGACATGCCTACTCCATCTTAGATGTACAAAATATAGAAACAATAGGTAAAATATATCTAATATGTAGAACTTAGGACTACGACCTAGACATGCTTACTCCATCTTAGATGTACAAAATATAGAAACAAATAGGTAAATATATATCTAATATGTAGAACTTAGGACTACGACCATAGACATGCTTACTCCATCTTAGATGTACAAAATATAGAAACAAATAGGTAAAATATATCTAATATGTAGAACTTAGGACTACGACCTAGACATGCTTACTCCATCTTAGATGTACAAAATATAGAAACTAAATAGGTAAATATATATCTAATATGTAGAACTTAGGACTACGACCATAGACATGCTTACTCCATCTTAGATGTACAAAATATAGAAACTAATAGGTAAATATATATCTAATATGTAGAACTTAGGACTACGACCTAGACATGCTTACTCCATCTTAGATGTACAAAATATAGAAACAATAGGTAAATATATATCTAATATGTAGAACTTAGGACTACGACCAAGACATGCTTACTCCATCTTAGATGTACAAAATATAGAAACTAATAGGTAAAATATATATCTAATATGTAGAACTTAGGACTACGACCAGACATGCTTACTCCATCTTAGATGTACAAAATATAGAAACTAATAGGTAAAATATATCTAATATGTAGAACTTAGGACTACGACCTAGACATGCTTACTCCATCTTAGATGTACAAAATATAGAAACTAATAGGTAAAATATATCTAATATGTAGAACTTAGGACTACGACCTAGACATGCTTACTCCATCTTAGATGTACAAAATATAGAAACTAATAGGTAAAGATATATCTAATATGTAGAACTTAGGACTACGACCAGACATGCTTACTCCATCTTAGATGTACAAAATATAGAAACTAATAGGTAAATATATATCTAATATGTAGAACTTAGGACTACGACCTAGACATGCTTACTCCATCTTAGATGTACAAAATATAGAAACTAATAGGTAAATATATATCTAATATGTAGAACTTAGGACTACGACCTAGACATGCTTACTCCATCTTAGATGTACAAAATATAGAAACTAATAGGTAAAGATATATCTAATATGTAGAACTTAGGACTACGACCTAGACATGCTTACTCCATCTTAGATGTACAAAATATAGAAACTAATAGGTAAATATATATCTAATATGTAGAACTTAGGACTACGACCAAGACATGCTTACTCCATCTTAGATGTACAAAATATAGAAACTAATAGGTAAAGATATATCTAATATGTAGAACTTAGGACTACGACCAGACATGCTTACTCCATCTTAGATGTACAAAATATAGAAACAATAGGTAAATATATCTAATATGTAGAACTTAGGACTACGACCAGACATGCTTACTCCATCTTAGATGTACAAAATATAGAAACTAATAGGTAAAATATATCTAATATGTAGAACTTAGGACTACGACCTAGAACATGCTTACTCCATCTTAGATGTACAAAATATAGAAACTAATAGGTAAAGATATATCTAATATGTAGAACTTAGGACTACGACCTAGACATGCTACTCCATCTTAGATGTACAAAATATAGAAACTAATAGGTAAAATATATCTAATATGTAGAACTTAGGACTACGACCTAGACATGCTTTCTCCATCTTAGATGTACAAAATATAGAAACTAATAGGTAAAGATATATCTAATATGTAGAACTTAGGACTACGACCTAGACATGCTACTCCATCTTAGATGTACAAAATATAGAAACTAATAGGTAAATATATATCTAATATGTAGAACTTAGGACTACGACCTAGACATCTACTCCATCTTAGATGTACAAAATATAGAAACTAATAGGTAAATATATATCTAATATGTAGAACTTAGGACTACGACCTAGACATGCTTACTCCATCTTAGATGTACAAAATATAGAAACTAATAGGTAAATATATATCTAATATGTAGAACTTAGGACTACGACCTAGACATGCCTACTCCATCTTAGATGTACAAAATATAGAAACAATAGGTAAATATATATCTAATATGTAGAACTTAGGACTAACGACCAAGACATGCTTACTCCATCTTAGATGTACAAAATATAGAAACTAATAGGTAAAGATATATCTAATATGTAGAACTTAGGACTACGACCTAGACATGCTACTCCATCTTAGATGTACAAAATATAGAAACTAATAGGTAAAATATATCTAATATGTAGAACTTAGGACTACGACCAAGACATGCTTACTCCATCTTAGATGTACAAAATATAGAAACTAATAGGTAAAGATATATCTAATATGTAGAACTTAGGACTACGACCTAGACATGCTTACTCCATCTTAGATGTACAAAATATAGAAACTAATAGGTAAATATATATCTAATATGTAGAACTTAGGACTACGACCAAGACATGCTTACTCCATCTTAGATGTACAAAATATAGAAACTAATAGGTAAATATATATCTAATATGTAGAACTTAGGACTACGACCTAGACATGCTTACTCCATCTTAGATGTACAAAATATAGAAACTAATAGGTAAATATATATCTAATATGTAGAACTTAGGACTACGACCTAGACATGCTTACTCCATCTTAGATGTACAAAATATAGAAACTAATAGGTAAATATATATCTAATATGTAGAACTTAGGACTACGACCTAGACATGCTTACTCCATCTTAGATGTACAAAATATAGAAACTAATAGGTAAATATATATCTAATATGTAGAACTTAGGACTACGACCTAGACATGCCTACTCCATCTTAGATGTACAAAATATAGAAACTAATAGGTAAAGATATATCTAATATGTAGAACTTAGGACTACGACCTAGACATGCCTACTCCATCTTAGATGTACAAAATATAGAAACTAATAGGTAAAATATATATCTAATATGTAGAACTTAGGACTACGACCAGACATGCCTACTCCATCTTAGATGTACAAAATATAGAAACTAATAGGTAAAGATATATCTAATATGTAGAACTTAGGACTACACCTAGACATGCTACTCCATCTTAGATGTACAAAATATAGAAACTAATAGGTAAAGATATATCTAATATGTAGAACTTAGGACTACGACCAAGACATGCTACTCCATCTTAGATGTACAAAATATAGAAACTAATAGGTAAAGATATATCTAATATGTAGAACTTAGGACTACGACCTAGACATGCTACTCCATCTTAGATGTACAAAATATAGAAACTAATAGGTAAAGATATATCTAATATGTAGAACTTAGGACTACGACCTAGACATGCTACTCCATCTTAGATGTACAAAATATAGAAACTAATAGGTAAAGATATATCTAATATGTAGAACTTAGGACTACGACCTAGACATGCTTACTCCATCTTAGATGTACAAAATATAGAAACAATAGGTAAATATATATCTAATATGTAGAACTTAGGACTACGACAGACATGCTTACTCCATCTTAGATGTACAAAATATAGAAACTAATAGGTAAAGATATATCTAATATGTAGAACTTAGGACTACGACCTAGACATGCTTACTCCATCTTAGATGTACAAAATATAGAAACTAATAGGTAAAGATATATCTAATATGTAGAACTTAGGACTACGACCTAGACATGCTACTCCATCTTAGATGTACAAAATATAGAAACTAATAGGTAAATATATATCTAATATGTAGAACTTAGGACTACGACCTAGACATGCCTACTCCATCTTAGATGTACAAAATATAGAAACAAATAGGTAAATATATATCTAATATGTAGAACTTAGGACTACGACCAGAGACATGCTTACTCCATCTTAGATGTACAAAATATAGAAACTAATAGGTAAATATATATCTAATATGTAGAACTTAGGACTACGACCAGACATGCTTACTCCATCTTAGATGTACAAAATATAGAAACAAATAGGTAAATATATATCTAATATGTAGAACTTAGGACTACGACCTAGACATGCCTACTCCATCTTAGATGTACAAAATATAGAAACTAATAGGTAAAGATATATCTAATATGTAGAACTTAGGACTACACCAAGACATGCTACTCCATCTTAGATGTACAAAATATAGAAACAAATAGGTAAAAATATATCTAATATGTAGAACTTAGGACTACGACCAAGACATGCCTACTCCATCTTAGATGTACAAAATATAGAAACTAATAGGTAAAAGATATATCTAATATGTAGAACTTAGGACTACGACCTAGACATGCTACTCCATCTTAGATGTACAAAATATAGAAACAAATAGGTAAATGATATATCTAATATGTAGAACTTAGGACTACGACCAAAACATGCTACTCCATCTTAGATGTACAAAATATAGAAACTAATAGGTAAAATATATCTAATATGTAGAACTTAGGACTACGACCTAGACATGCTTACTCCATCTTAGATGTACAAAATATAGAAACAATAGGTAAAATATATCTAATATGTAGAACTTAGGACTACGACCTAGACATGCTTACTCCATCTTAGATGTACAAAATATAGAAACTAATAGGTAAATATATATCTAATATGTAGAACTTAGGACTACGACCTAGACATGCTACTCCATCTTAGATGTACAAAATATAGAAACAAATAGGTAAATATATATCTAATATGTAGAACTTAGGACTACGACCAAGACATGCTTACTCCATCTTAGATGTACAAAATATAGAAAAAATAGGTAAAATATATCTAATATGTAGAACTTAGGACTACGACCTAGACATGCCTACTCCATCTTAGATGTACAAAATATAGAAACAAATAGGTAAATATATATCTAATATGTAGAACTTAGGACTACGACCTAGACATGCTACTCCATCTTAGATGTACAAAATATAGAAACTAATAGGTAAAGATATATCTAATATGTAGAACTTAGGACTACGACCAAGACATGCTTACTCCATCTTAGATGTACAAAATATAGAAACAAATAGGTAAAATATATCTAATATGTAGAACTTAGGACTACGACCTAGACATGCTTACTCCATCTTAGATGTACAAAATATAGAACAAATAGGTAAATATATATCTAATATGTAGAACTTAGGACTACGACCTAGACATGCTTACTCCATCTTAGATGTACAAAATATAGAAACATAATAGGTAAAAGATATATCTAATATGTAGAACTTAGGACTACGACCTAGACATGCTTACTCCATCTTAGATGTACAAAATATAGAAACAAATAGGTAAAGTATATATCTAATATGTAGAACTTAGGACTACGACCTAGACATGCTTACTCCATCTTAGATGTACAAAATATAGAAACAAATAGGTAAATATATATCTAATATGTAGAACTTAGGACTACGACCAGACATGCTTACTCCATCTTAGATGTACAAAATATAGAAACAATAGGTAAAGATATATCTAATATGTAGAACTTAGGACTACGACCTAGACATGCTTACTCCATCTTAGATGTACAAAATATAGAAACAAATAGGTAAAGATATATCTAATATGTAGAACTTAGGACTACGACCTAGACATGCCTTACTCCATCTTAGATGTACAAAATATAGAAACAAATAGGTAAAGATATATCCAATATGTAGAACTTAGGACTACGACAGAGACATGCCTACTCCATCTTAGATGTACAAAATATAGAAACTAATAGGTAAATATATATCTAATATGTAGAACTTAGGACTACGACCTAGACATGCTTACTCCATCTTAAATGTACAAAGTATAGAAACAAATAGGTAAAGATATATCCAATATGTAGAACTTAGGACTACAACAGAGACATGCTTACTCCATCTTAGATGTACAAAATATAGAAACAAATAGGTAAAGACATATCTAATATGTAGAACTTAGGACTACGACAGAGACATGCCTACTCCATCTTAAATGTACAAAATATAGAAACAAATTGGTAAAGATATATCTAATATGTAGAACTTAGGACTACGACAGAGACATGCTTACTCCATCTTAGATGTACAAAATATAGAAACTAATAGGTAAATATATATCTAATATGTAGAACTTAGGACTACGACCAAGACATGTCTACTCCATCTTAGATGTACAAAATATAGAAACTAATAGGTAAATATATATCCAATATGTAGAACTTAGGACTACAACAGAGACATGCTTACTCCATCTTAGATGTACAAAATATAGAAACAAATAGGTAAAGACATATCTAATATGTAGAACTTAGGACTACGACCTAGACTTGCCTACTCCATCTTAGATGTACAAAACATAGAAACAAATAGGTAAAGATATATCCAATATGTAGAACTTAGGACAAAATATAGAAACAAATAGGTAAAGATATATCCAATATGTAGAACTTAGGACTACAACAGAGACATGCTTACTCCATCTTAGATGTACAAAATATAGAAACAAATAGGTAAAGACATATCTAATATGTAGAACTTAGGACTACGACCTAGACTTGCCTACTCCATCTTAGATGTACAAAACATAGAAACAAATAGGTAAAGATATATCCAATATGTAGAACTTAGGACTACAACAGAGACATGCTTACTCCATCTTAGATGTACAAAATATAGAAACAAATAGGTAAATATATATCTAATATGTAGAACTTATGACTTAGAAATTTGGGTTATCTATCTCATTCTGTATGAATCCTGAAATTTTTGAAAAATATCAAACATGGAAACTTCCAGAAAAAAATTTACATCTGAATATTTTTCTCACCGTATTACAACATGTACAATAAAATTAATTTACCATTAATCAGATGAATAGAATAGTAATCTAACTATGAGTAAAAGAGGCAATGGGGTTAACAAATAAAAAACAATAACTCAACACTGACAGCCATAGGTCATCAAAACCCTAAACTCCTAACAATATGACAGGGTCTTTTTAAAAGTACATACAATACCAAAATTAAGACAGATTATAAATCAATCCAATGGAGATAAGAAATCTATACAAATTTCATAAATGCAGAAAACAGGGTCACTGCCAAGTTTTGGTGTGATAGGCACATAAAAGTTGTTTGGCAGAATGTTAATGATAGTTAAAACTCCTGTCTGAATGTCACGCATACAACCCTACGGATGATAATGTAGATATCAGAATTTATAATCTATTAATTTGCGTGCATATAGTCAACTTTAAAAGGATCAGCCAGAACTAAAAGCTATGTTTTTGTCTTACCAAGAATAAATTTTCGTCCACAGGTTGATAAGACTTAGAAATCCATGGGGCCGATTTTCCTGGATGGGAGACTGGTCAGATAAATCACCATTGTGGAATAAGATAAGTTCAGCAGCTAGAGAGGAGATTATGTTACATGGTGGTACAGAGGGCGTATTCTGGATCTCATTAGAAGATCTACTCAAGTAAGTTTGTAACTTATTCATAAATACTGGAAACTCAGATATTAATGAGTTCATTGAATATTGCAGTTTCTTTATGAATGGACAATAATGTGATAGTTATTACTGCAATTTCATAAAAAACTGCTTGCAGAAATAAATGTATCTGATCTCAGACTGCAGGTTATCATTATTTTAATACTTCTCCCGTTGCATTATTTTCATTAATAAAAACCTTTAAATAATTTCTGAAGTTACAGTAATTAAAATTAAATTGAATTACACATGCATGGTTAAGCCCGGTCTATTGTCCATCCGATACCAGGTTCAAGATTTATGTTCCACAAGTTAAGGACTAATTTTTGGTCACATCTACTGGAAAATTAGTACTGATGCTCATTATAATGTGAACATAAATGAAATATTTGCCACTGGATGTTAAGCAAACAACGACCAATCAATCAGTCAATAATGTGAACTTTTTGAATTATATATCCTTTTCTGTGAATCACTGATCATTGTAATCATGGTAATGGGATAGTGTGATATAAGCTTGTACATTATCAGGTTAAAATATTTGATAAGGTAGTGAACTAGGAAGTTGTGGTCACTTTCAACATTGTACACATGTTAAATTGTATGGTCAACTTTTAAAATTATATGACAAATTACTATTATTTCTCGAATTTTAAGCTTTACTGTTAATGGACATACAAATTGTGAGTGTGTCATGATGTCAAATGGACACATATTCTATATTTTTGTGAGGAACATAATGTGGCACACTTACTTTTAAAATCAAGAATAAAATAATTTTGATGTGGAAAGTACATGACCCATAACAAACAGTAAAATATAAACATACTAAAAATAAACAGTGATCATAGATATATATTAAACTTATAAGTGACCTTTTGATGAAATCATATGAACTTCAATTACAAGTCCTTATTTTGTGAAGTATAATAGAACTATGAAGATGTGTACCTTGATTTATGGTTTCTTCATGACAATAAGAAATTTGAATTTTGTTCTTACAGATATTTCGACAGTGTAGATATCTGTAAGGTGAGACCTGACTGGAGAGAGACGAGGGTTGATGGTACATTTCCTGTAAATGCTCGAGAGGACTTTAAGATGGTTAGACTAACTGTATTCTATACATCAGAAGTAGAAGTTGGGGTCTTCCAGGAAGGTGTAAGGTATGTCATTATGTGTACTCCTTGATTGTTTAATATGTCAATACTTTGGGTTCATTTATTTTGGTTGGTACCAATTTTCGTGGATTAAGGAAAAATGATATTATCGTGGATATTTTATTCCCTCATTTTACAAAAGTCTGCATGCAAGCTTATAGAAAAAGTGTACTTCTTTGAACATTCAAATTCCTGGTTTATCTATACTAAAAAAATCCATGAAAATAAGACTTCAAAAAATAATATTGAATCGACAGTAATTGAGTGTTTCTTAAAAATCTCTTTATGAATGAGATAAATGTATTAAACAATTTCATTTCCAAGTAAAAGAATATATGCCTTAGTACAAATTTACATTATGTTTACATGTTTGAATCTAATAAAATATCAATGAGTTCCAAGATTGATGCCTCATAGGTAATTAAATGGTACTGTAAATTTATAAATTATTGCGAGGTTTTTATTATTGCAACAAATGCGACAGAGTTGTAAACGTAATAATTAAAACTTGCATTTTGAAATATTCTATATAAACTTAACAGGATGTTTCTCCAAATTGTAAAAATTAAAATCGCATTAAAGTCTAAAATGACAAAATCGCAATAATAAATGCATGCAATAATTTCTGAATTTACAGTAACTCAGTTTAATAATGTCAAATTACCTTAACTTATTAACAGAGGAAATGGTAATGGTAAACAGTCAACAGCTGACCTCAGTGTACTGATACTCAGGGACTCCTCTAGCCCAACTCAAGCCTTTGGACCTTTGGTAACCAGTAGTAAGCGGCAACTTAAGAGTTTTGTTGGATGCAGAGCTATGTTAGAACCAGGGGAATATGTTGTTGTTACTCTTGCCTTCAATATATGGACATTAAGTAAGTATGATAAAATATTGTGTTGAAGAAACTGATTTCAAATTAAAGTTTGATTCTTGTTATTTTCTTAGTCTAGTTCAATTTATATTTGAGAGGAAAACTTATTTGTTACACATTTCTATTGAGAAATTATTAAAATATTTAAAATTGGCATTATTGCAAACACCATAAAAATAAACAAATACACAGTAAATAATTAGCCTAGTATAAGAGTATTCAAAAGTTTTTGTGGACACTTTTAACAGAAAAATAATGTCTTTGGTGATAAACACTCATTCTTACCACAATGTAAATGTAACATTTGTCCTGAAAAGAAATATTCAAAAATGTGTATTCCCAAAAATAATTTTAAATACAGCTGATTAAAAAGAGTGTTATTTGTTGGTGTAGGTACCAAACCTCCAGCACAGAGATGTAATTATGTGATGTCAATACACAGTTCTAAAGCATTGATGGTAGAGGAAGTTATGACAAAGACGAGGAAATATGAATATGCATTAGCTGATGCCATATATCAACTGGCTATTTGTAAAGGACAGAGGGAAGGGGTAAGCAGTAATGACATCTGAAAATATGCAAGAAAAAAAATATTTAAAATTTTTAAGAATAGTTTAAAAATTCAGGACAAAGAAATATTTTGAAAGAAAAATAATTGTGGTAACATTATGAAAAAAATGAATTGTTCATCTGCTTTAAACTTCCAAACAATTGTAAGATTTAATGTGCAAACCTAGTATTGCTATAATGACCTAGTAATGACCTAGTATTGCTATAATGGGCTAAAATGTGCAACAATAAATCATACTAACTGAAATTACAATAAATGTTAAAATAAGAAGATGTGGTATGGTTGCCAATGAGACAAATATCTACCAGAGACAACATTATGTAGAAGTTAACAAAAAAAAGGCCACAATATAACTACAATGTGGCAAAACCTATTACTGGTAAAGACATTAGTTGTCTGCAATATAAATTTAATTGTTTTCCATTTTTAGAAAATCCCTATACTCACCCATTTACAGTAAGTGAGAAATACTTTTATCTTTTAGATTCGAGAAACAGTGACAGTGTACTCCCTGATGCAGGGCTGGTCAGGTGGTCTATATGTAGTAGAGAATAGATCCCCAGACAGATCTATGCATGTGCAATGTGACTGTAAAGAGAGCACTAATGTTGTATCAACCAGAGGAAATCTGACGTCTGTAGATTCTATACCTCCTCTTCATAGGTAGGTTATAAAGGACTGAAGAAATAGTGGTGTTCTGTTGTTTTTATAATTTTTCATATTTGTGGCTTGTGCTGGATATGCATGAAAAAACAATATCAGAGATACCAGTATTATAATTTGGTATGTCAGACATATATTTTTTCTATATAAGACTCATCAGTGGCACTCGATTGAAAACAGTTGGAAGGCCAAATGAAATTGGAACTTGAATAGCATTAAAAACCAATAATTCTGAAAACTATGGCTATGGAAATCTGTTCCTATATTGTTTTCTTCTTCATTTTCCACACACACCAATGAACTCAGCTATGGAAGGTATTGCATAGGAATGAAAAATAAAAACAAACAGTAAAATCAAGAAAAGCTGCTATCAACATCTTATTCTTTAAGTTACAAAAGACTGAGCAAAGAAAATTGGTATCCAACAAATAATAATGAATCTACAGTTCCTAATCTGTTTATTTACTGTTCATTTACACAGTCCTCACAAACTTATCATGTATTGATTTATAAATTTTTTTTTTACAGACAAGTAATAATGATTTTAACACAACTCGAAAGAACAGCACCCTTTCATGTTTCAAGACGACTTCTCCATCGAATGAACATGACACCGACAGGACTTGGAAACTGGGCGCCAGCCGGAGTTAATCATGAACCATACTTAACATTGAATGTGGAAAGTCTACATGCACCAAGACCCTTGTAGTGAAAACCTTTAATATGCAATTACAATATAAAAAAAATCATCAAAAGTGATGTACAGTATATGACGTTGTCTGGTTGTAAAATAAATCAGTAAAACATGTGAATAGATAAACCTTGTTTAGTCACAGTACCATGCTAAAATCTGAAACAAGTTCCTGTAGCACATCCCTAGGAAGATTCAGTTAAGAAGGGGTTTATTTTGTATGATTTTCTGTATTTACACCATTTAAATGTGGAATTAAAGTAATGTTTTTACATGAGTAGAGTTATTATATGACAATGATATGCAAAATTAAGGAGACACAATATCAGCAGTAAAATCTGCCTAAACTTGAAAGAAATATTGGGAACAATATATAAAAAATACCTCAGAAAATACAACTGTGCAATTAATTCTAAAATTAGAACAACCAAAACCATAATCATTTAACATTATACCAATCAGATATGCAAATTTCAAATCAGTAGTATTGCAATAAGCCATTAATTGAAATTCATAATTTTCAAGGAGAACAGTAAGATCATGGATACAATCCGATCACTAGTTTAGATCTCAATTTTATTTTAATCATATCAAGATATATCATATGATGTGTAAATAAATTACTATGAATCGTGATGCATAGCACAGGTGTTCAGAAATTATCTCCCTTATTTGTCATCATGAGTTGTTTCCCTTGTTATGGTTGTTTCTTTAGTTGATAATTGTTTTAATGTTCACTGCTGCCTTATTAAGTATAAATTGTGATTATAGAGTGTCATATAACCTAATATTTTTTCAGTATTTAAAAGACGTTATAATCTCAGGTTTTGAAGATGTTTATGAATTGATGTGTCACAAGTGAAAAACCACCTGACATTCTATCAAAATATTTGATTTCTAATCACAATTTTTTTCAAATAATTTTGAAGTGATTTCTTTTCTAAATTTAAGAAAGCATACAGTATAAAACAAATGGTAAAATATAATTTCATCATCTTAATTTTTCCTTCACCAATAAAAACTGGCTGCCAGGAAATAGCCTAAAAAGGGAGCTTAAAAGTGGCATACTAAAACAAAAATCTAAATCAAATTACTACAAATTAATATTTGATAATGAGAAAAAAATTCTCAAATTATGAAAATTGGGAAAGAATCCTTCACAGTAAGTTTTAGATTTTCTCTTGTGATTTTAAATGAAGTATTTTAAAGACAGCTTCTCATATATGACAATATGCTAAAGAATCTGATTAATATTTGAGGACATGTTAAACATCATTCTAAATAATTTTTTTCTTCACTTAGTTGGGAAAATACTCTGTTGATGTTATGTCTATAGTTTCATTTAGATTTGTAACAAGTTACACAGTACTTGTAATATCAATTATTTAATGTCATAAAATGGGGCATTTTTTGTGATAGAATTCTCATAGTAAGAACAATTTTTAAAACTATTATATATTAAAAGTAGGAGTTTCTTAATCAAACTATTGTTATAGAGTATTTGTTTTCGAAATAATTTAATATAGATTATGTTAATGAGAAATAGGTAAATGTAGATAAAAGTTTTTCTGAAATTAGAAATTTCGCTTACTCGATCTATATTTTTTGCCTTTCTTATTTAAATGGATGCATCCTGTTTCTGTCAGAAGAAATCTCATTGTCTGTTATTTATGTTTGAATAACTCAATAATAATTTAACATTGCTTTAATGTTTACAATTTTACAATGTTTTCCACGATTGATCTGTGAAAAACAGTTGTATTCCCATCTTTTCCATGGAATGTTTTTTGGTTTTCGTATGTTATTTTTTATACTATATGGAGACTGTACAATTCATGAGCTATATATGTTTAAAAGATTTATATGCCTTGGAATGTTTAACTATGTGTTAGGAAGTTTGAGAGACTATTTACTGTAGTACAGAAAATACTGTGTGCGTTTAATTTTGTGATTGCTTGTCAACAGACAAAAATACCAGAATAGATTTCAGGAAAAAGGTGCATTGAAATAAAGCCAACAAACAAATATGAATAAAAACCATCACAAACATTCAGAATTTATTGTATTTGTAAAAAGTAGGGAGGATTTTTTGAATGGAGTTTGTATCCATTTATCTTGAATGTTATTTGATGTATCATGAATTATAATGTTTATAGATTAAAGAAAACTTTGTTATTTCTTTTAATTGTAAATCTATATTTAGCATTAAAACTTACATTTGTGTGATAATCTGTGATATATGTTTTATTTCCATGACAATTTTGTCAATGCCATTCTTAGGTTAAATATACAAGTTTGATCATGTGAATGAAAAACAAATTATATTAAAAGAAAATATAAACCAGATTTTGAAATATAATTTAATGTGTTTGATGACAAAGGCTGGTCGGTTCATGTGCCATGTAGCTTTGGTTTTGATATTACTAAAATATTTAATAGGGTAACATTTTAAGATGAAAATTACATGTATTTAAGAAATCTTTTTTAAAGAATTAAAAATATAAATTTTCATTTGCATTTGAGGATGTACATAGAATTTGCTTTAAATGATGTTTAGTAATGGTAATTACTTAAGTGTGCAATACGAATTTTTAAGGCTATCCCATTTAAATGATAGGATAAGTAGAAAGGCATTTACCAAAATCCCTCTTGCCATCCCCATAGACAACATGGTTGCTGTGAGTAATTTTACATGTACTAAATTGAGTAATAATCATAAATGTCTTACAAATATGACAAAAAATAAAGTATACTCATTTGAATGGAATAGCTACTAGGTTTTCTTGAGTTATTATTTCGATATATTTTTTATTTTATGGCTGCAATTTGAAGTTAATTTTGGTTATTTTCTTCTCATGGCATCATGCAATTGTCAATTACCATGAATTGAGGTAGAATGTCCCATATTCACACTTTTAACTACTGTGAAAGAACTTTCATTCGTGGGTATCAACTTTTGTGGTTTGAGCAATTGAGGGTTCTGAATTTCGTGGATTTTATTTTTTTAGAAAGAAATAAAATTTGGTGAAGAAATTGATGTCATCTGAAACAAAAACTAGTGAAAAATAATCAATTATAAATAAGATAATTGTTTTCTGAAATAAGTAAATTCATCTATTTTTCAAATGATCTCAATTGATGAAAATTGCAAAGAAAATATTTGAATTGTTGCACATTTGTAATATTTTTGCTACCAAAGGTAAGATTAAAAGAGGATTTTATGATGATTTTCAATTTTCTCTGAGCGTTGCTTTGATGTAAATATAAACAAGTTGTTGATACTAAGAAAATGTGATTCAGTGTCACATGAACTGTCAATTCACTTTCTTGAATAAATATTTTTTTCAGGTATTTTGATATCTTTTTTCGTGAAAAATTATGCAAACTAAATTATATCAATTATGCATTTTTCTAGAGTGATAGGAACCTAATAAAATACAATATTTCATTGCCACCAAATAGTTCATAGTGCTGTAAGATGATAATTTATTGCAAAAAATATGGCTTAATGGTGAATGAATGCAAAACTAGATTTCAAGGTTACAAAAAATGAATCTAAGTTATATTGCTTGAGTTTTAGAACATATATTGTATTTTGAACAGATTTATTTTGTGCAACTGTTTTTAAAGGGAGATAATACCAGAAGTTAATCTTTCTTTATTTTTTTTAATGAAGGGCTGCTAAAATAATGATCATATTCACTATGATATGCACACAAATCTTTGTTAAAAGTATGAAGGATAGTCATATAAATTTCTTATTATCTTAATCATGATATTCATTTTTGTTTATTCATATGCATGTTAGAAGATTTATAAATAGTTAAGAATAAATGTATGAATGATACTTGTTTGTTTTCTTTTTAAGGTGATGTTTTTATCAAAAGTAAATACGATATACAGTATTAGTATATGTATTCTTTGGCTTTGTCTTAATCTTTGTTTCTACAATCTGTTATGAAATCATTAAAGATTAAATTTCTGGTCCAAAAATGACGAATCAAACCAGTGTTTCAATAGGTGTAGGACATCAAAAACAAAATGGTCTTATTCACAAACATGCTTAAATCCCTAAAATGTTTTTCTTATTTATGTGTTAAAGGTGACATTTATGGAAAACAGACAAACAAACAAAATATTTGCGGTCGTATATTGGTATCACTTGTCTTTGTTGGAAGACAGTTGGTTTCCAAACAATAACGTTAGTATCAATGAATTGAAATCTTTGAAATTTAAACACAAAAGGAAGGTTGGGGTTGATTTTGGCTGTTGTGGTCCTAACAGTATAGGAATTAGGGGCCAAAATGGGGCCAAAATAAGCATTTTCCTAGTTTCCAGACAATAACTTGTGGAACGGTGTATGGATCTCTCTAAAATTACACCACAAGGTTTCATACCAGAAAGGGATTGTTAGAATTGGCTTAATGGGGGGTTATGGCTCAAATTGTTTAGGAATGAGGGACAAAAAAGTGGGAAAAATAAGGATGTCATGGTTAATGGACAATTACTTTTAAGTAAAATGTTAAGTTTGAATAACCTCCTTAACACTGCTTTTAAATTATTAAATGGTTAATTATGGTTGTTAACTCCATTTGAAACTTGAATTGGATTATGACGAAATCTTGTGGGAAAGATTTTTTTTTTGGGGGAAAAGTGGGGGAGTGAACAAAAATTATTGGGGGGGGGGACAATTATGTCTTCAGATTTCAAAAATTATAAAGAAAATTTCTACGTTGTATTGGTTTATTTTTTGAGCTCATAAATATGATGTATCCAGAGACTAAATCTAAAAGTAAAATTGGATTGCTATGTCTAGCTTCATAAACATATATCTTGCAGGATCAACAATGTAAAAGGTGAGCATTTGTATCATGTGAAAATCTGAGTTTCATTATGCTATGTCTCATATGAAGAAGGCCTCTCTTTTTCTGATTGTTAATGTCTTGTTAAGTTCATCTATATTGTAAAATCCGACATGGGGGATTCATGTTTGTCGCAGAACTGCTTTTATATAATAGACAGCTAGGATGGAAATGAAGGTTGCAAGCTATACAAATAGAAGATGGGTATTATTGCCAATGAGACAACTTTTCACAAGAGACTAAAATGCCACAGAAATTAACAGCTATAGCTCACGGTACGGTGTTCAACAATGAGCTATGCCCATACTACATAGTCTGCTATAAAAGGCTCTGAACTCACAATTGTAAAAAAATTCACACTGAATATAAAAGACTAAAATATTAAATCACTTAAAATAATCATTTTGAAAATGACACTTAGACAAGTTTAAGGCAGAACGAGAAATAAAAACTGAACCTCCTGCTAAAAACGAAAAGTTAGCTGATGAGTTTAGTTACATGGGTAAACAAACCAAGACAGCAACACTACAAATCTTCCATCAATAGTTAGCCAATAATCATAACTTGTTTTTGAATGGTATTTGACATGGACATGTATGGTTTTGTTGTTGACACCCAAAATTGCATTAATACCACATAGCAGGAAACTAATATGAAGCTCTCAGCAATTGATGTTTGACCAAGATTTTTTTATGTGTTCGACCAAGATTTTTTATGTGATCTTTGTCTTGTTCGTTCCTAACAATAAGTTTTTTCAAACTTTTACTTTTTAAATTTTCCCTGTGAATCTTCTGTTTTCGGATATTTATCTGTATATATGGCAAAAGGCAGCCCCTCAACCTCTTTATATGATAGGTCTTTTACAAACGTACTCAAAATTATATGCATATCCTTGCTAGATGTTTTCAGAATTTAATTGTGGAAGATGATTATAAAACAATACATGAAAGTTGTAATGGTTTAGTAATTATGAACAAAAATCAAGTCGTATGGGATGACATATTTCAGAAACTTAAAACAAATAATAGCAAGATAAAATTATAACAGAAATCATCACAGTTTTATCAAAAGGTGTTGACCTTCTTGGTAAGTTCAAGAGATAGGATGACAAGTTTGTCTCCTACAATGTATTAAAAGATATTCGTATATAGCTTTAACGAGACATACGTATAGAATGATGTGTCCTATGCGAATAACACTGATGACAACTGTCATACTTATACTAGTGCTGAGATTAAAAGAGATGTTTTTAATTAAAAAGAGATCATTTGAAAAATATTCTCAGATAGATATGAATTGCTTATGAAAATTATACTAAATTATTGGCAACAAAACGAAATATTTGTCATATCAAAATTCTTATTGACAACACACCAGATGTTGCATATAGCTATGTAATTGTTGCATGTGTTTAAAATCGATCCCTTACAATTCTGTAGTTAATTAAACCAATATTGATTTGGGAAAAAAATAAAATCGCAATAGATGGATAACGGCTACTCATATTATAGCATGAGAGAAACCTTTCTTTACAGACAAAGCCTATATAAAGTGCAATGCTAATGTTGAATGATTGTGTAGTCAAACACTGAAAGTAAAAACCAAAGTTGCATCAAGGAAAATGGCAAATCGACAAAGAAGACAAATCCAGGTAACAAACATACACTGCGGAAATTGCATGAACTCAAAAGTGAGCGAGATCTGGTGTATAGAACGGGAAGCCATCTCCTACTGTATATGCATCACCCGTCATACAAATCCACGTCTATCAAAATGTCTAATCTGGAAAATCTGCAATTTTGGTTATACCGTTATGATCAGTCATTTTTACAAAGATAATGAAAATGACCGATTGCCATGTGTGATTACAACAAAGTGTTGGTTTTTTTTTATACAAATTCTTTAATTGAAAGGATTATTTCACTGTGTTTGCACAAATCATCGTCTCTTTTCAGAAAAAAAACCATTCAAAAAGCAATTTCAGGAAAACGTTTTTTTTCTAGACACAAAGGAAGTACGAAAAAGTACCAAGTTGAGGTCTTGTAGCAAAAAACTTTAAAATAGTATCAACTTGAGGTCTTGGCGAGAAGGAACTAAAAAAAATTATCAAGCTAATTAGAAATACCGATTGTACAAAGTTGTATTTTAAATGCGAAAGAACTGAGAAAAAAATTCTAAGTTGTGATCTTGTTGACAAGGAACTCAAAAATAGAAACAAGTTGTGGCTTTCGCACATAGGAACTCAGAAATAGTACTAAGTTGTGATCTTAATGAGAAGAAACTTCGAAATATAACAAAGTTGTGATCTTAAGTGATAAGTAACTTAAAAATAGAATCAATTTCTAGTTTTGACAAAAAAGAACTAAGAAATAAGTTTGTCAAGTAATATCTTCAATAAAAAATTAACGAAATTCAAGGATGTTCAGAACATGGCCTTGGTTTCTGTGCATTTAAAAATCTCGACCGTAATTCTTCGTTTAAGGATAGCATTCACTTGTAGATTTGGTCATAATGGTTATTACCATGTTAAGAAACTGTTTACAAATGATTGAACTTTCAGAATTTGGATCACCAATTCTCTTCAACTCCGTACTTTATGTGGCCTTTAAACCTTTTTATTCGAGCATCACTGATAAGTACTTTGTGGTCGAAATGCATGTCTGACAAACACAATTTTAGTCTAGGTATCTATGATTGTTAGAAAAACAAAAGAAATATAAAATCTAATACCAAAACCCAATTTGTTTATGTATAAGATATATCTTCTAGAAAAGAGGGACGAAAGATACCAGAGGGACAGTCAAACTCATAAATCGAAAACAAACTGACAACGCCTGACGCAAAATGAAAAAGACAAACAGACAAACAATAGAACACATGCCACAACAAAGATAACTAAAGAGTAAGCAACACGAACCCCACCAAAAAACAGGAGTGATCTCAGGTGCTCCGGAAGGGTAAGCAGATCCTGCTCCACATGTGGAACACTTTCACTGATGAAGGTAAATCCAGAAAAGCGCTTCCGACGCAAGAAATTATTAAACGTGTTATTTTCAACTTTTTTTCACCTCTTTAAGATTTAACTTAGACATTATATATGTCAACTGGGTACCAAGTGCACCTATATTACAGATAATTTAAAAGAATGTGGGACAGCAAATAAAAGAATGAGTTAATTCTATAAAATTATATTGATAAACCTTTATCAAAGTAAGGTTTATTTATTTTGTTATGATTTATGTAGTATCGTTTGGGAATGAATTCATCAAAAACAATTACAAAAATCTGCCAAAACATTTAAATATGAAAATCCTAAAGGCTCCCTCCAACTAATATAAGAAGCACAAAGAATCATAAACAAAATCCCTGTACATAGGATATATACTTTATGGTGGGACGACTATTCTGTATGAGCAATCGTTCTTTTTATTTGCGTTAGCTTAATAATTTTGCATTTTCAGTATTGTTTCCTGTAAAGTATTTAAATCATGTAGTAATAAAATATTCCTTAAATGTAGACAGTGGGATTTATTCGACAATCGACTTTCACACATTACATAATGGTATAGTAATCGAAAAAAGATGAAAAGAAGAAAAAATAAAGGAAAGAAACAGCGAGTTAGGTGCAAATTAAATTTACTCCATTGATTTTGCTTTTTACAGGGGAGGTGAGAGATGATATAGGAACACGTTTTTAAAATTCTAATGTGGGTTATTTATATCATGAGTTTATTATAAGGCTGGTAAATAAACTGTGTTCTGCAACAGTTGACATATAAGATAAGCGGCAAAAGTAGTTTAACAAAGTTCAAAACTCACTCATCCATTGCAAACGTGCACTGTCTATCGTGCTTAGAGCCTAACACATAATGTCTAATGTGTTTAGGAATTTGACCCATGATAGATATACCTTACACAGATGGTCTTGCTAATAAATGATACCTGAAAAACAAACAAATAAAAAATGAGTTCATATTGTAACATGTGTAACGTGTTTGGCTTATAAACTATCTGTGTGTATCCTTTTTCACAGAATATGAAATACTCCAATATCAATATTTTATTTAACTCAAAAGCTAACTACAACTTGGAGGCTTTGCTAAAAACTACGAGACCAACCTTTGAACTTTGAAACTAAACAAAGAAACACAATGTTTATACAATTGATTTTGTATCAAAAAGATAGTCTAAAACAACAACTTCAATCTATCCTTAATCCTTTCACTGAATCCGAAATCCCAACTAATTTACTAAACAATTATAACCTTTCAAAAACTATAAAAGGGAACAAGCTTTATAACCGTAGGTTTCTGAGACACCTAGTCTCAGAGACACCTCATTCCTGAGACAACTAATTCTGAAACACATACTCTCCGTAGCACCTAGTTCTGAAACCCCTGCTCTCAGTAGCACCTAATTCCTGAAGCAACTAGTTCTGAAACACCTAGTATCCGAAGCACCAAAGTCACCAGACTATTACAAACTACCTGTTCGAGGGACTGCGACCTTTCCCGATGGTAATTACAGTTTCAGAACAACCCGATAGCTTGCAACAATCGTAAAGACATCTTAACCGCTTGTTTTTCGATCACACGCTTTCAACTTGAACTTATATTACAAACTTCTCAGTTAGACTTTCTTTATTTGTGCTATACTCTTTCCAATGCGTAACTATGCCATCAACAGCAAAAAAAAAAGAACGATCACGTCGACGACGATGGGAATTTTTCCCGACCTTGAGTGGCTATACAGCCCTTGCACGGTCGGTCGATCTCGCACAATGTATTGGTGTCTTTTTATACCAATAGCGCGAACTTCAAGGTGAACACCTTGGCAACAACGATTCTCACAGCAACCAAGTATAAAAGGATGATTTTCCATGTAGTTTTTTTTTTTAACGCATTGTTCAAACGGGTAATTTATTATGGATTATAATTAAACATTCAATTAAAAATATTGTCTTATGCTTAAACTGAATTTTTGTCACAATATTGCAAGAGATTGATGCCTATACTAATGTGACTGAAACGGTTTAAATCAATAGTAAACCGACAGTTGGCAATCACTATTCATGTTCGTTAGTAAGATGTCATTTGCCACCATTTTTCTACACTTGAAAACACATGTACCAAGAGGGTCCAAGTCAGGAATATGACAGTTGTTTTCCATTCGTTTGATGTAATTTATCATTTAGTTTGCCATTTGATTAGGGACTTTCCGTTTTGAATTTTCCTCGGATTTCAGAATTTTTGTGATTTTACTTTTTGTTTCCTTTGTTGTACAATTGAAGGAGTTATAAAATATAAGTCCTCAAAGGCTCAAACTCATTCATTTTCACGCTCATTCATAGAAAACATTTCTATGGGTAACGTTATTGAAAATTTTAACACTAGAGATTTGTTAGGTGCAACAGACACAAGTTATCACAAACAGACACCAACTTGATTATTATACGGGACACTAAAAAGCAAAACAATATGTACAAATGTACATAAGTGGGTAAGTTCTAGAAGCCCAAATCCATAAGCACATTAATTAAATATTATCATAAATGAAACTTAAGACGTTAAGATAAAAAAAGAGGTAAAGACTATTTTTAGTGTGACAAGAATATGCTTGGGATTGTTTAATGATCTAAACGCCATTTTTATAATACCAATATTTTGATTCCGTTTGACTTTTGCAGACTTCAATATTTAGAACTTACTTGCATTGGTGCTCGAGCACTTATATCTACAAATATAAGTAACAAGAAAAAAGTAGCCAATGTAAACGGACCTTGATATAAAATTGGTTGTTGAAATAATCAGGAAATTTTCATAGTTTTCTCATTACACAACAAGTCTTGTAACCATGAGTATTAAAAAAATAAGCTGAAATTTAGAAAAGTTGTGTAACTGAAATAATATAAATTCACTTCATCTTAATTTCTGTGACATTTTGTGTACCTCCTAATAAGAAACCTGTCTTGCATTGTCTTTAATTTGAAAAGATAATTATGTTGCGGATACACATCACACATCGATTGTTCTAGATGTTATTCGATTTCTTTGTCCTTGGTTTCTCTGTTTATGAATACTTTAAACGACGAGAAAACAGACAACTTTAAGAACATCAGCACTGCGAATTACACAACGAATTCAACACATTTGTATGTTAGGCAAATGATAGTAATATCTCCGACGTGATAAAGAAACTTACATTCATCGCAGTTAAACGTTTTCATTTGATTATTATCACATTAAAACAGGAAAAGACATTGAAATTGGTATACTGAATTATAGTTAGATGCTTACAAATTTTCGAATGAATGAGTTTAATGGATTTCTTATCATCGGAAAGTTTATTTGTTATTTTTTTTAAATACCTAAGTCCTTGCATTTTGAATTCTTTTCGCGAAAATAGCTCAAAATAGTTATAATGCATCAAATTAAGTTGCGTCATACAGTACTCCTACTTTGTGTTTAGATGACTTTATATGAAATCCTCTCTAACTTTATCGTAAAGATATCGAAAAGATTTAGAGACAAAATTTGATCAATTTACTCTTGAATTTACTGTTTTTCTTTTTGTAACGTTGTGTCAGTACCGATTAATTGGCTACTGCACTGATGATGTCTTTGGGAGAAACCTATTAAAAGTAAGATGTGTATACGCTTTAGATTTGAATACAAGAAATACAGTCTACGTACGTTGCCCTTCTTGTAAAGTAAACATTTGCCTAATTGATATTAACATTAAAATCAGACAAAAGTCTTTGGAAAAAGGCCATTGTGCTTTATAGAATTGCAGGTGATTTTTTTTCTTTGATGAGTGTAAATCAATCGATCAATAATAGTGGTTTTTTTTCTTTTTAACTCAAATTAGAATCTGAAAGGCTATTGAAGCAAATCAATCCTTTAGAAATAGATTAATGGTTTGAGTCGTTTTGCTCATTGCAGTGTTCGTTTTTTTTTTTTAACTTTAATTTGTTTTCAAGATAATAGACAAACATAGAAAGAATAGTTTTTATAGACCACGACTCACATGACTCACATTTGAGAGAAAGTGGACCAAATTGAAATTATGACAATTATTTGATCAAAGAGTCGTCCGAGTTTATTCAGTTTCAGACGATTCCATGAAGTGTGTAGGCAAAGGTAATATCTTTGGTTAGCTTGCCTGCTAGCTGAACCGTGAAGTCATTATTTGGTCAGGTAAACTACCCTCCTCTAAAGTAGACTAGTCCGACAGATAACCAAACTATATGTCGGTAGGACTAGGGTACTTTGAAAGGAGGATAGCATACCTTACCTAATAACGAATTCACGGTAAAGCTAGCAGGCAAGCTTTTCAAAGATACTATACTTGCCTACACACTCCATGGAATCGGCTGTAAATATTTAAAAGGACAATCTGTGTACCCAGGGCACAATTCATATTAAAAAAATGAACACAAGACAACGAAGGTATCATATCAATACGACAACAACCATAGTTGTTAGTTTCTGTGTCATTTTGTTTTTGGAGGAGAGTTGTCTCATTGGTAATTATACAACATCTTCTTTTTATATAACCAACATAACTAAAGACAAATGATATCAAACTGTCAACATAGCGTCTTCAGTAATTGTTTGAAAGTATCAAACAATAACATATAAGGATCTGCCATATACATTAATGCATATTTATGTTAGTTTGATTGTTAATAGTATGTTGGTAGACGTTTCTGGAAAAGAATTGAGAATGGAAGAAGGAATATGTCATAGAAACAACAAGCCGACCAAGAGCAAAAACAAAAACAGTAAAGGTAAAGATTATTGACTTCAGAAACAGGGTCCTTTAAAACGATTTTTAAATCCTATTTGCTTATTTATGAGAGCACTATACATTATGTTGCTATCCTAATACAGTAAACCTTGAAATTGGGTATATACTCATACTAACATGCATGTAATAACTTATATAGAATCAGAAAACATTTCAATATGCTATTAAATCTTTATTGTAAGATGTAGCCATTGAAATAAGAAAATAGACCACCGTGTAGTGTTTGATTTGATGATCGATGCTTCAAGTAAATGCGATCCCCTTTGGTCAGATCAAAGACAAGTGTCTGGGACTGCGAACTACTGTCTGTTTTGTCAACATAACCATAAGAAAAGACAGCACCATTCTTCCGCCATTCATAGTGAACTGGTGTAGTACTATATGACATAATCATACAAGACAAGACATATAGGCCATTTCTAGGTGCCGTGAAAACTCCAGTGGTAGGATTGTAATGGTTTCCAATGTTTGTTTTTACGTCCTCAAACTTTATCACATCTCCGGACAGTTTTGGATAACCCTTTTCGAAAGCTAGGAACGCAATAATCTTTTTTTGTTCTAAAACAGTGATAAAAACAATAGTTGATTATGTTGTAATATAGAGATATACAGGTATGTATAGTGTCACTCTATATTGGTAAATAAAATTTGGAAATATAAATAGCAGCATCTAGTTGAAACAATGATGAACTAAGAATGTAATTGAATATCATCATATTTTTTTTTGGTATACACTCTTTTTTACAATACGTAATACATATTCTAAAAATATACAAAAAAAATACCTAAAAAAAATACAACACTAGATTAAAAAAATCCTCTGGGTTGTAAGCAGCTTTACAAATTTGAAAGCCCTTTTGATCTTTAGCTTTGCTCCAATTGTTGTTTATAGAAAACAATAGAATCTGTACACTACAGTTTCATTTCTCTTGCTTTTAATAATTATATACTAGGAAAATACAATAACCAAGCACAAAAAATACCTTGTATTGGAACAGCAAATCTGGTTACTCTCATAAACATCTGGAGTAGGTTTTCTGTGATACAAGTTGTCTTACCTATGATACAGAACATAAATTAAGAAAAGTATTTTTAATTTTTCTGTTGTTTGAATATAGCTTTAGTATTAAAATAGTATACTTAAATTCCCGCATATTCGTACACGTAAAATACCTACATGTTAGATGCAAGCACACTGTAGGTTTAAATTTTTCATTTTCATTTCATCGAAAACTTGCCTAATTACTAACCATTTCCGGGAACTTGTTTCGACCGGATTAAAATTTCTTTATTGATCAGAAACAATATGTCACTAACCTAATGTTATGGACCTAAGGTCACACTTTTATCTATGGTTACGATAACAATCAACCTCATGACATGCTGTGCAAGATGGAATTGTCTTATTATCAACCATGCTATACATAAGTTTGTTTTCATATCAAACACATGTAAATAAACATACCTTTACCAGCGTCACAGTCTCCTGAAACACTAACACTCATAGTCAGAAAGACAACGATAAACTGTACTGTCAGCTTCATAGTGATAACTATAGTAAGATAGCAGGAATGATGTTGACAGTTTTTCTTTGGTTTTATACCAGCCTTAACATATAATGATCATATTGCATGTGTAATAGAGGAAACAAAATTAAACTTGATATTCTAAAATCATATTACAGCATGAACAAACTGTCCTTATTCCAAGATACTGATTAATGTATAACTGATAACCTTAATATTATTCTCATCCTTTTAAATTCTATTTTATTCAATAACTCTTCAGAAATCTCAGGAAATATTTGACCAACGCTTGTCTACGGATTTTGATAATAAAAACTAAAAGATTCTATACTCTTTAAAACGTTTTACCAGATGCATTATCTTAAACGTTTTCGTACTTAATATCAGACTTTAATATTGAAAAAATCTATGCAATACGGATAGCTCATACATTCTATCTATCATCAATGTGGACATATCGATGACAATGTTGTGAATATTAATCAAGACCAAAAGGTTAAGACATTTCTTCGAAATGAAGTTTTGAATATTTCTGAATTCCGGTGAAAGTGTTTTCTTCAATAAGATCTTTGACTTTGTTTCAAACTATTGTACTCATTTTCTTGTCCCCCTTTTTTGTTGATGTGCTATGTCTTTATGCCATCTTGTGTTTTTTTTGTTTTTCATATTTATTAAGTTTATAACAAAATGCTGCTATATCCCTATTTTTGACATTGTTACCTAAAATGTCTGTTTGTTTTGTTCACATATCGTTGTCTAAAATAATTGACGAACTTGTGAATTTGTAAATATATACGACTGTCATACAAGTGAGAGGTTAACTAGCTATACAACAAGTTCAATTAACCATTTTCTACATAAGAAAATGCCTGTACCAAGTCAGACATATAAGAGTTGCTATCCATTCGTTTGATGTGTGTGAGCTTTTGACCTCCTTTAAATCTGATCTTCAGGAATATGCAAACAGAGAAGATTAAGGGGGCAACAGAGTTTATCGAACTTCAAAGCGAAAAATTTCAACAATGAAGACAATGCAAGGTAACAAAAATACACTGAGTTTATCGCATGGACTCTAATGATCATTGTTAATTCCAACAAAACAAGATTGTATAATTCTACGATGCAAAGGATGATATCACTCTGCTATCATATTAATATAGGTGGTCTACTTCCAGAAAGGAAATATCCGAAAAAATGTTAGCATTAAGTTTGTTGCACTTGAAACAAGAAACAAACACAAAATACCAAGTAAAGGTTTTTGTTGGAAGCAACTTAGAAAGAGTATAAAGTTGTGTTTTCTGTGGCACAGGACTAAGAAATAGTAATAAGATGTGGTCTATGGGAATAAAAACCAAGAAATAGAAAAAAGTTGAGGCATTGACACAAATGAACCAGGAAATAGTACACATACAAAGTTGTGATCCTGTTGAGAGGAAACTTAGAAATGATACCAATGTGTGATTTTGTGAGAAGGTACACAGAACTTATACCAAGTTGAGGTCTTGGTGTAAGGAACTAAAAATAAGTATGAAATTGTTGTCTTAGTAAGAATAAACTAAGGAATGCTAGCAAGATGTGCTCATAGTGCAAAGAAACTATGAAATCATCGTTGATCATCGTTATATCGTGTTATAGTTGTTTTATTTGTCTTTATAAATCATTACTTTTATTGTTTAGTCTATTTTTGGTAGAGTCCATTTGACGTTGATTGGTACTAATACATTCCGTCATTTTGTTATTGTGCTATGATATGTTTTCTGTGTTTCGTTTTGGCTAATGTGTTTTGTCTATATGCATTGTTTTTTCTTTGTTCACATACATGATTTGTTTTATAGTGATTTAGATTTTATTATAATATTGAATGCTGAACCTCTATTTTTTGACATTTTTACCTATTATATGGATAGGAAGATGTATATGGACCTTTTCAAAACTTTTGATCCTAAATGCTCTTCAACTTCGTACTTTATTTGTTGTTTTTTTTACTTGTTTTTTTTTTAGCGTCAATGACGTGCCCTTTGTAGTGGAAATTCATGTCTGGAATTCAATGTTTTTATCTTGTTTTTTTTATGATAAGTTTATTAATAGATTAACTGAAGGAATCGACAATCTTTCGCCTAAACCTAAAATGCTTGTGTATAAGATGAATCGGATGTGTTTAAATCTACAAAAACATGTTCAAGTCTTACAGATTTGACTACGACATTAATAAATAGAAATCCATTTGCTACTAGAAGACAGACAATTTGATAGATTGTGTAAAAAACAAAAAGGTGAATATTTTCTATAGCTCAGTTTAATTTTTTGAAACCTATACTAAGATATTTTATTTTTATTTTGATATCAATCCTGTAATATCTTTTTCAATAAATTTAATAAAAATAACCCAGATCTGCAATCAACATTACAATACTATTATCCTGAAGGCTTCCCAAGGTAAGAATCATAAAGAACTATTTACAAAATGGCAAAATAGGACGGATAAAATATTGTAGTGTTACTATACTTCTTTTATTAGCACTCGCTCTTTCTATTTGCGTCAGCTTGGTAATGAGCGTGCTTTAAACTAGATATAATGTTTTAACCAACATGCTAAATTTGTATTTTCTTGTTTTTATAATTTCTTTTTTTCTTCATGAATTTACAGGTATCAACATATATTTATCTTGTGGCACAATAATCAAGCAAGTTAAATAAATAAGCATACAAAGCATTCTATGAACTAACACTATGAAATCTATGGATTAAGTATAGTAATAACATTTTCATTAATATAGTAATACTAATATATGAGCATGCATATGGTATAACAGTATACAAATAATTTCAAATATACACACATGTAATTTGTATTTTTTGTATTGTTTCCTATAAAGCACTTTACAATCAAATATTGGTATAGATAGTGGGATTTATTCGAAGTAAGAGTCTTGTTTTAATTATCACATAGCTTTTCTTTTAAAATTTTAATTCTTTTTAAGGGGAGGAAAGAGGCGGTATGCGTCCAGATTTTGTATTCTAGTGGATGCTGTTTATTCTTAAATGTTATTTACGACTGATAAACACATGGTGTTCTGCAAAAATCAATATATAATTTAAGCGGCAAAATCAGTATACCGAAATTCTAAACTCGCTCATTCATTTAGAATAAAAATATAAAAAAAATAGTACTTCATCTGCAGTTAAAAATTGTCATTTGGTCCACATGCTTGTGAGATGTCATATAATGTTTTTAATTTGGGATCGAGTGACTGAACTTTTTTTTGTATAAAACGTAAGCAGATATTATTCATGATTTAAATTAGCAAAAATAACCCTTATGCCGAATTTCAATAATTATAGATTTTTTTCGCACTGATGTATTTAATCGGCTAAACACATTTTTTTTTAGAGTGAAACAATAACAGTCGATTTCAATTACTATGAAGCTTAAGGTAATATCTTTGGTTAGATTGCTTGCTAGCTGAAGCATGACGTCAATGTAAGATTAGGTAAACTGCTGTCAATTAAGAGTAGACTAGTCCGAAAGATCACCAATCTATTTGTCTGTAGGACTAGTCTACTTCGAAAGGAGGGTAGCATACCTTACATTAAAATGACTTCACGGTTCAGCTAGCAAGCAAGCTAACCAAATATATTACCTTTAGCTATATACTCATTGAAATCGGCTGTAATGAACTGCATGAAAATGTGATTCAGTACTAAAAATTTTGTATGATGTATTAGATGTAAAAGTTCACGTTCTGATGATACAATTTTTGGCTGTACACTTAATTTCTCCATCAGAATTTGGGATTGGATCTGTTTCTAGGTCTGCTGAACTTTTTAAAATTTAAAATTGCCGTTTTTGCCTTTCACTTTTTTCTTTCTAATATTCTTAAAATTGATTCTTTTATTCTCTTACAAATATTGTTAAGTACCGGATCACATAAGTTATTGACATTCTCTTGGATTGGGTTTAGCTTGTTGCTTTTGGTTTAGTTTTCTGTGGTATATTTTATTTATAAATGTCTTTTAAATTACATGATAAAAAAAACCCCATAAAAACACATATGCGAGTTATCGCAGTTACTGCAAGCTAGTTCAAAGTCAAAAACAGCAATTAAAATAAAGGTTTCAATCGGGTAGGGGGATATCTCACAAATATATATACCCCTATCCATTTTTGCGCCAATCTAAAAACGGGAGCATCTAGCTGTTGTTTATCTTGTGCTTGTTTTTTTTTAAATTTTGGTTTATTTGTATGCGTCGGAGATAGAGTTGCGTCCCTTTTGCCGAACTTGTACACATTATTTTTCCAGAGCCATTGTCAATGATTGTGTTGCTGGTGCTATAGCGATCAATACACCGTAAATGATTGTGTTGCTGTTGCTATAGCGATCAATACACCGTAAATGACGATTAAACGTCAGTGTAACATTATTAGGTCTAAATATGTTTAGGATTGGGATTAAGTTTTAAACATATTGCGTCCTAAATGTGTTTATGATGATTACATGCTTAGTTTTGTAAACATGTAACGCTTATTGTGTTTAAATCACAAAAGTGTAATGTATATCGTGCATAGATTTTAAAAGTGTAATGTCTACTGTGTTTATGATGCTTACCCATGATCGATCTTCCTTACACAGGAGACGTTGGAAATAAATAATGTTTGAAATCAAACAAAGGAAATAAAAAGAGTTCATGTTGCCAAATATTGATGCTAATAGCAGTGTGATTGCAACGGTTTTACTTGTGCGTTTCCGTCAGTTTTAGTTTGTTACCCCGATTTTGTTTTTTGTCCATGGATTTATGAGTTTGAACAGCGGTATACTACTGTTGCCTTTATTTATTACTCAGTAGTAAACTCTTAGTTGGTAATCAGATTCATACGTGTGATAAAATACATTGCCTTTGGTATGTAAAAAGAAGGAGTTATAGAATATATGTCCTCATAATCACTTACATATACGCTCATTCATATGAAGAGTGATTCTAAATTAATCTCGAGCATTTATATATGTTGATGTTATTAGAAATGTAAACATTCGATATTTGTAAGGCGCACACGGACACAATTTATCACAAACATAACTCAAAATCGATTATTTTAAGGAATACTTGAAATCAAAACTGAAAGTACAAATAAACCTAGCGGGTAGGTTATACTATTTAAACGCATAAATCCATAACCACATTTAAAATTAGATAGTAAACGCGTGAAGATGATATGAATATATATTCTAGGTTTACATGTTATTACAATATCGGCAAATAAAAGATCGATTTTTTTTTAAATCGGCGCAAATTTCGTCGTCCGTGTAACTTTACACTGTAAAATTTTAATGACTTACACCTAGAATTTGAACTTATGTGATTCTCAAACTCGAGTTTCTAGAAGTTTAGGCTGGTAAACAATACTTCTAGAAGTTTCGATATACTGGCAATGTATGCATGTTGAGATAAACGCATTTTTTGATGATTCTCGTAAGCTTTTTATATAATAAGGTAAAATCATAAGTAATAAATACTTCGTGATTGTGAACTAAAATCAAAATTTACAGAGTTTAAAACTAAACTTGTGGTACATTTAACTTTTTTTAAAAGACGAAAAGGTTGAATACTCTTCCTGACCTCATAAGAACAGTCGCTGTTATATGCAGTGTCTGTTTTCATGCTGTGCTGTGTTTTGTGAACTGTTGTTCGTCTCTAGAACTTCAATTTTATTTTGTTCATGGTTTTCGTTTGGTTTGAGATTGATATCATTTTACTTTAAAAATTTAAAGTTTCGGTAACGAACATATTAAATTACAGAACGAATAACACAAACCCCCCCCCCAAAAAAAAAAAAAATTATTTTAGGTGACTCAGGGGCTCCCAAAGGGTAACCAGATCCTGTTCCACATGTGACACACGTCTTGTGACTCGTGTAATTCCTTCCTCTGGGGTAAGACTTATTCGATAGGTGATATCAAGGCAGAGATGACGGTATTTTGGTTACGTCGATTGGAACTTATCCGTCGTCATCTTGGGAATCAGATATTGCATAACTGTCAACTAACTTGTAGTTGGGTCCATAAGTATTTCGACAGGATGTTTTCAACTTTGCATTTGAACTCTGGTTTAAAACCATGTTCAAACCCCCATTTTTCTTCTAATGTACTGTACCAAGTCAGGCATATGACAGTTGTTTTCAAATAGTCTGTTTTTGATGTATGCTGGCCTTTGTTTTTACAGCATTTCTGGTTTCTGTTATTCCGTTGTTGATGCGTTTCTATCGGTTTTGGTTTGTGACCCGGTTTTGTTTTGAGTTCAATCGAATTATGACTATTGAATAGGGTATACTATAGTTGCCTTTATTTAATAGCTCCATTGTGAGCAGTAGCCTACTGTCAAGGAAATCGTGAAAATAAATGCATGCTCTGGAATATTGTATCAACTTTGAGATAAATACTCCTCCGGAAGACGCCTCGAAATCGCGTTACAGTTGTGCAAGTGTTGAAACAAAGAAATTTTTTCGGCAGTACGTCGACTGAACATGCAAAGACTAATTAAGGAAATAAAAACACTACAGTGATACGTCATACCATAAATATTTCCGACTTTTTATAGTTTAAGAGGTGTTACAGCTCAGTCATATCGGTCTCTATCTTTAGTAATATAGATATGCAGGCGTTGCTACATAGAAATAAAAAAAAAAATACAATTGGCTAGCTGAACTCATCTCTTTTGTCGTAAAATTTGTTCTCAACCGGCCCTCATCGTCGATTTCAAGATATGTGATAGAGTTAACTGTATATGTTGATTCTTTATTTTCAATATCAATGGAATACGCGTTCAACATTCTCACACACTTTACACTATTCAATGAGAGGACATCATGTGTATGTTTCAACGAAGTTTCAAGATAATGGTAGCTTCTTTTCAATCATCATAAGAAGTAAAAAAGAAGAAGTCTTGCAAGCTATTGAGGAAGTGTAGTTGTTACTATAATCGTTTCTTATTAATGGTATATTTTCTTCAAAATTATTCTATTTTGAAAAATTTATGCATTTAAACAATAAAAAAAGCAAAATAAGCAATCAAGAAGTCAAGTTTTATAATGTGTAAATTGGATTTTGAATTCTTTGAAATTTCAATTTTCATCAATTTACTTTTCATCAATTTATTTTTCAAATCTATATTTTCAATTTTTTTTTATGGTTCACATTTAATAAATAAAAAGTATTTTCACCACGTCATTATAATGAAACTACCAACAAACAATTAGAAAAGTCGAAAAATGTTTATTTCAGTCTGGTAGTTACAATGCAGATTACAATATCGCAGTTTCGCGCCCTTTATTTCAAGCAATAGTATGATGCTCGCACATATTGTTTTACTTTAGATTTTTTAGATTCTTAAGACTGTGTTTACTAAATCTTGTATTGACCACATACAATGTTTAAAAAGGAAGAAGAGTTTAAAAACTGTGATTCTGCAGATGGCGATAATTTGGGCACCTGTATAAGTTGTTATGATTTGCTGTTGGATTAGAAATAAGCATGATTTTTAGGAAATCGATGGTGTCAAAAACTTCTTTTATAGTTATTACAGGCTTTATCTCAGTTTAAAGTGATTAACAGTTGCATCAGAAAAAAATGGGTTTTCACTCATTTTGTTTAACTTTTACCCGAATTTAACATGTGCTGTCTATCAAGAACACGCTTTAAATATTTAAAAGGGAATTTGATTAATGACTGTTAACCTTTCTGCTAAATATTAAAATTGTTTGCATACGTGAATTTATTATATAGAAGTCATAATATGCAATTTAGCTGAAATCTTGGAAATATGCATTTATTCGTCATTGACCTTTGATCTTGATTTGACAGAAAATTCATTGTATGTTGTTTTATGACCGTGCAAAACAGATAATACAATTGAGTAGCTTTTGTGTAATATATAATTTAGCCGTGTGTATAGGTGTGTGCATTAAAAAAATAATTTTATGGTTAAATAGTTCTCAAAAGTACAAGGATTATTTTTTAGTACGCCAGACGCGCGTTTCGTCTACATAAGACTCATCAGTGACGCTCATATCAAATAGTTAAAGAGCCAAACAAGAACAAAGTTGAAGAGGAAGGAGGATCCAAAATTCCAAAAAGTTGTGCCAGATACAACTAAGGTAATCCATTCCTAGGATGAGAAAATCCTTAATTTTCAAAATAGTTATAAAGCCAAACAAGAACAGAGATGAAGAGCAATGAGGATAAAAAAAATCAGTCTTTCCACTATTATATACAATATACGATATAACATGTAGATAACATTTTGAACAATCCGTTAACGAAACAAAAGGTAAATCCTTTTATAAATTACAAAGTCCGGAATTACTGGACCAACAAGATTCGTAACGATTCAAAGGTGTACACAACTCTTCAATATTTGAACTGTCATTGTAACATCGGGTACATATAATTTTTGATAACCACAAAGACTTGAAAAATGTAAAAATTACTTCAAGAACCAAAATTACAACAAGAACATCTAGCTGTTCAATTTAATCAAGTTGCATTCAATAATGATACAGTTACTAGTAGTCCAATATGCAAGCTTTGTATAAAGGGTCATGAAATTAAATCACATTTTGTCCCACGGATTAATTATATGTAATAGTAAAATCACAACAAACTGAAATCCGACCAAAATTCAAAACGGAAGAACTCTATTCAGACAGGACATAAACAGATTGGTTGAGAAAATAGCTAACAGAGGTAGTGAAATTAAAGAAAAATCTTGTGTAGTGTAGATTAAGATGCTCATTGTTGGTTATCAGTATACATTCGTGTATACGGATTACGCCCATAAAAAATAAACTACATTGCTTTCTGTATATAACGGTGATTAAAAAGAAAAAGTTATTTTAGTAACACAGATTGTTTAGGTGAACGGACATATTCTTAGCTTGGGTTATCATTTTGTGTGGAGAAGGACATAGTTTTTTCAACTCCTTGAATGAGTGCCTATATTGGAAGTATTTATTCAGATTCATAACTTAGTTACACGTGCTGAAAATCATGTTAAGGTTTGTTTTAAAAAATATAATGAATATATTTGTATAACTGGCACTTTACTTATACAGTTTTGTAAACATTTTGTCAACGTATTGAGACATAAATGAATTAAACTATTTATCTAAAATATTTACAAACTTACATGGTCGAAAAGACAATATTTGCATTTCTACTCATCGCTTAATTTCATACGTCTTTGCAATGTATTTATCTAACAAATCAACAAAGCCAAATTCAACCACAAAATCACTTTTCAAGTGAACCATTAATAGTCCTCTTTTTATGAGGAATTTCGTTAGGTTATTTTTAACTTTATAATTGTTGTGTCGTGGACTAATTGCAAAATCTCAATACCAAGACAATTCTCATAATGTGATTCCTTTTACATTCTTATCTATCTGAGCGAATAATTGTCAACGACGGAAACATACAATACATCTACAAAGAACATTCTTCTTTAGTTCTATATAAATTGATGAAATTTCCTGATACCTTCTCTCTGAGGATAGGATGATAATTGTTTGTTAATATGTGTCCATAATTTTTACCCATTTTAATAAATGATAAGTTTACTATAAAATAAGAAAATCACTAATGATCGACATTTTCGTTTAAAAAAGTGCAAAGATAGGTCTAAAAGCTAAAAGTACTAACAACTGAAAAAAAGTAGAAACATTTTTAATATCTACAAAAACTCTTGACCTCATCCAAATTGTTTGTGTCTGAATTGGTCACTGACCATTGAACTGTTATAGTGTGGTATAAGTCTATGTGTGGTTAACATGTATGATCAATATAGTTTACTAGGAATTGTAGCCCCATTATCTCAAGCAATAGGTGAAAAAGTGTGTCACTAATGTGAAATTCCCATATTATTTCACAATCATAACAGTGTTGATAAAAATTCTACCTATTTTTTTCTCAAACAAATTGACAGATTTCTTTTTGGGATTAGTACAGAAATGTCTTTACTTAAATTGATAAAAAATCTATGGTAGTACAAGAGTTTCATGATGTCCAATGGATATGCATTCATATTTTATTTATCCGTTTTTATTCTGTAGTTAGTCACCGGTTTTATCATTTATATCTTTTATCAAAATTTACTGTTTTCAAAAGTATGAATTATTCTAAATAATAAGGATGTTCTTATCCCATTCAGGGAACCCTAGCTGTATTTGGCACAACTTTTTCGAACTTTTGGTCCTCAATGCTCTTCAACTTTGTACTTGTTTTGGCTTTCGAACTTTTGTCATCAGAGCGTCACTGGTTAGTCTTGTGTGGACGAAACGCGCGTCTAGCGTATTACATTTAAACCTGGCACCTTTTGTTAGCTATTATTCGCGTGTTTCTCTGTCCTATAAGAGAGGGACGAAAGATACCAAAGGGACAGTCAAACTCATAAATCTTAAACAAACTGACAACGCCATGGCTAAAAATGAAAAAGACAAACAGAAAAACAATAGTACACACGACACAACATAGAAAACTAAAGAATAAACAACACGAACCCCACCAAAAACTAGGGGTGATCTCAGGTGCTCCGGAAGGGTAAGCAGATCCTGCTCCACATGTGGCACCCGTCGTGTTGCTTATGTGATTACAAATCCGGTAAATAGTCTAATGCGGTAGGTCACATTCATGAAAGGGAAGGGGATTGTAGTTACGACGTAAGGAACATATCCGATATCATTTGTGAAACGGTTATTCCATAACGGTCAACCAACTCGTGATGGCGTCAGTAAAATTTACGAAGGGATGATTTCCACTTCACCATTTGGAACTCTTGGTTTGATAGCTTCCTTGTTAGCAGTAACCCTCTATCAAGAAAATCATGATAGGAAATGCAAGCCTATATGTTCTCCCATTTATTTGTATTGCTGTCCTATCATGTAATGTTGTCATTTTAATGTTATATTTAACATTGCAATAAAACCGTCAGGTTTGGCATGCCACAAAACCAGGTTCAATCGACCCTTTTTTTTATTATTAAAATGTCCAGTACCAAGTGAGGAAAATGGACATTGTTATCTTATAGTACGTTTCTGAGTGTGTTACACTTTAATGTTGTGTTTCTGTAGTGTCGTATTTCTCCTCTAATATTTGATGTGTTTCCCTCAGTTTTAGTTTGTAACCCGGAATTGTTTTTTTTCTCAATCGATTTATGAATTTGCCTTTATCTAAACCTGTATTCAATACTTCCTTTTAAAATCAGGTATAACATAGTTTTGGTGTTGGGAGGTACATAACCAATGAGGAACAGTAAAGCATGAACATAGATATCACACACAGTGAAGGTAAAACAGACTGTGTATCCACACTGGTATTAACCTTTTCATATCGTGGATTATTTATTACAGTGACTTTGTTTGTCATAGTTTGAACATGTTAAGGTTTATGTACCCTTCTGTAGCCATTTTGGTACGAATTTTTCAAACCTCAATTGTATCAAAACTAAAGATATAATAAATAATAGAGATAGACCATTCAGTACATGTTCCAAGGGGAAACTTGATGCAAAGCATTTTTTTTTACTGTTTCATTGCATTTGATAGAAAAAGAGGACTTTGTGGCAAATAAATCAAGATTTTTATAGAAAATCCACAGCCTTTAATACAGAGATTTTTGTTATAAAATTTGAAACATAAATTACTCACTTGATTTTCTATGATGTGCTAGTGTTTATTTTTTACAAAAAGTTCTTAGTAACCTGTAAATTCCAAAACACCTCGTGCTGAGTCACTAAAGTCGAGCGCACCCTAAAAGGTGTACTTGATTTTGGCCATATTTATACTTGTCTTAACCAATAACTACATTTATAAACTTGTTTTAAGGAAATCAATGCTAGCACTGCATGCAATAATCCTATATCTATCAGTCATCAAATTGCCAAATATGAGAGTACAAGGATAAAGGATGTGGATTTTCTATAAAAATCTTTGATTGATTTGCGACAAAGTCCTCTTTTTCTATTAAATGCAATGGAACAGTAAAAAACAATGCTTTGCATCAAGTTTCCCCTTGGAATATGTACAAAATGGCCTATCTCTATTATTCATTATATCTGTAGTTTTGATACAATTGAAGTTTGAAAAGTTCGTACAAAAATGGCTACAGAAGGGTACATTTAAGTTAAATAACTTCCCCGAACGATTGACTCAATTATATTTAAACGAGCAAAAAAAAAAAGGCAAATGAATCTGTATTTTAAGTCAATCGATCTAGAATTGTTGTTTTCTAGAAATTAACGTAAAATAAGTAAAATATTGAAATTGCTACGGTTTGGTTAAAAAGTAAAAGTAAAGCCAAATACAACAAAGGTAATCTATTTGCGCGGTAAATATATATTTTCCGCCGGTGAATAGGCTTATTTATTTATAGAAAAATATAGGAAAGTTTTATCAAAATAGAATAAATCCCGTCATTGTGTTATTGTGCTATGGTAAAGTTTTGTATTCTTGTCTTTCGTTTTTTGCTTATGTGCTTTGTCTATATATGCCGTGGCATTTTTCTTTGTTGACAAATTAGTTTCTTTTCATAGTGATTAACTTTATAATACAATGTTGAGGTTTATCTGGATATAAAATCAGGTATATTCTTATGTAGAAAATGGTGGATTAAACTTGTACCACGTCTGGAAAATGATAGTTGTTATCAGATCGTTTGATGTGTTTGACCTTTTAATTTTGCCATTTACTACGGAATTCCGTTTATAATTTTCCTTGGAGTTTGGTATTTTTTGTATTTTACTGCGATAATACTTTGACACTGCTCTTTTAAACTAGCTTTCGATAAATCAATTACAAAACAAAAAACAGAAAATGCTGCTTCTGTTGCACATATAATATCCCCCCCATGACCTTGATTGAATCTGCCGTAGTATCGAGACGGACATCACTTGTTAAATAGTTGAAGCTGTCCATTGAAAGTAAAAACGAATCAGATAGTCAAAACGTAATTCTTAATTTACATTTTTTTACTAGCAAACTAAAAATATTTTGTTTTATTTTGAACCAGTTTATTATGAACAAAAGGAGATGGGGGGGATTATATTTATGTTATAGTATCTCAACTACAAAACTAACAAAACGGTTTTAAAAGGACACTTTCAACTATCCACGGAACAAAATGTTAACGCGTGACATGGATAACAGTTAAAAATTATTTGTTAAATGAACTTTTAATGAACTTAAAACAATAAAGTACTCACAAAGTTCCAAATTTAAATATGCAAATGATCACAATTTCGAAGTAGAATGAAGCCGATAAATGTCCATCTTGTCAATTGTTATTGCGAATGGTTTGGATTTTTCTATTGTTGAAGGCCGTGCTAACATCTATGTCATTTTGGTCTCGGGTGGATAGTTATCCATTGACAAAAAAGTGCATGTACTAATTATATAATTCTACATTTTATGTTCGTTTATATGTCCTGTTGTATACCAAAAAAACTTATTTATAAAAAAAAAATATCAATAGTTGGTTAATATCGATTTATTAAATCGTTACTCTTCTTTCATATACGACAAGTTTTACATAAATGAATCATTTCAAACATAAAATAAACTATGACACGACTCAAAACATGACACCGAATTTTTTTTAAATTGCGGGCAAGAGTAGCTATTTTTTGAAATGATTGACTGCAGTTTTATATCATAAAGAAACAAGTGATGTAACAGACAGTAAGCAAATCATTTTTCTTTATGCATTAGATACGCATCTTTTTGAATTTGGGCATACGGAAGCAATAGTCTGTGTCAAATTATTACCTATATGATTCAAATGTTGATGTACTAACATAAGAAGTAAACAAAAAACTATGACAAAATCACTTTACTAATCGCTCCTCGACATGGCGGGGTTACTACCCGTGTCAAGATGTTTTATAAATGATATTTGGATTTATTCATATGAACTTCCATTGCCAGTCTACATTTTTTGACATATGCAGTTTTATCTTCAGAAGTATTAAAGAATTATGCAGTTGTGTATCTTAATTTACTTTTTTCATAACAATAATAAGTTTAACTTCTGTTATTATAGATATTCCGACAATGTACTTATCTGTAAAGCTAGGTCTCACTCGAGAGAGACGAGAGTTGAAGGAACATTTCCTGTAAATGCTCGAGAGGACTTTAAGATGGTTAAACTAACTGTATTTTATACATCAGAAGTGGAAGTTGATGTCACCCAGAAAGATGAAACGTACGTTTTTTTCAATCTAATTAAAATGCAAATCATGTGTCCAAGGTACCGAAAACGCTCTCTTTTGCTTTTGGTCTAGTATTATCACACAAGCCAATGATTTTTCAGACATATATAAATCGTAAAAAAACAAGGATACTGTAAGGTCTTTACACAGAAGGTAGAACAGAGCATTTTCAAATCATTGAAAGCAAAGCTAGGGAATCGGATCTCTTATTAAATCAGATTGTTGAATACTGTAAATTCAGAAATCATTGCATACATTTTTTTGCTATTTTTAGAGCGCAGACAAAAGTTCGAAATAAATATTGAAATCTCAAAAAAACTGCATACAGCATCAATAATTAGATTTAAGCAAGATAGTTCTCATAATTGAATACCTAATCATTTGCAATGTTCTCATAAATAAAAAATATACCTATAAATACCGAATTTACAGTAATTAATAATGAAGTTTGTCTTTTATTTCTTTAGACTTCAGATAAATGTTTTAAACAGGTGTATTTTCATGAAAAAAAAGAAATATCTGATTCATTATGTTTTCATGTTTGTATGTTATTTAAAATTAAACTCTAACTTTCACTCAGTTTAACAGTGTCTTATTATCTTAATTTTGTTAACAGAGGAAACGGTAATGGTATCAGTCAACAGCTGATCTCACTGTACTGATACTCAGGGACTCCTCCAGCTCGACTCAAGCCTTCGGACCTTTGGTAACCAGTAGTGAACGACAGCTTAAGAGTTCTGTCAGATGTCGATCTATGTTAGAACCTGGGGAATATGTGGTTGTTACTCTTGCATTCAATATTTGGACACTAAGTAAGATTAATAAATTATGGTCGTGTCGAAACTGATTTCAAACTGATGTTTAATTCTTGTTAATTTAAATCTGGTTTAATTTATTTGAAGTTAAAATTTACTTTAACTGAATATTATAAATGATTTTTCAAAGCAGAGGGTGTTTTCCATCTACAATCGCACCAAAGGGCATCTTCAGATGAAATGTGACAGACAAGTATCTTCGAGTTGAAAAGACTTTTGATAATATATTTTTCGTTAATTTGCCTACTGTATTGCTAACTTTGGTTTCTAGAGAGAATTTTCTACTTCAAATGATCTAAAAAGACCAAATGTAGCATGATATATAAAATTATCTCCCCCCCCGTCAATAAAAAAAAGAATAATGGAAAATACACAAAACAGCGGTACATAATTTTATTGGAGTCACAATTATATTTCTTAAAAGAAACACAAGAAGTGAGCAATATCCAATTACCTTGCTTTTCGCTATATACATGGTGTTATCTCAATAAATAATCAAAAATTATGTTTTTAACGTTTGAACGTATCTATCACATACAAATAGGGATAAAAAGACAACAAATACAGTTAAGTCTGCCTCATATCTTGATTTACATCTTGCAATTGACAATAAGGGTAGGTTTTATACAAAACGTTACGACAAAATAAGGATTTCAGCTTCCTAATTGTGAACGTTCAAATTTTATGTAGCAACATTCAAGTAGTGCCTGCATACGGAGTATATAATCTACCAATTGATACGGTATCCCGAGCTTGTATTTCCAATCATGATTTCCACGATAAAGGGTTGCTCCTCCTACGGAAAGCTTTTAAATTAAGAGTTCACAATGGTTGAAGTTGAAATTATCCCTTCGTTAATTGTACGAACGCCGTCACAAGTTGGTTGACCGTTAGGGAATATCCGTTTCACAAATGTTATCGGATTGTTCCAGACGTAACTACAATCTCGTTCCCTTTTCACGAATGTAACCTACCGAATAAGACTACTTACTGGATATGTAATAACATGAGCAACACGATGGGTGCCACATGATATGCAGGATCATCTGTTTACCCTTCCGGAGCACATATGATCACCGCCAGTTTTTGGTGGGGTTGGTGTTGCTTAGTCTTTAGGTTTCTATGTTGTTCAATTATTTTTTCTTTTTTTCTTTTTTAGCAATGACGTTGTCAGTTAGTTTTCGATCTATGAGTTTGAATGTCCCTCTGGTATCTTCCCCCCTTTTTGATATTAGAATATTTGATTTCAGTATCATTTCAAACAATTTTTACAAAGATCAAACTTATATTTTCAAAATTCCTAGATGATATGAAAGGTCAGCTGTTAATACATTGGCTGTACATACTAATATTTTTGATTTAATTCTTATTTGTGGGGTACCAATTTTCATCAATTTCGTGGGTAAAGGTAAACTGCAAATAAGACAATCAACATAGTTGGTACACACAATAAAGCGCTTCCACAGTATTTGTATTTTCTTCGAAGGGAAAATAAAATGGTGGTATGTACACATTTGACATAAATAAAATGGTTTAGTGATAATATGTCATTTTTACGTACCAATTTCACTGCAAGATAAATATTACAACAGTTTACAAAGAAGTTATTTAAATTAATGCTTGGAAGTGCAACATAAAGTGTATTTTTATTTGTTTGATCAGTTACCAAACCTCGAGTCCACAGATGCAATTATGTGATGTCAATAAAATGTACAAAATCATTAATGGTAGAGGAAGTTTTTACAAAGACAAGGAAATATGAATATGCATTAGCTGATGCAATTTATCAACTGGCTATATGTAGAGGACAGAAAGAAGGGGTTAGTAGTAATGACATTTGCAAATATATAAATATTAAATATAAGAAAAAATAAAGAAAAGATAAACTTAATGAATGACAACAACACAATTACACACATTAATATCTTTGAAAAACATATTAATTAAAAGATGGGCAAATGATACCAGAGGAACATTCAAACTCATATATAAAAATAATCTGACAACACCATATCTAAACAATAAAAAGACAAACAGACAGCCAATTGGGCAAGGCCTAAGCTTATATTTAATATAAATGATGAGATTTCAAATTAAAGGCTATTTTTCACATGTAATGAAATTGAAATATATAAGAACTGATATCTTATGTTTCAAAAACACATGGCTGATTGATGTAATTGAGTAGAATCATAATACTTTTTTTAATTCTTATGTTAAGGTGGTACTTAAAAAGGGACGAAAATATATCAGAGGATACGTCAAACTCATAGATTGAGAACAAACTGACAACGCCATGACCAAAAATAAAATACAAACAGACAAACAATAGTACAGAAGACACAAAATAAAAGCTACAGACTAAACAACACCAACCCCACCAACACTAGGGTAATTAAAGGCAGGGAGACATCTCTGTAAAATCAGCTAAACGTTTTAATCACGTTGTATTGTTAAGGAAATATTAAGCTTCTCAAAGATCAAAATTAGGGTTTGTCAAACTTCTTTATATCCAACATTTTTTCCCGAGAAAGTGATTGGTTCAAATTTTAAGATTTTTAAAAAAAATAATTTCAAAGGGTCAAAGTATATATTTTGTCAAAATTTTATGAAAATTAAACGAGCCAAAATAATTTAATTCAAGGTGTTGGGTACCACCTTAAAGATACCAACATAGTGGCATTATCAAACCTTCTCCTTCATCTGAATGGTTAAAACAACATCGTACAAATTATTTTCAGAAACAGGAGAAATAGAATCTAGAATACAAAAAATAAAATCATGATGATATTGACGAGAATGTTATATATATACCTCAGATAATCAATGTTTCTGGAAAACACTGCATTTGGCATGATCAAACGTTTCATACATCTTTACTATTGATAATCATGGAAACACCGAAGATTCATTAAACATATATTTTCTATCAAAATTAAAGGATTTGTAGAGAATAGTCTTTGAAACAGCAAACAAAAGATACAAAAGACCAAAAATAAGTCTTCTGTTAAAAGAGATAATTTCTCAATTTAATAATAAAACTTTGTATTGTAGATTCGAGAATCAGTGACAGTGTATTCCCTGATGCAAGGATGGTCGGGTGGTATATATGTAGTGGAGAATCGGTCCCTTAACAAATCTATACATGTGCAGTGTGACTGTAAAGAGAGTACCAATGTTGTATCAACCAGAGGCACCCTGACATCTATAGATTCTATACCTCCACTTCATAGGTAGGTTAGAGAGGACATAATAAAATAGTACGATTCTTTTGTATTATTCCTTTTCCACATAAATATACGTCTTGTTAGGGCTCTTCCAGAAAAAAAATGAGTTTTCTTGGGGCAGAATGCCCATAAGAGTTTTTTGGTACGACCGATATATTTAATTATGTACTTTGTGAAATGTACTTTGGACAAATGCAGATTTACCCCAACCCCCTCCTCAACAATAATTTTATAATGATGTGCCGAGAAGACTTTGTTCTGCAATAGCCCTAATTATGTTGGATATGAATGAAAAAATATCTGCATAGAGCCCTGGCTATTTTTTTTTATGCCAGACCGTCTACAGTTTGCACTCGAACACAGTTTGAAGGCTAAACAATATGGACAAGTTGAAGACCATTGAAATATTTTTGCCAAGTTTTGCCAAATACAAATATTGAATGGACAATATTACTAAATATTCTCTTCTTTATTTTACACAAAAAAAAAAACAATTAACGAAATATTGCAAGGAACTAAAATAGAAAGGTCTACATACAATGAACGTTAGTCAACACTTGACATATAACTGTATAGCAACTTAAGTTAACACTGAAATAATGATATAGAAAGATGTGGTATGAGTGCCAATGAGACAACTCTCTATCAAAATAACATTTATAAACGTAAACCATTATAGAACATACATGATAGACAAATTTAGTCAACACTTTAATAATAACATGTATGACAAATTAAGTCAACACTGAAATTATAGAAAGAAAGTGTGGTATGAGTGTCAATGAGACAACTCTCTATCAAAATAACAATTTATAAACGTAAACCATTATAGACCAATAACATGTATAGACAAATTTAGTCAACACTTGAAATAATAACATGTATAGCTAATTAAGTCAACACTTGAATAATAATATGTATAGGCAAATTAAGTCAACACTTGAAATAATAACATGTATAGACAAAGACAAATTGAATGATATTCGGATGAACAGGTAGCTGCAACATATGAACACTTTTGGAAAAAATATGGGTAGTCATTTATAACAACCTCTTTCTGAAATGTTTAGGAATTTGTATTTTATTAATCGAATATAATAAATTAAACCATATCAATAACTAACAAGCGAACTATTTACTAATACTTGAACAATAAAAGATCAGTATACACCATTCAATAATTAGAGTAACCCATGTGTACAATATGGTAAATGATATAAAGCCATTGGAAAGACAAAATTAGAATGAATTTTTAAGAGACTGATGGCCTGAATTTAACTACTTACATTAAAGCAACCAAAAGCAGACGGCAACCAAGAACATCTAACTACCTTGTACAGGCTTAAGACAGACTCGTGTATAATTCAACTGTGTTAACCATAAGAATTAGAACATCAAAACTAATGTTTGTAGTAAAGTGTATGCAAGTCAAATGCATCTAATCTGCTAATGTAGCCAAAGGAATGAATTGATATAATTACATTAGATGTATGTTTCATTATAATACTTTATTCTGGTTGGCTAACTGCACATCACGTGTTATTCCTTAAGCAATTGCATCACTCAATAAAACTAATCATTCATGATAACACGTGGTCCCACAATAAAGTGCACAGGTGAATTAAGGATGTATTATTCTGACGTTTCAGTCTCGTTGAAATCTCGTTTGGGAGATATTTCTTAAATCTGTGATACAAGTGGAAAATATCAATGAATTTAATAAAAATGGTATAATCAAACTTAACTCTGTAAAACAAAAATGGGTATTTCCAATAAGGAGTTTTTGAGTAATCAATTTTTCAGATTTTATTGCCAATCAAGTCAGTTTTTTAGCCAAAATTTTGAGAAAATGGGTGAGGGATACAAAAAATTATTTTACCAGAAACATTACTTTTTTCTTTTCAATTTTTTAGATATGTATTTTTATGCTCCATTAATGGGCATTATGTTTTCTGGTCTGTGCGTCCGTCTGTTCGTTCGTACGTCCGTCCGTCTGTCGTCCGTCCTTCTGTCCGTCGTTCGTCCCGTTTCAGGTTCAAGTTTTTGGTCGAGGTAGATTTTGATGAAGCTGAAGTCCGATCAACTTGAACTTTAGTAAACATGTTCCCTATGATATTATCTTTCCAATTTCAATGCCAAATTAGAGATTTTTTCCCATTTTCAAGGTCCACTGAACATAGAAAACGATAATGGGGATGGGGAATCCGTGTACTTTGGACACAATCTTGTTTCAATTATCTAAAACAAAAAATGCAATTTGTACTTAAAACGGAAAAAAATCACAAATTCACAAAATTGACAACATGGTAAATTTGACACAAAGCATTAAAATATGATAAAACTTTCTTATATTAACACCTACCTATAGTTGTTTTAATTGAAATTTATTTATCAGATTGGTCCCTTCATATTTATTGAAAGTATGACAAAAAGTTTAATTGTGGAAATGTGATTTTTTTCTTAATTATAGCATAAAAATAGGTAAAAATTTATGAAAAATGGGAAAATCATCAAAATTGGGTACTTTCAAAGGGTCAGAGCAAAAAAAGAAGTGCACCACCATATGATTTTTTCTTAACCAATTATTTTTTTACAGTCATATAAACCCAAAAAAAACAGGTTTGGAAATTAGTATGGCGTTCATTATCACTGAACTAGTTATATTTGTTTAGGGGCAGCTGAAGGACGCCTCGAGTGCGGAATTTTCGTCATGAGCTGTTGACTTGTGTTGTTTTTTTCTATGGTCGGGTTGTTGTCTCTTTGGCACATTCCCCATTTCCATTCTCAATTTTATTAGAATAAAAGTTTAATTCTAGAAATTTTTGGCTCACGGAGGTATACATCCTTAAATAAAAAAATTATAAAATTCGTGTTTTCATGATCATAGCTAAAAAATGTTATTTTCATAGGGTTGTAAAAGCGTTGACCGAGCGCATTTTTTAGAATGAAGCGGGGTAGCGCTTCATACAAAATGTACTTCGGTCAAGGCTTTTACACTCCAATGAAGTTACAAAAAGAAGCATTCAATTCTAAAATGGCCAACTGTTATTCAAACATCCTTTTGTATTAAACAATACTAAAGAAATTTTTATATATTTATTTCAACAGACAAGTTATCATGATTTTAACACAACTGGAAAGTACAGCACCCTTCCATGTATCAAGACGACTTCTCCATCGGATGAACATGACACCGACAGGACTTGGAAACTGGGCGCCAGCTGGAGTTAATCATGAACCGTATTTGACATTGAATGTAGAAAGCCTACATTCACCAAGACCGTTGTAGGGGAAAATAATAAATTACAATATAAACAGTAAAACATTCGTTAGAATTGCTCTAAACTGTTATTGCATTCTACCCGTGACATTCAAACAGAGGATGCAGTTAATAGACAGGGCTTCTTTTCTTTGATAGTTATCTGTTAACAGCAATGTGGAATTAAAATTAAAAAAAAATCATGAGTAGCGGTATTAAATGGCCGTGATATGCAAATTTAGAGGTACAATATCAGCAGTAAAATCTGCCTAAACTAAAAACAAACCATTTGGAACAATATGTCAAAAATTTCAATGTAATTATTTTAAAATTCGAATCAAACAAAACCATAATCATTCATACCAATCAGATATGCAAAGTTCAAATCAGTAGTATTGCAAGTTTGGGTGAATTTGATTCAGCAGATTCAAAAGAGATTTTTTTTAAAGTAAGCAAACTAGGAGATTTAATGGGCAATAATCTCTTAGGGGTCAATTGACAACTTCGGTCATAAAACAAGTGGAAGATCTTTATCCTGTTAAAAGTTTATCTTTATCTTTAGAAATATTTAAGAAAATAACCAGAAAACTGGAAATTTTTGTTAAAATAACAATTCATCGCAATGAACTAAATATCAGATATCCGATTTGGCTGATAATTTCGGAACAGGTAGACCTCCACCTAATAAATACTTAACTTCTTGTCTAACTTGCTATAAATGTTTAATTTTTGAGAATTTTTAGATACAAGTCAACATCTGCATTTTACACTATGTTCTATGTTTACCTATGGCAGCCATGTTGTTTGAGAAAACGCAAACAGAAAAAAAAACCAAAAACTTAAGTTTGGTTTAATTTGGTTAAGTAATTTTCAGAGGAGAAGTAAGAAAGCATGATAAACAATTTGTGTAAACCATTTGTGTAAGATAGTCTTTTCAAGGGCAACTAAAATTATTTGGGTCAATTGACATTTTTTGTCATATTAACTTATTGGTAGATCTTTCTTTGCTGAACATTCTTGCTCTTTACAGTTTATCTGTATCTTGGATAATACTCATGATGATAATAAAAAACTGCAAATTTTCTAAATAAAGACAACAGTAGTATACCGCTGTTCAAAACTCGTAAATCCATGGACAAAAAACAAAATCGGCGTAACAAACTAAAACTGAGGGAAACGCATTAAATATAAGAGGAGAACAGCGACACAACATTAAAATGTAACACACACAGAAACAGACTAAGCATTAGACAAAATCAGATGAGAATAACAAATAAAAGTTACCAATTAAGTGACAGCAACTAAAAATGTCTTGTTAGCTTTATCAAAAAAATTCAGGGCTGATAAAACATGACCAGATGAAATTTAATCATTGGTCAGGGTTGTTCTTATTGCCTTTGTTTTTGAAATATAAGCCCAAAACTGCATTTACCCCTTTGTTCTATTTTTAGCCATGCTGTTCATGTTTTTTTTATCAAACAGAATACAAAGCACAACCTGTAACCTTAATACCCTTAGAATCATTCCGCTTAAGTCTAGTTGGAATTGGTTCAGTGGTTTCAGAAGAGAAGATCTTTCCAACATGCTACAACCGACAGCCGACGGACAACAACAGATACCAAGTGATGGCTAAAGCTCACATTTCCTTTCAGTGAAGATGTTGGCAAACTTTGAATGTGTATTTTCTTGACAGCAATGATCGCAGGCGAGACACATAAATCTGATCCCTTAACGAAATTTGAGTATAAGAAAAACAACAAAAATATCAAACTCCGAAGTAAATTTAAAGCGGAAAGTCCAGTCAAGTAGCAGAATCAATAGCTTAAACACATCAGACGAATGGATAACAACTGTCATATTTCTGACTTGATACAGGCATTTACTGAAGTTGAAAATGATGAATCGAAACCTGGTTTTATAGCTAGCTAAACCTCACACTTGTATCACAGTCGGATAACATTCCATATACTAACAACAACGTGTAAAACAAGCAAACGAGCCAGGAGCCAGGAGCCAGGAGCCTGTAATTTAGTGGTTTCTGTTTGTTAATGTGTTACGTATTTTTTTCGTTCTTTTTTTTCACCGTTAGTTTGCTCTTTTTAATAGTTTTACATTTGACATTTTGGGGTCTTTCATAGCTGACTATGCAGTATAGGCTTTGCTTATTGTTGAAGACCGTACGGTGACCTATAGTTGTTTATTTCTGTGTCATTTTGGTCTCTTGTTGAGAGATGACTCATGGTAACTCATATCACAACATCTCTTTTTATAATATGTTCATTTATCAGTAAATTACAATCCAAAATGTTTTTTGAGTTTTGGTCTGGATACTGTCTTTTGGGTTATATGAAAGCTTCCGTCAAATTTTCATAAAAATTTGATGAAGGTTTTAAAAAGCTATTGATTTAAATTAGAACATAAATTAATTTACCTTTAGACTGTAAATCTAATAGTTTAACTGCGAAAAAATATGTCTATTTACATTGTAAAATGTGAAAAAATTAAGAATTTGTTCTACTTTAAAATATCAATCTAGATTCTGTCTCTAGATAATAATGAAGCTTCTGTGAAAGCTTCATGAAATTCCAGGAAAAAAACACAAAATGTTGACCAAGCCGACGCCGATGTAACAAAGGATCTCCGGGTTAGCCCAAAAGAGGGGAAATCTTGAATGTACTCTATATTAAAGCACAAAACCAGTAGCTTTGTAAACCTTTGGAGAAGTTCCAGAGATATAGTTATAATATAAATTGTTTTCACCTTTTCATTATCTTGCTGAAGAAATTACAAATAATACACACAAAAAAATGTTTTATGCAATCATTTTGTAAGTTATATCATCTGGGTTTAAAAAAAACCAGGAACATTATTTTTTAACTTTTCAAAATAAATGTTTAGTTTCCAAGTTCGAAAAAATGGAGTAAAAAAATCCAAGATGGTTAAAAGAAAATATATCTAATGGTATCATCATTTGATTGCAACCACATAAAGTGTACCATGAATTAGAGTAAAGCTGGGAACGTAAAAAAATCCTTAACTTATAGCTATTAATTAAACACAGACATGAACATCTACACATACATATGATATAAAAACAAGACACTAATTCAACTTTTTTTTATTGTAATAGGTAACCATTGGAAATAAGAACGCCGTTGTCCATATATTTTTTGACTAGATGAAGTTCGATGCTTAATGTAAATGCGATCACCTTTCTTTAGTTCAAAGACATATGTCTGAGACTGAGAACTACTGATTGCTTTGTGCGTATATCCCGTACAAAAGACAGCTGCATTCTTTCGCCATTCATATTAAACTTTTGCATCACCATATGCATAATCATTGAAGACAATACATATAGACATTTTTAGGTGCTGTAAAAACTCCATTGGTAAGGTTGTACTGGTTTCCAATATTTGTTTCTACGTCATCAAACTTTATCACACTATCAGAAAGTGTTGGCGTATCTTTCACAAAAGCTAAGAAAGCAATCCTTTGTTTCGGTCCTGAAAAACATGATATAGTTTTATAGACTGGGATATATCCGTTAATGCGTAAATTTGAATATTTTTTTTGGCATGAAAAATTTCCGAAATTATGTTTGTACTTGATTTTGTAACACAACATTAAACAAATCATTATATAATATGATATATTACGTAAGTATTTCGGCTTCACCTCAGGCCAATACAGCAAGCCTCGGACCAATAACAAGGCCAATACAGAAAAAAACGTAATAGATCTTTATTAATTAACTACAGTGTTATAATATTTTTTTAATTTCATTTCACAAGAGATAAATAAATTAACCTTGAAGTGGAACTATCCAAATCTTATTTTCTTTTTATTAGATGCAATATATGATGATCTGGTGCTGTTTCCAGGTGTCTTCAATTCTCATCTGATGCATTTCTACGTTTCAGTCATATAAGTGTTACACTTAAATTGACGCACCATAATAGTAATTGAAAGATTGCATTGAATGTTATGTAGAATATATTTAAAAAAAAATGTAGGAGTTGAAAATGATACAGCTATCAATAAGGCAAATGACCAAAGAACGAAGATTTGCATACTTACAGAATGCATATGCCTGGTTCGGGTTTAAAAATAAATGTCAGTTTACAAAAGAAAAGCGAAAGTAAACGTTAAGTCGTCAAGAAATGAAATTTGTAATAATCTACTCGTTCCCTAAACCTGAAATAATTCCATTGTCTGCTTACAAAATGTTTTTTTAAATGAATGTGACCGTCTTTAGCCTGAAATATATGCCATACTGAACTTTTCAGCATGGTTATGATGACCAAATGAAAACTGCGTCTTCCAAACAACTGTTTACTTTCAGTTTGTGTTTATCGTGACTTTCGATGTAAAAACTAGAGACGTTCTGAAATCCTGTATTTGTGTCAACTCGGCCAATACAGAGTAACTCGCCATACAGGAAAAAAATCTATATTGGCCGAGTTATTCTGTATTGGCCGAGTTCACACCTTATAATGCATAGGCAGTTTTCATCATATTAAGTCCAATAACAGTGTAGTTAATTGTATTAATTCTTCAACACACATATGTTTGTCATATTCATACAAACTAGAACACACAGTCATCCCTCAATATACTTTAGAGGTTTAAAGTACTACTAGTATATACATTTATAAATTTCAATCTAGTATTTTCAAAAAATTATGCAAATGAAAAATTTAATTTATAATAAAAACAATTACAATTGTCAGTTTCTTGTAATATGAATACAATACATATATATGTAAGACCGCCGGATTTGCACGATATTAAGAAATTGTTATCAGGAATATTTGTTCTGTTTTTCATTCCAACTTTTGTGAATTTGATCTGCAAGACAAATAAGAGCCATAAGGATCATTCCCTAAATTGGCTACATAGGAGGTCTCAATTATTAAACAATGCTAATATCTCTTTTGTCTGGAGTATAAGTAGAAGTAAAGGCATAATACAAATGCCCATTTCTAATAAAACCATTAAAGAGATACAAATAAAATGAAAACCAAAAACTTCTTCAGAAGTAAGAACGGCTGCGTCTCCTGCTATGCTTACATCATTCTCAAAGTTATCAACGAAATCTTCTAATTTACTTCTTTTTTTTCAATTATATAAGAATATATTAAGATAAAAAAAGCATACCTTGTTTTATGTCACTTTGCCTGTTTACTTTCAAGAACATCTGAAGTAGATCTTCTGTAATACATGATGTCTTTCCTACAATACACAATATGAACAAGTGCAAACGTGAGTTAACCTTTTCACAGTAACTGATCGCTGATTGATTCGTTACAGTAATGATCAAACACTATTCGCTGCATTGAGTTCTATGAAATATAAAAATTTGTTCTCTGCGGATTCAACCAAAATTTCAGAAAAGACAGCAAAGGACGTTTTGTGGTCCTTATACGGTACCAATCGATTTATTTAATGTAGTGGCTATATCAACAATATGTGAAGTAACCAAAACTTTGAATTATTTAAACATATTTAAAAATGTCATTAACAACACATTTACAAGATGACTTGATTGAAAGATATTTAAGATGTCTAAAAGAAAAAAATAAACAAATAAACAAACGAACAAACAGAATAAGTTAAATAAACAGATACAAATGATTAAATACAAGCTCAACAAAAAATATAATATCGTCTAAAAGAATAATGGCTTATGCTGAAAGCTAGAATAATTCAAAGTTCGTAACTATAACAAAGAATCATGCTATTTCTAACTCTAACATCGATGATGGTATTTCAGAGTAGTTTTCATACTTTTACTTTCTAACACATGAAGTCATTAACAACGTATGCATGCTATAACTATCTACAAGCCGACAGCATATAAAAAAAGTTTGCTTATTTATTTTCTTTATTTCGATTATAAAACATTTAAACTGTGTGTTCTTTTAAATTCCAGGAAATCGTTAGATACTCTAAAATTTGATTTGGTAATGACATGCTCGCTAAACAGAGTTAATTGCAAAATAGGTACAAATGCACAATGGTACCTACAATTAAAAACGAGTAGAAACAATTTTTGTATTTGCCACTGGACGTTGGTTTAATTTAGACTTTTTGAGGCTTACCTTAGGGCATAAGATTTGTTTCATCTCCAAATGTATACACCAAAACAAATAATAAATCACACCTACCATTAACAGCATTACAGTCCCCTGAAACACTAACACACATAGTTAGAAAGGCAAAGATAAACTGTATTGTCATCTTCATAGTGCTCACTATTGTTGGATAACACGAATGATGTTGACAGCTTTTATGCCAATGTTATACATCTAGTGATAACATTTCATGTCTTATAGTCAATACAAAATGAAACCTAATATTTTAACAACAATGTAACAGCAGAAATTAAACTAGTCTAAATTCCAGGTACATCATTTTAAATAATATTACAAATTAATATTCCCAAATCAACAGAGCCAAATTGAACTACAACATAACTTTTAAATCTAATAATTTCTACCCACACTTTTAAGAGCGTCGCCATAAATTGAGAGGATATATTGCAACTAAACATTTAGCAAACACTTATTACACTATTACACTCGCATTATCAACCTCTTAACTATTACATTTGGTTTTACAAAACGCATTCTGAGTTTTCCCTTATAAGTTTCTGAAATCTTCTCATCGATGATAACATGTTTGTATCTTTGTGAACATAATATTAACGCAGTTTATATATGATTAGTTTACAGAAAAAAAAAGTGCCAATCATAAAAAAATAATTCAAATGATTTTGATGCTTTTGTAAAATCTACAAAACATATCACCATCCCACTATTGCTAGAGTCTGCAAAGTCTACAACATCTTGAATTTGTTTAAGATTAAACATGATAAACTTTTATTTCGGCATAACTGGTTTGGTCTTCATTGATATTTTTAAGTGATACCCTTACTCTTTGAGCAAGAAGAGGTGACAAATCTTTGGAGTTATTGTAAAAAAGTAAACCAGGAGTATTCTTGTCTAGATGCTTAAGATATTCCTTCATCTATACTTAAGTTATTATGTATTTGTACTGATACGGTTAACATGATAAAAGTTGTCTAGCCTAGCCAATATTTACGACATCCACATACCATAATTTAAGATGATTCAAAGATTGTCTCAAAAATTCTACCGAAATGCTTTAAGGCCCAGGAGATATATCTGATTTCGTTTTAGGTGCCTTTTGGTCCGGGAACACACTTATTGTGTGCTTTTCGTTGTTATCGTTTGATGTTTGCTGTCCGTTTTTTTTTAACCCCCTTCCAAATGTATTTCTTTATGTTTTATGCCTCAAATAGCATGTAGGGGGATAAAATTTCACTGTAATAAAAATTGGGTCATAAATTTTGATGTTAAGTTGTGAATTTGGTCCAGCTGGAAAAGGTATAATAATTAGCATTTCGGAAGCTGTCAAAAAATTTCAAAACCGCCTTAACATAAAATTGCCAATATTTTGGGCAAGAGCAAAAGTTGTCTATAATTTTGATATAATTTGTCCGCAAAATATTACAACACATTGTAAAATTAGCAATGAGAAAGCGCAGGTGGGACTTAACTTAAGATTTAACATTCATTGTCTAAAAGAAATGCACTACGAAATAACTCGGACATTTCATGCATTCCTCAACTTATTTTTCCATCATATAGTTTATTCTTTACTTTCACTATATTTCTCTCTTTCTGTCATTTTATATTTTTCGGTTAACTTTTTGTTTGAAACTTCTACAACAAAATAAACATTCAAAAGAATTTTTTTATTTTATAGGGTCGATTCTCTTAGTTCCACATGAGTTTTTCACTGGTCTATTTTTTGTTTTCCCACAGGAAATAGAGATTGTTTTTACTTCAACTCAACACATTTTTGTCTAGAACTAACTTGCGTTCTAAATTATGATACAACGATTACAATTGATCAGTAGTACTGAAATGTTCATGACTAAACAGTATTTTTTTGGAATATGTTTTCAAAAAGAGTCGCTTATATCTTTCCCAATCATCGAGAATAAAAGGTTAGATATAGGTAAAAAATTATACATGTATGGACGCATGTTATATAAATCAAGTCAAAATATGAACATGTTTTTATTCCTTTATTGTAAAAGGTGGCCACTAAAATACGAAAAACGATCTCCGTGTAGTTTTTCACCACTTGAAATTCTGTGCTTTATGTAAATGCGATCCCCTTTCGTCAGTTCAACAATAAATGTCTGAGATTGAGAACCACTGTGGGTTTT